>LR738711.1:312690547-312823738 GCA_902687465.1 Secale cereale | reverse complement strand
CCCGGTGGGAGGGGGGTAGCTGTGGGCGGCCTGGCTGGGCCGAGGCCCAGTTGGGCCGGGGGGGGGGAGGTTTTTATTTTATTTTAGTTTAGGATTTACTTTTATTTATTTTCCTGTTTTAGTTTTAATTTATTTAAAACACTTAGGCATTTTTAGAAATTGCAAAACCTACACCAAAATTAATGGTGCAATATTTAGCACCGCATGAACATTTTTGTTTTACTTTTGGAAAACTTTTATTGTTGCATTTATATTTGGATTTTTAATTCGAACGGGTTTTCGATAACAGCGAGATTATCAACAGTAACACGATGACGTGTCACCATTAACGTGGGATTACTGTAGCTTAATTATCCGGGCGTTACAAATCTCCTCCACTACAAGAAATCTCGTCCCGAGATTTAGGAGGTAGAAGGAAACAGTGCGGGGTATTCTTCACGAAGATGATCCTCGCGTTCCCAAGTGGCTTCGTCTTCCGAGTGGTGCGACCACTGGACTTTGAGGAACTTGATCACCTTCTGACGTGTGCGACGTTCCGCTTGGTCGAGAATGCGGACCGGATGCTCTTTATAGGAGAGGTCCTGTTGCAACTCGAGCACTTCGTGATCCACTGCGCGGACTGGGTCCTTGAAGCAGCGGCGGAGTTGAGACACGTGGAACACATCGTGAACCTGAGAAAGGTTCGGTGGCAGCTCCAGTTGATATGCCACCTTTCCACGCCTTTCCAGAATAGTGAAAGGACCAATATAGCGAGGAGCTAATTTGCCCTTGATACAGAAGCGGTGAGCACCCTTCATTGGTGTAACTCGAAGATAAGCCTTTTCGCCAGGTTGATAGACCATGTCTTGATGATGACGATCATACTGACTTTTCTGACGAGACTGAGCAGTCTTCAGATTCTCGCGAATGACGCGGACTTGCTCTTCAGCGTGTTGAATAATATCCGGACCGAAGAGTGAACGTTCCCCAGTTTCTGACCAGTTCAGAGGGGTTCGGCACTTTCGTCCATATAACACCTCGAAGGGAGCCATCTTTAGACTAGCTTGATAGCTATTATTATAAGAGAACTCAGCATACGGGAGAGATTCCTCCCATTTCTTGCCGAAGGAAATAACACAGGCTCGAAGCATGTCTTCGAGAACTTGGTTGACACGTTCAACTTGCCCTTGCGACTGAGGATGAAAGGCAGTACTGAATGACAGATGTGTTCCCATAGCTTCTTGGAAACTTGCCCAGAATCTTGAAGTGAATAAACTGCCACGGTCTGAACTGATAACCAGTGGAATACCGTGAAGTGAAACAATTCTGGACATGTAGAGAGTTGCCAGCTGACTAGCAGTAATTGTTTCTTTGACTGCCAGAAAATGTGCAACTTTAGAAAGCCGGTCAATGACGACAAGAATTGCATCATTACCTCTCTGCGATTTAGGAAATCCAGTGACGAAGTCCATTTCAACATGGTCCCATTTCCATTCGGGAATAGAGATAGGTTGCAAGGTTCCAGCAGGCCTTTGATGTTCTGCTTTGATACGACGGCAAACGTCACACTCAGCAACATAACGAGCAATGTCTTGCTTCATATTAGACCACCAGAATCTCTGACGAATGTCCTGGTACATTTTGGTACTACCGGGATGAATAGACAAAGGCGTATCATGAGCTTCTTCCATAACCTTCCGCGTCTTGTCCACGTTTTCTCTCGAACATGGTACCACTAGGCGGCCTTTGAAGTATAAGGCGCCATCATCGGCAATAGTGAAAAATGAGGGCTTTCCCCTTTTGAGATGGTGTTTAATCTTCTCGACCTCGTCGTCCGCCTACTGCATCCACTTGATGGCGGCCACGAGATCTGGTTCAGCAACCAGGGTATTGAGAGAACCCTGAGGAACAACACGAAGATTCATCTTCTGAAATTCTGGGCGAGGGGGAGCGAGTGCCCCAGGAGGAACAATATGTAGGTTCAGCTTTCTGAATTCTTCAACGAGTGAGGACTGAACCTTGTGAACCTGGAGGTGGTTGCAATATGACTTGCGGCTTAAGGCATCAGCCATCACATTAGCCTTGCCCGGGGTATAGGAAATACCCAAGTCAAAATCTGCTACGGTCTCCATCCATCTCTGCTGACGGAGGTTCAGGTCTGGTTGAGTAAACAAGTACTTCAGACTTTGGTGGTCGGTGAATATCTCGCAACGATTACCGAGAAGGTAATGTCGCCACTGTTTTAGCGCATATATGACAGCAGCAAGCTCAAGGTCGTGAACTGGGTAGTTCTCTTCATGAGGACGCAATTGACGAGAGGCATAAGCAATTACCCTGCGCTCTTGCATTAGGACACAACCTAATCCTTGACGAGAAGCGTCGCAGTAAATGACGAAGTCCTTCTTAGTATCAGGTGGAGCAAGCACTGGAGCAGAAGTCAGCTTGTCCTTAAGTGCCTGGAAACTTTCCTGGCATTTGTCTGTCCACTCGAACTTGACGCCCTTGTGAAGTAGACCAGTCAGAGGCTTGGCGATCTTGGAGAAGTTCTCGACGAATCGACGGCAATAGCTGGCGAGACCGAGAAAACTTCTGACTTGCTTGACATTCTTCGGAGGAGTCCAATCGAGAATGGCCTGAACTCGTTCAGGGTTGACGGCAATACCATCCTTGGAGATGACATGACCAAGGTAGGTTACTTCAGGAAGCCAGAACTCGCACTTGGAAAACTTAGCATAAAGTTGATGCTCTCGAAGCTTTTCCAGTACAAGGCGAAGATGTTCAGCATGTTCTTCCTTATTCTTGGAGAATACAAGGATATCATCCAGATAAACCACGACGAATTTGTCGAGGTATTCCATGAATATGTAATTCATCAGGCGAGAGAAAGTAGCTGGAGCATTGGTCAAGCCGAATGACATGACGGTGTACTCGAACGAACCGTATCGAGTTACAAAGGCGGTCTTTGGAATATCCTCTTCACGAACACGGATCTGGTGGTAACCCAACCTCAAGTCGAGTTTAGAGAACACTGATGAACCAGCCAGTTGATCATACAGATCATTGATCCGAGGAAGCGGATATTTGTTCTGAATAGTTGCTTGGTTGATAGGACGGTAATCTTGGACCAATCGGTTTGTCCCATCCTTCTTCCTGACAAAGAGGGAAGGTGCTCCCCAAGGAGAACAACTCGGGCGGATGAAACCACTAGCAAGAGATTTGTCGATTTCCTCCTTAAGCTCAATGAGTTCATGAGGTGGCATCTTGTAGGGTCGTTTGGCTATAGGAGTGGTGCCTGGTTTCAAGTCGATGATAAACTCGACAGCTCTAGCAGGGGGAATCCCTGGAAGTTCCTCAGGAAAGACGTCCTGGAACTCGCGTACGATGGGAATGTTTTCGATGCCCTCGAGTGGTGAAGCGTTCAATGCATTCAATGCATAAAGACGTGCTTCACCATTTTGAACCAGACAAGCTTGGTAGCTTACTATCTCATTAGAAGAATGTAATAGGTGGACGGTTTTTGTGCCGCAAGCGATAGAAGCGGTATGCGCTTTCAACCAATCCATTCCCAGGATGAGGTCGATGTTACAAGACCCCAGTATGATGGGAGAGGCATAGAATTCCAGTCCATCGATTTCAATGAGGACGTCGTGGCAAACCATGGAGGTTCGGCATTGGCCGGCAGGGGTGTGTACTAATACCGTGGTTTTCATGTCCTCACTTCTAATGCCATGCTTGTATGCAAAATCTTCTGATATGAATGAATGCGATGCTCCCGAATCGAATAAAACAGATGCATGTACTGAATTAACAAGGAGAGTACCCATCACGGTAGCAGGTTGGTCTTGAGCTTCATTGAGATCAACGTGGTTGGCGTGAGCACGGCCATAAGGCTTGGCATTGTTGTTGCGGGGCTGATTGTTCCCACGACCAGTTGTAGGCAGTGCAAGCTGGTTCTGATTCTGGAAGCAGTTCCTGGCAAGGTGTCCTGGCTGACCACACTTGTAGCACAGACCATCATTGGGGGCAGAAGCAGGAGCTGGGAGTGGTGCAGCTGGAAGTCTTGGCTGCCTAGGTGGTGGAGGCAGACGAGGTGCAGCATAGGACTGCCTTGGAGCAGGTGCAGCTGGACGGTACACATTGTTGGGAATCCAGACCCTACGCTTCTGTGAGGGAGGGCCCGAGGATGAGCTTGGTTCACGGTTGCGCCTGATAGTGCTGTGGTGTTCCTGCAGACCAGTTTCAACCTGGATGGCTTTGTTCACCAAGGTGGCGAAATCTCCAAAGTCATGCACAAGCAGTGCGAGCTTGATGTCAGACTGAAGTCCGTCACGGAACTTTTCCTGTCTACGAGCATCAGTGGCAATGTCTTCTTCAGCATAGTGGGATAAGTCCAGAAACTCCCGCTGATAAGCATCCACAGTCTTGTTGCCCTGGGTGAGGTTGCGGAACTCACGCTTCTTCCTATCCATGATTCCCTGAGGAATGAAGCGGGCACGGAAGGCAGTTTGGAATTCCGGCCAAGTGATGACTGTTCCAGCAGGCAGTGTACGCCTGTGGCTGTCCCACCATTGAGCAGCGGGACCCTTCAGATAGTATGCCGCAAAGGTGACATAGTTGGCAGCGGCAACTCCAGCAGACTCTAGTTCAAAAGCAATGTCACGGAGCCAGTCATCAGCATCAAGAGGCTGAGTTGAGCTGCGGTAGACGGATGGGTTGAGGCGAGCAAAGTCATTCAGTGTCACTACGCCTTGCTGCTGACCCATGTTGGGATGAGGGAACTGAGCCATGACAGTCTCCATGAACTGGCGATTCATCTCCAACTGTTGGATCATACCGGCCATGTTTTCGGGCGGTGGTGGGGCATTGCCACCACGGCCAGCTGGTCTAACCATCCTGCTAATATATAACAGGGGTTGTTCAGCATTGAGAAATTGCAAACACAGGAACCATTCATGAATGAAACATGCATAAAGTAAGGAGCATATAAAATACCACATAGTAGTCGGCATATACTACAAAAGGGGTGCATGCATAGAGTTCAGTACACAAGTTCAGTACATAACTAAGGACATCATAGGCGGCACGCAGGCTCGCGGCGAATGCATATAGTACTAGTAAGCAAGACTACATCAGTCCCAGGCGGTACTGTGGAGGTAAAGGTAGCCTGACAGCTGGCAGTGCTGCAACGAGAAGTCCTCCACGCCATCAACCTGAGGGTCGTGGATACTCCGGTGCAGAACCCGACGTCCACGTGGCAACAGAGGACCAGGTGCAGGAGTGTCACCTCCCACATCTGGCCAACCGACACCAGGAGGCATCACAGTCCTAGCTGGGTAGAGCACAGTAGGAGGCAGCTGTCCAGATAGGACAAAGGGGTGCAACAGCGTCAAGGCGCGGCACAGGTGCTGACGGGTGGTGTACAACTCGTGGCGAAGAGCTCGGTTAGCTCGATCCAGCCCATCAGCATGCAGAACAAGGTTCCGATGATGGAAGGGCTCACGGGTGAGGGTGGAGTAGGCAGCAGTGTAGTATCCCTCCGCTCCATCGTCGGAGGCGATAGCAACGTGCCTGAAAGGGGAAGTGTCCAACGCCCGATACTCTCCACGAAGGCGTGTCAGAGAAGCGTAAGCAGCATCGTGAACTGCCATATCGACGGTCACTCCAACACCATGTGCGGTGCGTAGCACAGTAGAGGAGTAATCTGCTCGTGAGTAGAGGCGGACGATGGCACGATACTGCTCCTGGTTAAAGTCCTGGTACTGCTCGTACACGGTATACTCAGGGTGCCAGCGATAACCCAGATAGGTCATCATCTCGACCAGCACAGCAGGTGATCCCGAGGCACCAAAGGCCTGCGTGTGGCGCACGACCTGCCTCGTGGGTTCCATCTGAAAACAAAGATGTTTCAAAGGAGTCAAATGACAATGTGGGGATTATGCAAAATTCTAGTCTAAGCAATAACTATGGCTAATCCAACTTTGGGGTGAGGGGTCTCGGGGATCCTAATGTTAGAGTTAGTAAAATCGTTTTACCCGAAATAGGAGAGTGTTCAGAATCCCGGAGTATAGATCGAGGAGTAAAAGAAGTTAGTACCACCCAAATGGCGACGTGGGCCCGTAAGCCACACAGCCATGTTAGTAAAAGTTTTGCAATGTCTAGACTCGACTTCGGCCAAGGAGTGTGGAAGGGGGATTCCTACAGGCAGTCGGCTCTGATACCAACTTGTGACGCCCCCGATTTTTCCGTACACTAATCATGCACGCAAATGTGTACGGCCAAGATCAGGGACTCACTGGTAGATATCACAACACAACTCTAAAAGTAAAATAAGTCATACAAGCTTCATATTACAAGCCAGGGGCCTCGAGGGCTCGAATACAAGTGCTCGATCATAGACAAGTCAGCGGAAGCAACAAATATCTGAGTACAGACATAAAGTTAAACAAGGTGCCATAAGATGGCTAGCACAAACTGGGATACAGATCGAAAGAGGAGCAGGCCTCCTGCCTGGGATCCTCCTAACTACTCCTGGTCGTCGTCGGCAGACTGAACGTAGTAGTAGGCACCTCCGGTGTCGTAGGAGTCATCGTAGGTGGCGTCTGGCTCCTGGGCTCCACCATCTGGTTGCATCATCCGAGAAGAAGGTACAGAAGGGGGAAAAGGGGAAGCAAAGCAACCGTGAGTACTCATCCAAAGTACTCGCAAGCAAGGATCTATACTACATATGCAATGGTAACAATGATATGGGTAATATCGGTGGACTGAACTGCAGCAAGCGGGAATAAGAGTGGGATAGCTAATCCGAACGAAGACTACGCTTCTGGCAGCCTCCATCTTGCAGCAGTAGGAGAGAATAGATGGTAAGTTCACCAAGTAACATCGAATAGCAAATCCTACTCGGCGATTCTCCCGCACATCACCCTGTGAGAGAGCAACCACCGAGTTATATCTGGAACTCATCTGGGTGTGTTTTATCAAGTGTCCGGTTCTAGTTATCATGAGGTCGGAATACAACTCCGGGTCGTCCTTTTACCGAGGGACACGGCTATTCGAATAGATTAACTTCCCTGCAGGGGTGCACCACATAACCCAGCACGCTTGATCCCATTTGGCCGGACACACTTTCCAGGGTCATGCCCGGCCTCGGAAGATCAACACGTCGCAGCCCTACCTAAGCACAGCAGAGAGGTCAGCACGTCGGTCTAAGTCCTAAGCACACAGGGGTCTGGGCCCATCGCCCAATGCACACCTGCACGTTGCGAGGGCGGCCGGTGAGCAGACCTAGCAACCTCCATTACTAAGGAAGTTGCGTTACGCGGTCCAACCCGGCGCACGCCGCTAAACCGCTGACGTCAAGAAGGCTTCGGCTGATACCACGACGTCGAGTACCCATAACTATTCCCACGTAGCTGGTTAGTGCGTATAGACCAAATGGCCAGACTCAGATCAAATATCCAAACTCGTTAAGCGTGTTATTATGAAATAACCGCGGACAACGACCAGGGCCAGGCCACCTGTCTCCTAGGTGTCTCAACCTGCCCTGTCGCTCCGCCACAAAGATCCACACAGAGGGCCGTCAGGAAAGTATGTCCTTTCAGCCCCCAATCCGTGAATCAACCGCGGGTACTCAACGAGCCGACCCGACTTTAGTCACATCAAGTATCATGTATATGTGTATGTAATATATACCCGTGATCACCCCCAAGTGATCTCGGCCCGATAGAATAGCAGGGCAGACGGACAAGGGTGAAGGGCCACTGATGGAAATACTAGCATCCTATTCTTCAGGCTGCTGTACAAGCTGCTCGATACCAGCAAGCTTTGCGCTGCTACCATAGCCGCAAAGTTAACGCCAGAAGTCTCGAGGAAGGCGACCTTGTTCTTCGGCGCGTTCAGTCCGCCAAGAATTCCAACAAGTTGACGCCGAAGTGGGAAGGCCCTTATCGGGTGAAACGAGTCACTAGGCCCGGCGCAATCCGCCTTGAGACCGAAGATGGCTTACCGGTGGGCACTCTTGGAACATTGAGCATCTTCGCAAGTTTTACCCGTAAGGCACGGTTGCCGTGATCCGCTCCGGCAACCACCTTTTGTACAAGTCTTGCTGCTGTTGCATGTAATCCTTTGTACAAAGCCAGGCGCAGACCCCGTGCATCAGTAAAGCTTATGTGCCCCGCATATCTTGTCATTTCATGCTTTCTATTCTCTTGCATGTATTATCTGACACTTTGCGCAGCACCTACCCCCGGTAAGCAATAACGAGCCCAAAGGCTCCATATCTATATTTTCTCTTCATTCTTTTTTCTCAAGCAAAAGAAGGTTCCCTCGCGCACAAGTTTGCCAGGGGAGGAGGAGAAGATAGTGGTATGGACTAAGCGTCGTTCAAGAAAGTTTCACCTTGCCGGGAAGCAAACGACACAAAAGCTAAGTTGCCAAAATTTGAGCAATCAAATTTTTAAATTTTTAAGTTATCTTCCTTGTTATCTTCCTTGAACGACCATGCTTTGTATGGAAAACCTGTGCACATAGGAACCAACTCGTGGCTAGTTGCGCCCTTACTTTGTTTCGAGTTCGCTCAACAGCTTAAGTGTGCTGCGACTAGTGTCACACCCTTACTTTCTTTCCGAGCCCGCTCAACAACTTAAGTGTGCTGCAACTGGTTGCGACAAGGTTTCTTGTCGGCGACGGCACCGCCAGCAGGCTGCTGAAGTTCCGCACTCAGCGCTCGCGGCAAGGGTGCCTACGCCGGCAAGTTCCCTAAAGCGTAGGGTAAAAACATACAAAACAAAGGATCAAGTAAAGGAAATAACAGTGCAACCACTACCCAAAATAGAGTTATATTACAAAGTTACTTGTCGCAGTTCTAATAGACTGTTGTTCATAACACGGTTGGCAGCGACAAGGAAAGAAGAAAATGGGCAGGCTTAATCCGCGCGGTCACCCTCGACCCTCTTGATGCCGCTCACCTTGTCCACAATGGGTGCGACAAGGGCCTTGAGCGCCTCCATGTCAACGTCCGACGGCAAGCTCCTGAGGACGTTGGTGAGGTTGAGGCCTGGATTGCGGAAAGCCACCATCATTAGAACCTTTTGAAGAGCGCCCGCGCAGAGCTTGCGCGATTCGTCCGCCAGTTGCCTTGGGATCCTTTCCCGGAGCTGCTGGAGGGTCGTCGCCATTCCTCTGAAGAACAGAGTGAGCTTGGCGCTGGGGTGGAGGTTCTCGTCGGTGGAGTACCCGAGATACTCCGCCCCAGCTGCGCTAGCTCCTTGTCGATATCCGCGGCGGCGTTGACAAGACCCTCCGTCCAGTGCTCGACGTTCTCCCTGAAGATGTTTTGGGTGACGGCAGTGCTCGCCAGCAACGCCTTCTCGGCCCTAATCTCCTCCTTCAGGGTCGCCTCCCGTTCCCTGGCGCCGTCCAGCGTCTGGGTCAAGGTCGCCAGCTTCAGCTCGAGATCGGCGATGGAGTCCTTGGCGGCGGTGAGCTCCTTGCCCTTATCGGCGAGGCGGACCTGCAGCTCAGAGTGGCTATGGGCATCCTTCTCTCGCTCAAGCTTGAGCGCGGCAACCTCCTCGCCGCTCGTCTTGAGGTTGGCTTCGAGCTGCGCCACCCTTGCCTCTAGCTCTTTCTTGGCGGTCTCGGCAGCCGCGGCAGCATCCTTTGATTCCTGAACAGCTCCGCCAAGAGATTGCTCGCGCGCGGCAAGTTCCTCCTTGTGACTGTCGTGATTGACCTTCCGCTGCGCCAGTTCACCCTCCAGCGTGGACAGCATCTCAGCGGCAAGCCGCTGCTGTTCCTCCACTTCGGCCTTCTCGAGGATGAAGGCCTGCTGCTCCTCGGCAAGTTGCTCCCGCTCCTCTGCCAAGGACCGGAGAGCTGCTTGGTTGATGCCTCGGAGCTCCTCTGCGCGTTTCTCCATATCGACTCCCGCCTTGGCGACCAACGCTTCGCGGGACTCCAACTTGGCCTGCCGGGCGCGGTAAAGCGACAGCAGCTTGCGCAGCAGCCGCTCCTCCTCAGGCTCGCTGCTGCTGCTCGGCGGAGGCAAGCACCTCTCCGTCAAAGACCTCTCCCTCGACCGGCGCCCTGGACATGGACGCCCAAGGGAGCTGGATGAAGACATCGTCGCCGGCCTTTAAGTAGGCGCCTGGCTCGAGCTCGTCGGAGCTGGGGGCGGCGGCGACGGAGGGCTCGGCGGTCGGCGTAGCGCCTGGCGCTCCTGCGGTCTCAGGGCCGTCAGTGCGATCGCCAGCCCCTTCGCCGGCTGCTGCGGCGGCGGCCTCGGCGGCCTCTGCGCCGGCAGGATCGTCCGCTCCGACCGCTTCTTCGACATTGGCGGCGTCGTCGACAATGACCTCCGTCTCCATTGGCTCAGCTGCGGATGGGTCTGAAGGAAGAAAAGAAAAGAAAAACAGTCAAGAAAATATCCAAAAAAGAGAAGAATCGAAAGAAGAAAAGCCAAGGGAAGCTTGAAGAAAGGGATTACCTGCGCGGGCCGGCTCTTCGGTAAGGTTCCTTGCCGAGGAGCTCTCCCTCGTCGGCGTGGTTGTAGCTCCCGCCGGCGGAGGGCCGCTAGTGTCATCCCTCGCCGGAGAGCTCACCCTTGGCGGAGTATTCGCCCTCGCCGGAGAGCTCGCCCTTGGCGGAGTATTCGCCCTCGCCGGAGAGCTCGCCCTTGGCGGAGTATTCGCCCTTGGCGGAGGGCTCTCCCTTGCCGGAGAGCTTCTCCTTGGCGGTGTGGTTGAAGCGTGCGGCACGTCAGAGGCGGTCTCCTGGCGCTCCTGATGCTGCTGCTCTGCTCCTACACGAATCAACGAACAAGACGTCAGTAAAGGAGATGCGCCCATGCGCGCCCAATAGCAGAAGATGAACCACACTTACGCTGGGGGCTGCTCTGAAGATCGGTCGCCGGGCCCGGCAAGCTTGTCTCAGGAACACCCCTCGCTGTCGCGGCGGACTCGTCCTCGATGACAATCACCGGGACCTTGGCCCTCTTTGCCGCCCTCTGGGCTAGAGTTCTGAAACAAAAAAGAACATGTTCAGAGTGAGGCAAAAGAGATACAAGACAGACAACAAGAATTGAAGGAATGTAAGAACATCAAGAACTTACTCTTCTTCTTTCTCGTCGGAGCTGAGCGCGGAGAAGTCGAAGTCTGGCTCACGCATCCCGGCGCGAAGAGGCGGAGGAGTAGGCTCCCTTGGCCGTTTGGCGGGAGCGGGGACGGTGGTCTGAGACGACCCTGCTCCGGCTGCCGTCAAGGCGTGGGGAGCGGCAGGGGCAGAACCAGAGGACCCCGCTCTAGTTGCCGCAGAAGCTCGAGGCACCCCGCGGCAACCGTTCTTGTCGTGGTGGCGCGTGTCGTGCGGCGCGGCGGCTGTTGGCCCGTCTACCGCTCCGTCACGTCCCCGGCCTTGCGGAGACGACTCCTTGGTGGAGCTGGAGGCTCTGCTGGTGGTGCCGAGCTGCCTGAGGACGAGGAGGAAGAGGAGCCGACCTCCAGCGAGCCGCTCGTGTCCTCAACGGGCCCGCTCGACTTGGCGCCCTATTCGGCAGGCCTGCTTGACTCGACGCCCTGCTCGACGGGCTCGCTTGGCTCGGCGTCTTGCCCTGCAGGCTTCCCCGCTTTGAAGAACTACTCTCGCTCGGCAAGGCTTGCCACCTCCGCTGCCTCCGCCTCCTCCACGGAGTATCCAAACTCGCCCGCGGCAGCGACTGCTGCCACCTCTTCCAGCCTGGTGGCAATGTACGCCATCTCCTGGTCAGTGGTGTCGTGGGTGAGGCCTTTCTTCTCGTTGGAGTTGACTGGCGTTTCTTCTACATTGTCGAAGAACTGCTGCACGGCTTCGTCGGTGGGCTCCTGCCAAGTTGGGTCGATCCCGTGCGAGTCGCACAGCGGCATCATTGCGCGGATGCGGCTGAGCGCAGAATTGTTGCACAGCGGGACGACGCCGCGCGGCAACCTGAACCATTCAGGATGGTCGGTGTCGTACTTGAACAGCTCCTGCAGCATCCCGTTGAGCTCCAAGACCGTGAAGTTATAGTTAAGGCCCGGGCGCAGCCTCATGATATCTGCCGCGTTCTCGAACTCCCAGGCGTACCTCTTCCTCTCCTGCAGGGGGGCGATGCGGCGGCGGAGAAAGTCTGCACCAACTGCGCCTACAGTCAGCCCGGCAAGCCTAAGGCGAAGAATCCGGGCAGTGGCAATCTTCAATCTACTATCCTCCGGGGCCAAGTCACTCCAGTCGTTGCCGCATACTACTGGGGCTTGGCGCCGGACAGTAAATGGCTGCGGGTTTTCCTCTACAATCCAACACCAATTGGCTCTCCACTCATCCCATTTGCCGCGGAGCTCTCCCTTTAGATACGCCTCCTGCTTGTGGGTCCTCGAGATCCAGGAGATTCCGCCAGACAGATGCTCTCCTCTCTCTACTAGGGGCGTAAAGTAATGGCGGAAAAGAGCTACATTGGGGAAAACTCCGACAAAGTTTTCGCACAGATGTGCGAAAACTGCGATGATCAGAACGGTGTTGGGGGTGAAGTCAAGGAGATGGAACCCGTAGGTGTTCATGATATTGCAGAAGAACTCAGAATAGGGCGGGCAGAGCCCGCAGTAGAAGAACAGGTCGAAGAACGCATATCCGCCCAGGAACATCTCGCAAGCAATGGTTGGGAGTACCTTGGTGCGCGGATGCGCCCGCGTCTCCTTCGCCCAGAAAAGGTAGAACTTGTCCCTCAGCTCCCTCGCGCCAAGCTGGGGGGGAAGACAACCCGCTTCGTCCGTAGCGCCGCGAGCCGCAGCGCCTCGGCCGACTTAACGGTCTTCCCCTTCTTGCCTTTCGGAGCCATGGCGGGAACGGTGAGGGGGGTCGACGGCGCTGGTGGTTCTGGTGGCGACGGGAGGCGGAGCGCTGCTCTCTTTCGAGCTTTGGGAAGAAGGGGAGCAGCGGAGGTTCTCAAGATTGAAGCAAGCAACGGGCGGATGGACGAACTGCCCCTGCTTCCTCTGCTTATAAGGGGGGAGGGGGCGAACGTTCCGCATTTCCATTTAAAGAACACCCCCACGATCTCTCCCACGACGCCGCATTAAACGCGTGTCGTTAAGGGAGGCCGCGGTGGATACGGAGAAAGATACGGCACGTCCCAGGCCGCGCATGCCCGTGCACTGTTTTGGGCCTGGCCCAACAGCACTCGGCACCGTGTATGGCCCAGGCCCGGGGGCTCCTGTCGGTGTACTAAATTAGGGGTACCTTACTATCCCGAACTTGTGCACGGGCAGTTGCAGCGTCCCGCGGCAAGGCTTGCCGGGCGACCACCGAAGTCCTTTATGGTTCCTTTGGAGCCATTCAAGAACAAAGTATTTAAACCAAGGAGACAAGGCCCTGGCAAGAGGATCTTGCCGGGAAGGCCACTCAAGGCACAAAACCACTCAAGGCACAAGACCCTAGCAAGAGGAGCTTGCCGAGAAGACCAACCAAGGCATCTCAAGAAACTTGCCGCGACGCGCCACGCGTCCCGGCAAGGCCCGGTGAGCGATAAGCTCCCGGAAGCGACAAGATAACAACCGCGGCAAGGTGCTTGCCGCGGCAAGCTTCCACTCAGCACCCGCGCTGCAGCGCATCCACCCACGTGTCGCTCTGGGACCTTTCCAGGCGCACGTGGCGGAAAGCTGTGCAGCCAGGGGTACACGGTGGCAAGCTGCGATGACAAGACTACCGTCGTGGCGGACGGTGGCGCCCCTAACGGTCACTTTTTGCACTGTTTGGGCGACCGCGGTGGGCATTGAATGCCCTTGTGCCCTGTCGTCAGGGTTAGGTATGGAACACTAGTCCAACTACCAAGCTTTTTACATTTTTACCCCCAACTACGCTGGCACCTGTTGGTGACCCCTTGAGCATATAAAAGGAGGCCCATGCGCACATAGAGGGGGGGGGGATTGATCATTCTCACGCTCGGTCTTGCTAGCGGTTGGAGTGTACTGTAGCTCTCTTCGCTCCCGAGCAATAACTCAATACAAACCAAAGCAGGAGTAGGCTTTTACGCATCCGTGCGGCCCGAACCTGGGTAAACTGCTCGTGTGCACGCCCCGATCTGCTCTTCGTGCATCCTCCGCCCCCTGCCGTACCGAAAAGGGGCTCCTGTCCCATAGGTGTTCGTGGGCGATCAGTTTCCCCGACACCTAGAAATCAACAGAAATGGATTTTCCAAGATTTAGTCACACAAATAATCCCTCCTTGATGCACCACTTGGTGTAGTGTCATCATTTGGGGTTGTGAGTACGTACACAAAAGTTGAGGTCACAAGTAAAAAGTTGGCAATGTTGAGTTGTTCAAATTTGAATCTGGTCAGAAAGGGTTTTGGGGCACTTTTATCAAGTCATCCTTCTCCAATACTTGTGCCATTTGGTCTAGATGCTTAATTAGACCATTTTAGCATGTGCAGCAAGTTCGAGAGCTTTTGGACAGGTTTGCCAATGTAAAGTTGCTCAGCCTTCAAAATGGACAGAAATGGTTTTGAGGGGATTTCATGGTGTTTTCTTGATCTTCAAGGCATGAGGCTATGTAAGATCATCAAATATGTCATATTTGACATGATAGAATTTTCCTGGAATTTTCAGGGAATATTTCCTTTGTAAATATTTCAAAAGCTTGAAATATCCAAAAAGGGTTTTTGAAGGATTTGTCCAATATTTTGAACATGACCATGTGTTGAAACTCTTATATATGGACAATATATGTCCTATGAGCTTCCCTGAATTTTGACAAATATTTTTGAAATAATTAAATACATTTAACCTATTAAAGACCATTTTTGGCCTAAAGAAAAAGCCTTTAAATAAAATATAAAAATAACTTTTAAAATTATAATTTTGTGGTTTAAGGGAGTCCTATACCTAATAGGAGTCAAATATACTTTTTGAAAGATTTTTCACACCCCAAATAAAGTACTTGCAGTACAAGCCTCAATTCAGGGGTTTTTGGAAAACTAATTTTAGAAAATACTATATGGCCAAATTATTTTTATAAGAACATACTATACTGTTTTGGATCAAGGAGATGAAGTATAAGAGTTGGATAATTTATTTGATTTTAGAGCACTTGCAAACAGCAAACAGAAAACCAATCAAGCAAGGTCAAAACCACTCAAAAGTTTTTGTCAAACCACATTTTAGCATGATTATTAGCTTAGGTGTTGTGGCATGAAAATCAGGGTGTGACACTCTAGATCTATTTTGGTTGTACAAGTCTGATCCTCACGAAACATACAGGCTGCGCAAATCTCGTGTTCAATGGATTCGCGGGTACTGGGCTGAGCAATGGTTTCGGTACAAATTTGTAACCCCAGAGTATGCTATGAAAAAAGCTGTGAGGCATCTGTGGACTGACGTAATGTACAAAAAGCTTCAACCCAAGACCAAGGCTGAAGCCATTCAGAAAGGCTTCTTCCCATGCATGATGAGGCCTCCAATGCCCGAGTATGCTGACCTGTCTAGCATGCGATGGTGTCATCAAGATGATCTGTTTGAAGCCAATTACCAATATGCTAAGGCTTCTGCAGTTTAAAACAAGATGGAACTTGGGATGGACTTCAATCCTGGTCCAGCAAAGCCAAGGCCCGATGGCAGTCGTGAAGCCGAACCTAACATCATTGGCCCGTTTGAAGATTTTTCGGCATATCTGGCACAGTGCGCTGCATGAAGAGCTAGTGTTGAACATGATGAAGAGGACACTATTACTCCCGATGCTTCAAAGCTTGAGAAGAAGTCAAAGGCTTAAAATACTAAGGGGGGGATCTCGAAAGAACTTTCTGCACGAAAGGTTTCCAATATGAAGCCTCTAAAACTGGATTCAGGAGGTGCAACTTTCAGAGGATATTATTGATCCACTCCTCAAGAACAATTCACACCTCCCCAAGAACAATTTACATCACTGGTCGAGCTCCTCCTCCTTCTAGCATCTTGCCTGTTGATGGGGATATTTGTCACACCCTGCATTTTGTAACATGTTATTTGTATCTTTGGAGCATGAAAATTTGGACCAGCAAAATTTTTTAGCATCATTTGGCTTTTATTTGGAATTGAGTTTTCTCCATTTGCTTTTTCATGTGCTCATTAAAGTCAACTATGATCTCTTGTAGATTTCATCTCTATACTCAAAACTTCTGCCCAATGATCATGCCAAGTGTTATATAACAGTATAGTATTTTCTTACAAAATTAATTTGGCCAAAAAGTATTTTATAAATTTAGTTTTCCAAAGAACCCTGCATTGAGATTTGCACTGCAAGTACTTGATTTAGGGTGTGAAAATTATTTCAAAAGGTTTATTTGAGACCTAGTAGTCATAGGACTCCCAGAAACCACAAAGGTATAATTTTAAAAGTTATTTTCCTATTTTATTTAAAAGCTTTTTCTTAAGGCCAGAAATGGTCTTTAATAGGTGAAAATTATTTAACTATTTCAAAAATATTTGCCAAAATTCAGAGAGACTCAGAGGACATATATTGTCCATATATAAGAGTTTCAACACTTGGTCATGTTCTAAATAATGGGCTAAACCCTCTAAAACCCTTTCTGGATATTTCAAGCTTTTGAAATATTTACAAAGGAAACTTTCTCCAAAAATTCCAGGGAAATTCTATCATGTCATATATGACATATTTGATGATCTTGCCAAGTCCCATGCCTTGGGAAGCAAGAAAACCTCCTCAAACCCCTTCATAACCATTCTGTCCATATTTGAAGTTTGAGCAACTTTACATTGCCAAACTTGTCCAAATGCTCTCAAACTTGGTGCACATGCTAGAATGGCCTAATAAGGCACCTAGACCAAATGGCACAAGAATTTGAATAAAGCAACTTGATCAGATCACCTCGAAACCCTTTCTGTTCAAATGCAAATTTGAACAACTTTACGTTACCAACTTTTTATCTGGAGCTTCAAACTTTGTGGGCATGATCAATACCCCAAATGATGATGCTACACCTAGTGGTGCATCAAGGGGAGATGATTAGCTTGACTCAATCAAGATGAAACTGTTTCTGTTGATTTCTAGGGTTCACCAAAGTTACATTGGCTAGTTTCTCCAAATGAGCCCAAATTTGGTGAAGCACCCTATTTTCTCATGTCTTTCAACCCTGTCAAGTGCCATGTCAAGTGGAATTCATTTACTTGACCAAACACAGATCAAACACCTTCTGCAAAATTTCTAAAACCTCCAATTTGACCACTTTCACTTTTCTCCATGGCCTCAACTTCTTACCACAGGCTCATTGAGTTACCAGCTACCTCCAGTAACTCCCCCAACACCTCAGCTCCATGATTGAAGGGTGAAACCCCTGTTTTACCTTGCTGTACAGTAGGTTTCCACCATTTTTACCAGCCCTCTCCCTCTCTCTCTGCATCCCCAGGGCATCCAAGGCCTCAGGCCCTTTCTTTACTCCTCCCACAACGCGCTAGACACTATTGGACACGCTGGTTTGGACCAAACCGGTGAGAGCACGGCGATGCCAGTCAAACGCACGCTCTGGAGCACGCAACAGTGCCCTCCGCACGCTGGCTCCAGCCAATCGCCGATCCCCGACAGCCTCGGGCCTCCCCCTCGCGCCAGTCGAGACGCCTCGACGTCCGCAACCTCCCCGGCGCTGTCCCCCCTCCTCCTGCGCCCTCCAGTGAACGTCGTCTCACGCGCACCGGCCGCCCGCTTCGGCCATTCTTCTGCCTCACACGCGCGGGCGCCTCTGACGCTTCCCCGCTCCTCTTATCCCCTCAGCTGGACGTGGAGCTAGTCCACGGACCTCCCCGACGTGTTCCCAGGCTCCAGAACCCTCCCTAGCCTCGTCTGCAACCTCGCCGGTGCACGGGTCCACGGTGAACCACGGGCGCGGCTATATAAGGCCCTCCCGAGCTTCTCCAACACCACCACAAGCCTCACACCACTCCACTGATCCCCCCAGCACCTCCAGTTCAACCCCAGGACGCCCCAGTGCTCGGGATCGACCGGAGCTCCGCCGCGTCGGGCCGCCGGCGATCTCGTGGTACGGGCCTTCCCTGCCCCTCCTTCCACCCATTTCGGAACCGCCGCACCTCACTGACTCTTTCCCCCTCGTTTCCCCTCTCTGTTGCAGTCGGAAACGGCCGCAGCAACCACCCTCCGACGAGGTTCCGCCGCCCCACCTCGTCGCCGGCGAACCAGGCCTCCACGCCGTGCCGCACTACCACCACTGCAACCGCGACACGACGCTGGTCACGTTCCTTCCCTCCGTTGCCGTCGCCGTGGCCGGAGTCCTCGCCGGTGAGCTCGCCGTCGCCGTGGCCGCGGGGTTAGAGATGACAGGCGGGCCCCGCCTGTCATCCCCCCACCTCTCTCCCCCTCCTCTGTGCCACTGACCCACGGGCCCCGCCCGTCAGGTTTGAAAACCTGACGCGCGCGTGCTGGCTCCCGTGCGGCTGGGCCAGTCCGTCTGGGCTGTGCACTGTGGCCCCCTCTGGCCCAGTGCACAGGACCCTTTTTCATTTTTCTTTTCTATTGATGTTTTAAACATTTATACAGAAAGGAATATTGATCCAAATTAAATAATTCCAACTCCTAAAATCTTGTAATATTCCAACCTATTTAATGGTACTACTTTCACTCAAATCCATGGAACTTTGCTGTACTGTTCAAATTTAAATTCAAATTTGGGCAGTAATTCTCCTATTCAAAAATCAATCTATTCCATTCTGTAACTCCAAAACTCCAACTAGGATTTTTCCCCATCTAGAAATCCCTCTAGTATTTTACAAAAATGAGTTGACATTTTTCTGAGCACTTTGATTTTTCTGTTTTATTTTTATTCTTATTTTTCCGTGGATATTATGCGACGTATAGATCCCGTATTTGACGAAGTTGCTGTGGAAGAAGAAGGAGTAGGATTTGAAGATTTTTAAGACCAAGCCAATCCAGGCAAGCAGCCCTTTGACCATGATACACTTGTTCTTTGGAACCCGTTTGTTTCCGATGCATGATGATTAGGGTTACGATGGTAACCTAGATGAACCACCACATGATGCATGCTTTATTGTTGATCTTGCTATATGCTAGATGACATGCAATAGGTGGTCATGATGCTTATATGATGCATGACATGATCTTGATCTTGCTATGTGCTAGATGACATACATATGGTTAGTGGTTATGATTAGTGATGCATGAGTGACATGAACCTTCATGGTTGAAGTCTTTGCATAAAACCCCGTCGGGTGCCATTTATGCCCGAGGGAGATGATGATGATGAGTTGGGTGACCACTTGATGACGAAGTGGTGTGCCAAGGCAAGTGTGTGTGTGTTTTTTCAAACGGATTGGTTGAAGTTGCGACCGTTATTCCAACCATGCATGTGCAACCACACTACCCCTTATGGGACGGGGCTTTATTGATTACTTAGGTCGATACTAGCATGGTGCCCGCATTACTAGTGACGGGAAGACTTGAGGTCTTTCCCGGGACGGGGTCGTGCTTGGATAGACGACCATGACTGTTTTCACAGGGCACCGGACACACCGTTGGTCCCTTCGGGTACGCGTGAACATTGAAATTAGGTCAAGTCCCGTGATCTATTGTTTGTACCCGAGGGCCGTGTGCCAACGAGTGGACTCTATGTTAGTGTCGTCTAAGGAAAGATAATGACCGGGTGCTTACCCCGGGTACTTGAGGTAACGCGGGTCGTGGATGACACGGAAGTTCCCCCGATCTTGTGGGTAAAGTGTACAACCTCTGCAGAGTGTCAAACTATTCCAATAGCCGTGTCCATGGTCATGGACAGTTGGGTAACCGCTCTTGCGCTACGTCCAATGTTTGTGAAACCATGCGTGTGTATGTGAGTCAAGGTGGTGACTTGACTCGATGAGATGAATCATATTCATGTTGATGTCGGTAACCTGTCTTCGAGGTTACGCGAGGTTATTGATGCATAAACTTGATGGTAGAATATTTCTTCTAGCCTTGCTAGATTGATCATTGTTATTCAAATGCACTGTTACTTTAAACCACATCATGGGTTGCTTGCGAGTACATTCAAAGTACTCATTGGCTTGCCACTGGTAATTTAATTGGCCAGGCATCGAAGAGCAGGATTATGAGGAAGAATTCTTTGGAGACGAACATGCGAACTAGGACGCTATACCAGTCAGAATGCATGTAGGGTTAAGGCAGATGGCATGGGTTCTACCCGTTTATCGATGACTTCCGCTATTTGAGTTATTTGCTATTCAGCCCGTGTGGCTCTATCTATGTAAGACTTGGCCATAATGGCCTTAATTCGTGTAAGACTATTTGTATGGATGTAAGACTCTTGTTATTTCAGCTTCTGTGTGTTCAGTGAGCATTGATCTCTGGGATCACTGTACATGTGCATTCGGTGATCTCGACTTCTAAGTCGGGGTCCCCACAATATTATTGATCTTTCAAGTGATGACGATCTTGATGATGATGCTCTGGAGCTCCTGAACAAAAACAAGGAAGAAGAGGCTGATATTTTCAAGGATCTGCCGATGTTTGACACTGACATTCTGAACAATATCATTGATGAGTAGTTTGATGATCCATCTATCTCCCTTGATGATCTTCAGCTACACATTGACATAAGTGTCCTGTTTCAAGGCTTCGTCAGGAAAGAGCTCACTCTTGCTCAGAAAGTAGTTGCGCAAAAGCACAAGATTGATCATGAGAAGGCTCTTTTCAAGAAGCATGTTGCTATGCTGAGTGCTGAGGAAATTTAAAGCTTCAAGACCATGATGACAGATTTGGAGGCTGAGTTTCAAAATCGTCATGATGAGGCTAAAGTCTCTCGTGACTGTCTAAAGATGTATGCTAAAAAGTGCGTTCAGGATCAAAATGAGGCCCTCAAGAGAAAAGCTCTTGGCCGTCCAGGCATAGACCCCACGATTGCCACAAAGAAGAAGAAGCCAGCTGCACCAGGTGCTTCCTAACAAGAAGTGCCCCGCATTATCTTCCCCTAGGGCTTCGCTGCTTCGAAGCCAACTACACCATCTATTGCTTCCCGAAAGGAAGAAGACCAAGCAAGCTGAGGCAGAGGCCAAGAAACGAAAGAACAATGAAGCCTGTGACGCTGCTCCCCCTCCGAAGAAGTGCAAAACAAAGTCTTCAAAGGCTTCAAGAAAGGCCCAAGCATCACCATCTCCATCTACTTCTGCAGAGTCGTTGCTTGTGAATCCAATCTCTGTTCCTCATCGTGCCTCCTCCAACAAGGACCACAAATTGATTGTGCATGAGCATGGTCTCACAGAGGCCGTGACACTGAAGAGATTCCAGCTATTGATGATACCGCAGTTGAAGACATTGGTCATGACGACAATGTTGAAAATGACGAAGTACTTCCTTAGATTTCCCAGAACCTGGTATCATCGTGTGTGCGTTCGCATAATGAGACTATAAGCATTGGCGGTTGATACGTCTTCGTCATATCTACTTTTCCAAACTCTTTCGCCCTTGTTTTGGACTCCAATTTGCATGATTTGAATGGAACTAACCCGGACTGATGATGTTTTCAGCAGAATTGCCTTGGTGTCATTTTTGTGTAGAAGTAGAAGTTCTCGGAATGACTTGAAATTTCATGGAGATTATTTCAAAATATATAAAAAATACAGGCAAAAAGAACTACCGGAGGGGGCCCACACCCTAGCCACAAGGGTGGGGGTGCGCCCCCCTATGGCGCGCCCCCTACCTTGTGTCCCCCTGGATCTCCACTGACGTCAACTCCAACTCCATAGATTCTTATTCGGGGAGAAAAAAATCAGAGAGAAGATTTCATCGTGTTTTATGATATGGAGCCGCCGCCACCTCCTGTTCTTCCTCGGGAGACCTGATCTGGAGTCTGTTTGGGGCTCTGGACAGTGGAGATCATTGTCGTCGTCATCATCAGCTATCCTCCATCACCAATTTCATGATGCTCACCGCCGTGCATGAGTGATCCCATCGTATCTTGCTGGACGGTGATGGGTTGGATGAGATTTATCATGCAATCGAGTTAGTTTTGTTATGGTTTGATTCCTAGTATCCACTATGTTCTGAGATTGATGTTGCTATGAATTTGAAATGCTTAATGCTTGTCACTAGGGCCCGAGTGCCATGATTTCAGATCTGAACCTATTATGTTTTCATGAATATATTTGTGTTCTTGATCCTATCTTGCAAGTCAGTAGTCACCTACTACGTGTTATGATCCGGCAACCCCGGAGGGACAATAGTCGGGATACTTCCCGGTGATGACCGTAGTTTGAGGAGTTCATGTATTCACTAAGTGCTAATGCTTTGGTCAGGTACTCTATTAATAGGAGGCCTTAATATCCATTAGTTTTCCAATTGGAACCCACTGCCACGGGAGGGTAGGACAAAAGATGTCATGCAAGTTCTTTTACATAAGCACGTATGACTATATTCAAAATACATGCCTACATTACATTGATGGATTGGAGCTAGTTCTGTGTCACCCTAGGTTATAACTATTGCATGATGAATATTATCTGACACCTATCATTTCTGATCCATTGCCTACGAGTTAGTTTCATATTGATACTTGCTTTGTTACTTTCGTTATGGTTGTTGTCACCACTACGAAACTGCTACTGTTACTTTCGTCACCGTTACCATTACTTCCATATTACTTTGCTGCAGATATTAAGCCTTTCAGGTTTGGTTGAATTGACAACTCAGCTGTTAATACTTGATAATATTCTTTGTCTCCCCATGTGTCGAATCAATAAATTTTGGTTGAATACTCTACCCTCAAAAACAGTTGCGACCCCCAATAATTGTCGGTTATCAAGACCTTTTTCTGGTGTCATTGCTGGGGAGCATAGCTCTATTCTCTGAGTCACTTGGGATTTATATCTGTTGATCACTATGAAGAATCTGAAGGATGATAGAACCAAGATCGTTCTCTTTAGAATGAGGGGAAGTGAGGAACTGCCATCTAGCTCTTCACTTGATTCTCCTTCAGTTTTAAGAAAACTAGCGACACCTACACCTGCTATTGATTCCAATATGTCGCACATTATTGACGATGCCACTTCTATTATGGATAATTCTTATGATGCTACTACTATGTTTAAAAAAACGGTGGCACTCGGTGAATTACTTGATGAACATCTTGCTAAATGTAGAACTATTGAATATGCTGAAGATGATGATATGTCTGAAACTGATGAAATTATTGATACTGAAAACCTTGAAACACCTATTAGACCTAGATCCCCTAGATATGAATTGCCTATTGTGCCTGAGGGATATGTTATGGAAGGAGAGGTAGCTAGAGACTTTCTTGCGTGTGAGGATATGAATGATCTTAAAAAAATACTACGCAGGTGGAAAGAAAAATCTTTGAATGCTAAATTGCAATATGATCCAAAATTTGCTACTTCACCTATCTGTGTTACTGATAAAGATTATGAATTCTCTATTGATCCTGAGTTAATTAATTTGGTTAAATCTGATCTTTTCATGGTTCAATCTGAAACTATTGTGGCACATCTTACTAAATTAAATGATATAGCCACCATTTTTTCTCATGAGGAAAAAATTCGCTAGTACTATTTTTTTAAGTTGTTTGCTTTCGCATTAAAGGGTGATGCTAAATTATGGTTTAATTCTCTTGCTCCTAGTTGTGTGCGTAGTCCCCAGGATATTATATACTACTTCTCTGCAAAATATTTTCCTGCTCATAAGAAACAAGCTGCCTTACTGGAAATATTTAATTTTGTGCAAATTGAAGAAGAAAGTCTCCCACAAGATTACTTAATGCTTTGTCTGATCATCCTCTCAAGAAAAATGAAATACTTGGTATCTTTTATAACAAATGGTCTTGACAACCGACACACGTAGTAGAGGTAAATTCTCTCCATAGATTTGATGAAGGTGATATTCCTCATAATAAGTGTGGTGACCCCAACCCATAAGTCGGGATCACCGTATGCACGTGTACGGTGATCCCAGAGATCAATGCTCACTGAACACACAAAAGCTGAACAACAAGAGTATTACATCCATACATACCATTTTACACAAATTGTTACTAGTATGGTCAAGTCTTAAGTATATCATCGCCGCGGAAATCTTCAATAAACAACTTGGACTAATCCCATCTGCCTTAACCCTACATGCATTCTGACTGGGAAGCGTCCTAGCTCGTCTGTTTGTCACCAAAGAAATCTTCATTATATCTTGTTCTTTCATGCCTGGCTAATAAAATAACCAGTGGCAATCCAATGAGTACTTTGAATGTACTCGCAAGCAACCCAAGAGTGATAACAAAATAATTATGTGAGGCTCTACTGCTAAATTGGCAGTTTTGCGGAAAGCTGGTTTTTCTCATGCAAGTATGATTAATATTCGTCAATGCTATGAATGCGTCTGCAACAAGTATCAGGGGGTTTCAGACATCAACTTCGATAAAGAGTTATGAACAACTCATTCTCAAGCTCATCGTGACTCCCTTACGAATCACGTCAACAGATTTACCAAACTTTGTTGTTTTCCAGAAACATATGGACATAGTCTAAGCAACACCACCAAACTGTCCTTGACCGTGGACACGGCTATTCGAATAGTTTGAAAATCTGCAGAGGTTGCACACATTACAAGATCCGGGGCACTTCCATGTCATCCATGACCCCTGATACCTCAAGTACCTGGGTTAAGCACCCGATCACTACCTTTCCCTAGCTGTGACTAACATAGAGTCCACTCAATTGGTAGCAACCCCCGTGCCCAACATTTCACATCACAAGTTTTGGAGCCACACTCCCATACTAATCATACACCACAAGCACGGTGTACCAATGGTGTGCCCGATGCCCTATAAAAATAGTCATGGCCGCCTATCCAAGCATAACCCCGTCCCGAGAGTGACCTCGTGTCACACCCGTCACTAGTAATGCGGGCACCATGCTAGTATCGGAATAAGTAATCAATAATGCCCCGTCCCATAATTTGTAGGGTGGTTGCGCAGGTTTCGTTGGGACGGTCGACAAATCATAAATCTAAGCCGTCTCTGTGAACAACACTTTCATCAAGCTTTGGTGCACTACTCAACCAAGTAGTGACCTAGTTCATCATCGTCTTCCAAGGGCTTTAGTGGCACCCACTGGGTTATTTTTGCAAGTATGTCAAACCACACTTGTTTCTTTCAATGCATAAACCTAACCCAATTAGCGTAGCCAACTACTATAGCATATTTCTACAACCCATCACCACAACTCTAAACAAGGATAGAGTCATGCACAATGCAAGTATCAAATGGGTATGCAACGGAGGCAAGCCTAGCAAGGTTGCCATTCAAGATATCTTATGCACTTGATGAAACAATGAAAATGTTATCATGATATAAAAGGGTTCAACATGATCAAAGAGCTGCTTGCCTAGCCCCGTAAAGTCTTCAATCCTTCTGGCTCATCTTCGAGTATTCCGTCTTACTTCGTCAACTAACGCCGGACAAAATCACAATCAGCAACATGACAAGGCAAAAATAAATGTTCTTTAAAAATAGGAGTTGGACTTTTCTTGGATAACTCTGGTCATTTGAAAAATGACCAAAGTGGTTTCATAGGCAATGGATCAATGGATAGTTTGGCACATTTCAATATGAAGGATATAAGGGATTTAATGGATCTGCAAGTTGTTTGCATAATACCTTTTTATAAAAATGAGTAAAAGTACCCATTAAATCAGGCATGATTTTAGAAACATTTAGAAAGTGGTTTCACTGGATTTGGAGTTGAAATGAATATAATATGGATTTTTGAAGTTGACATATGTGAATGATTGGCCTATTTAACAGATCCAGTGAAAATTGGCAAAGTAAAAATGTTCATCGTTTCTTACTGCCTCCGTCCGAAAATACTTGTCGAAACAATAGATAAAAATGATTGTATCTAGAACTAAAATACATCTAGATACATTCATTCATCCGACAAGTATTTCTGGACGGAGGGAGTATTAATTATAGCATGATTTATGGTGTCACTAGAAATTTTAATCATCAAATTTGGAATTCAAATGATTTGATTATGGATTATAGAAGCACACAGGAAAAGAAAAAGAAAAAGGTCCAGGATTTACCTAAAGCGTGCACAGGGCGCAGGATAGCTGTTGGGCTGGCCCACTGGCTCAGCCACGCGGGGCGCCCAGGTGACGTCAATGTCGCACTTTGGGAATGCGCCAACAAGGTGGGAGAGGTGCCAGCAGCTATACCCGCCTCCACTTAAATGACGTGGTAGCCAGCGAGTCGTTGACTCGTGGGCCCAGTTGCAGGGTTGCCTCCCTCACCAAGCGTCGTCTTCTTCCTCGTGCACGGACAACGGCTGGGAAGGCATAGGCTCGGGCTTCACTCTACGCCAGCAACAGAGGCCATCCCCAGCGAGGTTGCGCCTGCCGGAGAGCTCAGGGAGGCCAGCCGCATCCGGTGGTGGTCGAGAGGGCCGCCGGTGAGCTTGAAAGCGATCCCTCTGTCGATAGGAGTGAAGGGAGGTGAACGTGAGGATGGAGCCGGTGAACTCGGCCATGGAGTAGAACAACACGTGGGCAGAGTTGTTCTTGGAGGTCGTGGGGTCCTCGAAAATGACCAGAGGGAGCGGGGAAAGGAGTGACGGCTCAGGTATGCTCGACGGCACGACAGCGGTACTCTGGCCTTGGAGGGGGCAGGAGGGCACGAGAGTACGAGTGATGATGTCTGGGAGGTGCATGGGAGAGAGGGGGATCCACAAGAGCCGAGGGAGTGCTCGGAGGAGGCACTATATAGGGTGCACCGGTGCACCATCGGCGCGGGCCAGGCCATGCTCGGGCGAGCTCTGCGAAGGGTTGATGGGAGAGGGCAAGGAGGGGGCCAGCACGGTGGCGTGTCATGCATGCCGAGGCGGCCTCGGGGGACACGGTCCCAACGCCCAAGGTCGACGGGGTGCCTCGAAATGGGCGTCCTACAGTGTATGGGAGCACTGTAGGGCATTCCAAAGCGCGAGCTCTGCTCGCCATGGCATTGTTTATGTGCCATGGACGTGTCCACTAGTGTATAGGGAGTCCAGGGGGGTTTAAAGAAAGGGAAAGTGGCATTGGATGCCCTGGGTGCCCTCTGGAAAGAATGGGAGGTAGAGAGAGAGGGTGAGCAGGGGTTGTCCAGAGAAGAAGAGCGGGGTTTTCACCCACCAATTATTGGTCCATGGCCTTGCAAATTTTACTAGAGGTAGAAGGTGATCAACGTCAGCTGTGCTAAAAATTTGAGTTAAAGGGGAATAGTGAAAGAGGTTAAAATAGTGATCTTCGTAAAATGACAGACGATGTTTGATGTTGTTTTGGTCTAGTAGATGAATTCCTCTTCGCGTGATACTTAAAAAGATCCAATGTCACATAGAAATAGGGTGTTCCACCAAGTTTGAGATCATTTGGGCAAAGTTTCCAATGTAACTTTGGTAAACACTAGAAATCAACAAAAATGGCTTTTCCAAGATTTAGTTAGGGAAATCATTCCTTCAATATGAACCACTTGGTGTAGTGTCATCATTGGGGGTTTTGAGCATGTCCACAAATTTTGAGGTCACAAGTAAAAAGTTGGCAATGTAGAGTTCTTCAAATTTTGTTCTTTACAAAGAGGGTTTTGGGGCACTTTGATCAAGGTTTCCTTCTCTCCCACTTGTGCAATTTGTTCTAGATGCATGATTACACCATTAGAGCATGTGCACCAATTTTGAGGGCATTTGGATTCATTTGGCAACGTAAGGTTGCTCAAACTTCAAAATGGACAGAAATGGCTTTGAGGGGGTTTGATGATGTTTTATTGATATTCAAGGCATGAGACTTGGCAAGATCATGAAATATGTCATATGTGACGTGCTAGAATTTTATTTGAATTTTTAGGGAATATTTCCTTTGTAAATATTTCAAAACTTGAAATATCCAAAAAGAGTTTTTGAGGGATTTGACCAATATTTTGCACATGAGCATGTGTTGAAACTCTTATATTTGGACAATATATGTCCTATTTTTTCCCCTAATGTTTCACAAATATTTTTGAAACAATTAAATAATTTTAACATATTAAAGACCATTTCTGGGCTAAGGAAAAAGCCTTTAAATAAGATAGTAAAATAACTTTTAAAATTATATTTTGTGGTTTCTGGGAGTCCTATATCTATTTGGCCAAAATATTTTTGTAAAAGCTTTTAAAATAGTAAAAAGCTTTTCAAATATTTTTCACGCCCTTAATTATGTACTTGTAGTGCGAACCTAAATTCAGGGGTTTTTAGAAAGCTAAATTTAGAAAATACTTTGTGGCCAAAATATTTTTGTAAGAAAATACTATTATGTTCTATACACATGGCATGATCATTGGGTAGAAGTTTGGAGAAAAGAGAAAGATTACAAGAGTAGGGAGATTTATTTGATTTTTAGAGCAATTACAATAGCAAACAAAAAAACCAAATCAAGCAAAGTGCAAAACACTCAAAAGTTTTTGTCAAACCACATTTTAGCTTGATTTATTAACATAAGTGTTGTGGCAAGAAAATCAGGGTGTGATAGACCTACCCCCCTTATAAAGATCTCGTCCCCGAGATTCCCAAACTAGGCGTGTGAAAGGAATACGGAAACTTGGATCTGGGGTAGTCTTGACTTCTTCACGCTTGAAGTACTTGATGGTGTGGCTTTGTGTATGACGTTCTGCTTGATCCCTGTTGCTAATTGGTCTCTTACGTAGGACATAATAAGCTGGATATCGACGGCTCCTTCATCGGTGTCCTTGCAGAGACCGGGCTAGTTAGGAGGTTGGAAACGTTTTCGGAGTGGTGTCGTGTGGAAAAAAATTGTGCACAGTGGGTGACTCAGGTGGTAACTCTATCTGGTAGCCGTCTACTCTTCATCTTGCAATGATCTTGGAGAGGGACAATAAATCTTAGTGTGAGCTTCCCTTCGACATGGAAATGCTTGATTCCTTTGAGAGGGGTGGCTTGTACATACACATGGTCTTCGACGCGGAAGTTTGCTTCTTGACGACAACAGTTGATTTAGTTCTTCCATATGATATGGCGGACTTCGAATGTTCCCGAACCAGCTGAATGGCTCTTCTTCCGTCTTTCGGTTGACAAGTGTGTCACCAAAAATAAAGACGGCAACCAACTTGCCCAAGTAGGCTGGGGTATTGGTGGTGGTCTCGGTTGATTATTGGCAAATGTCTTCTCGACCTAGAGCCAAAGCCCCTGGTCATGATCTGACCAAGTTGTGGCTTGGTAGGGCTTAAGGGTTTCAAGGATCCTAGTGTGTGATTGAACATTGTTTCTGAGATGCCAAGATTGGTATCTAGTCCTCAATTCCATTTATACAACCAAAAGCATCATTTCGTATTGGTCAACTCAAATCATTACTCATACCATACATATCCTCATGACTCCCAAGAGGGGGTTTAACAGAATCATACATGTCGGCGATCCCCAAATCATATGTATGGGTACCCCTAAGAATCCATGTGTAGAGCATACAAGCTACTGAGCTTGAATTAAACACCACAATCCGAGTGCTCAACCTATTCTTCCAAGGTCCAAAATAGTGCATCACTATCCTAAGGAAACACGTCGTATGCCACTCCATGATCTTGTTTCCTTCCTATGAACCAACTCCAACAGCCCATTAACTTCCATCAATCACTACATAATCCATTTATTCAACAAAACCAATGTCCATGGTGTTCCACATGATCTTTTATTGTCTTGTGATCCAAAATACTTGAAAGGGGCTATCTCTACTATAGCCAGTCCACAAATTCCCATTATTGGGGTGAAGTAAACTCCAAGGTCAGGCTTATATAGATCCCTAAATGAACTCCGACAATTAATCCAATCTCCTAGTTTATTGTCCACCGAGAAACATGGTATCATGATCGAGGTCATCAGTCTAAATCCAATTTACCCTGAACCATGTAGACAAACTCAACATCTATACGCAACCAGAATCACCTACTTAAATCCAAATCTCACGTCCAACAAGAATTTCTAAACTTTCCCCCAAGTCATTATCGTAATATCAACTATCTCCTATCAATAGCCCCTGGCCAAGTCAAATCCTTAAACTTACAAGAGTTTCATATTGCGATCATAATGGCCCTACGAAAATCCAATTTACTCGAGGGTTAATGAAAGCTATGCTACTCTATTAACATGATCCCACCAACTTCGTGTACCAACATTAAAGCCTCATAATCTACGAGTCTCTGATAGTCCCTCAATGTCACTGACACAAACTCATCAAGTCATTTTTCCTCTATTTCTATATCCTCAAATTGGTCTTCCCTATGGCATCGCCAGTTCTTGTGCTATATTAGGATGTCAATGTGCTCGCTCACTATGTCCACTAGTTCCATAATGAACCCAATGTTGTGCAGGGTTACAGAGGCTTAACTGCATCTCTTGAAATTCTATGGGTTAAGCACGTGGTTAAGGATTCGATTTGGGGTATCTCGTGAAGTCTAAAAGGGTCTGGGGATGGGTTCCTAATCTTGAGGGGTGAACATAACTTCACGGGGTTGTACTTGGACGAGCAGGCCACAAAAGTCTTCAGTGTTAGTTGGTTGGTGAAGTAGAATTCTTAGTGTATCTTGCCTTGTCGGTCTTCAGTTGAGGAGAGAGATGAGAGGGAAAAGTAGCATAGAGGAGGGGAATGGCTAAAGGGGGTTCTATAGTGCAAGTGCAACAAACAAGTGTCGAAAGGGCCAAACAGAAGCATTCAGATAAGGAAGGTGATATGTCGCGTACTTGTTACCTAGGGAAAAAGTGTGACTTATATCAAAACACAAACAAATAAAATCAAGCAACACATAATCCATGGCTCTATTCGAACCAACAAACGGACTGGACTGCGCATAGGGGCTACATGACTCATCCTACCCTAGGGGTTCTTGTACTCAATAGTCGTGCTTGCTTCGTGTCCCGTGCAGTCTTCTGGGTCTTCCTCAGGTGTCGCTACGTCTCTTGTAGTTGCTCGATGAAACAATCCGGGTTGGGACTGAAGAGTCTTCATCAACTTCTCGCCTCACAAGCTGACGGGGTGAAGGTGGTTCCTCGTAGCTAGCATTGCCTCGGTCTTCTGTTGTCTTCTTAATAGTGATGATCCCTTGTGCCTTCTAAGGCGTCGAGGGTACCAGGTAGGCAATCCTTTATGCAATAACAATAACAAGGCATAGTAGAGATCCAACATATCGATTACGTTGATGACAACATCGACACCAAGAGAGGGGGGATGAAGAGAACCATTTTCCTGCTCACTATAGTGAGGCGGACCAAATGGCGATGTTCTCATCCACTGGTGATTGCGGATACAACAACAGTAGTGTTGACACCAGATTTTGGCATGGTCAAGAACACAATTAAGGTGGCCTCAAATGAAAAAGTGCTCAAAGTGAGAAAATTCTATATCTTTAGAAAGAGAAAATTTCATATTTGGGCCATAGCTATTCGATCTCATCTATAAGGCTGAAGTTGTGTTCGAAGTATTGAGATTTCATATTCATAACACTATTGGCTGATTACTCCCATAAGACGGCCTCAGATGGAAAAACGATCTACATGAATTGCCTTCGTCTCGTCGAAATGATTGATTTTGAAATAAAATTTGTCCCAATCCGAGTTCGTATGCAAAAGTTAAAGGCAACACTTCGCGGACCGGTCCTGAGTAAAAAAGTGACGCGAGGGACCAAACACCCATATAGATGGTGTCTGATGGGTCGCTTTAGTTATTCGGCCTTTGCCAGCTGAATGAAGCTTACCAGGATGGAGACTTTGCCGGCATGGAAACTTGCCGGTGTGAGCTTGCCGGAGTGGAAATCTTGCCAGGGTTAAACCTTGCCGGTGTGTGAGCTTGCCATGGTAGAAACCTTCCCGGGGTGAAACCTAGCCAGTGTGAACGCTTGCCGGATAGAAACCTTTCTGGTGTGAAAGATTGACGAGTAGAAACCTTGGCGGTGTGCAAAGCTTGTCGGGGTGGAAAGATTACCGGGGTGGAGGCTGTCAGAGTCAATCTGACTAGAAGTTAAAGATGACCTCGTAAAGTATTAAAGATGACCTTATTTGAAAAAATGATCAGCAAGAGAGTTGTGCATCTCGTCGAGGCGCACAAATTTGGTATTTTAGTCTTCTTAATCGGATGTCATATGCAAATTCCACGGCCTATGCATGGAACCAAACAAATGTTTGGACCAGATTCGGGGTGGATCCGAGTTTGATTGGAGTTAGAACTGTAGGACGTCGATTGATGTTATTTTCTTGTAAGGAAAGCCTAGATGAATCCTTTAATTGTACGGGAAGTCCAACCGCCTCTAATATATGTTGGGGGTGAAGGCCGATTGAACAACACCCAATCGAACAAATCAATATACTACTTTTTCATCTATGTTTTATCACTCCACCATTTTTCTCTCTCGTTCTTCGCCGTTCTTTGTGTTTGAGAGCTAAGAATCCCGAGGCTCTAGGGGCGAGCGAATCGACCTAGGGCAGCCCATTGCTGCCACACTCCCTGATGGGGTCCCTCCCGGGTGTGAGGGGTTTCAGGTCTCAAAAGCGCCCGCCGACTGTCTTGCGGATCGCGATGTTAGTCGGGTCTCCTTCGACGTGAGATGTGGTGCATCACCCCCGGCGACGAGGGTACATGTGACTTGTTCGTGTGTCAACACGCTTTTTAAGCGACCCCGCTAGGGATCTAAAGATCGATCATCATCATCCACCATGTCTAATCTTCCCAAGCCATCTTGATGAGATATTGGCAGATCATCGCCAAGTCTATGAGGAGTACAAGAAGGCATGTGAGGAGAAGGAGTTGCAGGAGTTCCTTGCAAAATATAAGTAGGGTCACCAAGGAAAAATCTATCAGATTGAAGAGATCAAGTTCCCTCGTCTTCAAGCCGAGCAAGTTAAACCCTCTATGAGTACTACCTTTTCTCCTAAGCTGTGGGCTGAGATTGAGAGTCGTATTGCTGATGGTAACAATCTGGTCTATCAGACTTCCATAGGAAATACTAATGCTCAGAAAAATATATCTCAATCGTCTAGTGGTAATTATAGTCTAACTACTAACATGCAAAACCATAATCTGACTTTAACTATTTCATCGGCACCTCCCATGCCGATTTCTTATTTACCTACCCAAACAAATAAGATTGGGGCTGCACCTATTAATCTTATTATGAGCATGACGGGTTCGGTAGCAACTCCGAACCAAACCCTACCTACAACTACAACCACTCGGCCATTACCAAACTATGGTTCGGCATACATGCCATAGTTCTTACCTACAACTAATAGTTCTGCTCCTCCTATGCCACTGCCACAAGTTTCATCGTACACTGTGGATGATGGTCCAGCTAATCTTAGAGAGGAAATGGCTAAGATGATTTGGGAGAATTTTGGAGTTGAGTTACCTCGGAATCGTATTTATCAAAAGCCGTATCCCCAGTACTTTGATGCCATCCAGTGCCCTCCGGGTTATAAATTTCCAGATTTTGTTAAGTTTAATGGAGAAGGCACGAAAACAACATGGGAGCATGTTAGTCAATATTTAGCACAACTGGGTGAGGGAGCTCGCTAAATGAATTGAAAGTGCATTTGTTTCCTTTATCATTAACTGGTAACGCATTTTCATGGTTTTCTTCTTTACCACATGGTTCCATTCGGGTTTTATCGCAGCTAGAGCAGAAATTTCATGATTACTATTATAGCGGCTACAATGAACTCAAGTTGTCACATCTAACATCGGTTAAACAGAAGCATGATGAATCGGTCTCTGATTACGTCAAGAGATTTAGAGAAACAAAAACCGGTGTTATAGTTTGGTGATAACTAAGAGAGACATGGCTAACCTAGTGCTGAGTGGTTTAAGAACTCCCATTAGAGAAAATCTAGGAGGCTATGAGTTTTTAAATATCAACCAAGTCTTACAATGGGTTTTGGCTGAGGAAAGCCGAAGCAAAGATCTCAAAGAAGTGCATAGATACAAAGCCGATCGTCCAAAGATGAATATGGTTGAATATGATAGTGATCACTCGGACGATGAAGGTGATATTTATGCTACTGAATTTGTTTGGCCTTCTAAGGCCAAACCCTTTTCTTGCAATGATCTCAAACCAATTCATAAGAATCGTGATGAAGAGATGAAGTTTACCTTTAACATTGCTAAGTCTGATAAAATATTTGATGCTTTGCTGCAGGCTACGATTATTATAATATCACATACTTTACCGTCGTTTGAAGAGTTGAAACGGCACACTTATTGCAAGTATCATAATTCTTTTTCTCATGCTACTAACGATTGCAATGTTTTTCGACGGCAGATACAATCGGCCATTAATAGCGGACAATTGAACTTTTCTGAGATGCAAATTGATAAATAGCCCTTTCCAATGAACACCATGGATTTGGAGGGGAAGAAACTACTCATTCGGCCGGAGGTAGCCGAATCTGCTAATAAAACTAATGTCATTGTTGATGAGCCCAAGAAAGGAAAAGAAGGGCGACAAGATCTTGGGGAGACACGTTGTGCTTGATAAGCAACCCGATGGCAAGGAAGTGATCAAAATCACCATAAAGAATCCTACACTCGGGGGGCAACCACAAGTGCAAGAGAACACTCATGTCAAATTTGTTAAGCCCAAGAATCCAGAGGTTGGCAAGTGGAAGACGAATGAAGCTACAGTGCAGTGCAAGAAAATCAAGCCAACTTTTGATATGTTGTTGTCCAAGTATGCCAGTCAAGCGGCCGGTTTTAGCTCTAACCGGTCATCAAATTTGAAGTGCTCAACGTCACCTCCTCGAGAAGAATCTCAGCATCATGCAGGGCCATATGGGTCGTGGGCTCTGGGACCATGGATGCAGCCACCCCCCTATGCGCCATACTACATGGGAGACTTCAATGGAGGATGTTGGCAGCCCCCTATGGCCCCTTATGCTTTTCATCCGGGTTGGGCAGAATCAAGGAGGCCCGTTCATGACAGACTTTCTTATCCCGCATGAGGCCGTTTAAATAATGGTGTCAATCGGCCAAGCAAGATAATCAAAAAAGGGTTGGTAAGCAGGTGTGGCATGCTAAATCACCAAGTGTTGAAATTTCAGAGCTTAGCAAGCAAAACGAGAAGAATACTAGTGCTGAAACTATTATGATATGCACTAAAGAATAAACAATCAAAGAGCCAATTATTGTTAGTAATCTAGATGGTTCTAATAAAGATGTGGCTGTTTTCCAGTAGGGTCCTGTGTCTAATGATCCTGAAGCTAGCACAAGCAAGACCAAGTCGAGGATCCAAAGTATACTCAGCCTAAGTGGTGTCCGCCTGGTCTGACCTAGGCACAAAAAAGGAGGTTGCAGTGCATGGGGAGTCAAGAGATCGCATAACAGGGGGCCGAGAAGCAAAGAGATAAATTCTTCAACGAAAGTCGGCCTATGGTACCTAGAAAAAAAGTATGGCTGCCTACACCAATAAAAGGTGCAGTGTCTACTACATCCGTCACGGCAGCACCTACACCACCAAAGAAGGACGATGCCACTACTATTACATCATCCCCACCACCTACTGATTCCACTTCGCTTGGACAAATTTTTGAATCGATAAACATGCCCGAGGAGGAAGATGATATGTTGGATTATGAGCCTACACCTGTCTACAAAGGTATGGATATCAATATGGTGTATTACTTACCCGCTGAATTTCGTGTTATAGATGAAGAAGGGGAAGTAGCTCAGCTAGATTTTTGTGCAAAAAATGCTATATTTGTGAAGCCAAAAGAATCGGTGACACACTTGAAGCCATTATTCCTTAAAGGTCACATTAATGGATCACCGGTTGTTAGAATGCTTGTTGATGGTGGTGCTGTGGTGAATCTTATGCCATATTCGGTCTTCAAAAAATTGGGTTTACGTGATGAACAATTGATCAAGACCAGTATGGTGCTTAATGGATTTGAAGGCAAAGATAAAACCGAGGCCAAAGGTGTGATGTATGTGGAGCTTATGGTTGGGAGCAAAACTTTGGCTACCGCGTTCTTTGTTGCCGAGGTGCAAGGTAACTACAACGTCATACTAGGCCGTGATTGGGTTCTTACAAACTACTGCGTGCCTTGCACTATGCACCAGGTTTTTGATCCGGTGGGTAGGTGATGAAGTGGAGGTTATTCAAGTGGATAATTCGACTTGTATTGCTTTGGCAGATGCATCGGTGGATTGGCAACATCCCAGTGCTACTTACTTGACGGAGCGCGACTCATCATAATTTGATTTTCTCAGCGCCACCAAGAATGTCTTCATGCTCGTCTCTTTAAAGCCGACTGAGTTCAATCGGCTCCAAGGAATGATATATTTTGAATGGATTCTAATTCCGAGTGGTTACAAAAACGTCTTATAAAATATCGGTCCAGTGAGAACGATAGGTATGAGTCTATACATGACTTAGATGATATCGATAAATTAGGACAAGGTTTTACATCGGCCGATCGATTAGAAGAGATTGACATAGGAGATGGCTCAGTTCCTAGGCCGACATTTGTCAACAAACATTTAAAAGCCGATCTTAAAGATAAGTTGATCGAGCTATTAAAAGAATATGTTTGTTGCTTTGCATGTGAATATCATGAAATGACAGGTTTAAGCCAAGAGCTGGTGGAGCATCGGTTACCTATAAAGGTCGGTTTTAGACCATACAAGAAATCAGCCAGAAAGTTTAAGCCGAAAACATTTGACTGCATCAAGGAAGAGATTGGTCGTTTGCTCAAAGCTAATTTTATTGGAACTTGCAGCTATGTCGAGTGGATTTATAACATTGTACCAGTAGAGTAGAAAGGCTCCGGCAAGTTGAGGGTGTGCATTGATTTCAGTGATTTGAATAGAGCTACACCTAAAGATGAGTATCCCATGCCAATAGCCGATATGCTTATTAGTGATGCTTCTGGACATAAAATCATTAGCTTTCTTGATGGTAATGCGGGGTATAAGAAGATTTTTATGGCCGAAGAGGCCATGTCCAAAACGGCTTTTCGATGGCCCGGTTTCCTTGGCTTATTTGAGTGGACGGTGATGTCCTTTGTATTATAGAATGCCGGCGCCACGTATTTGAGGTCTACATTGATGATATTGTTGTCAAATCGGATGCGTTTGAATCTCACTTAGCCGATTTGCGTTTGGCATTTGAAAGAATGAAGAAATATGGGCTTAATATGAATCCTTTGAAGTGTGCCTTTGGTGTATTGGCTGGGAAGTTTCTGGTTTTCATTATTCATGAAGATGGCGTAGAAATTGATCCCAAAAAGATAGAGGCCATACAGAAAGTGGAGGCTCCAACATGCAAGAGAGATATGCAAAAGTTCCTTGGCAAGGTCAATTATTTTAGAAGGTTCATAGTTAATCTGTGAGGGAAAGTTGATGCATTGACTCCTATCATTCGATTAAAAAATGATGTTGATTTCACTTGGGGGGCAAAACAGCAAGAGGCGTTTGATATGATTAAGAACTATTTTTGCACTCCTCAAGTGATGAAAGTTCCCAAGCATATGGAACCCTTTAAGCTTTATATTGCAGCAGAAGAAGGTGTTATTAGTGTTGTTTTGACTCAAGAAACCGAAGGAAAAGAGCATGCTATTACATATTTGAGCAGGCGTTTATTGGACGCCGAGACAAGGTATACATTTATTGAGAAACTATTCCTATGCTTATATTACGCTTGCACGAAATTGAGACATTATTTAGTGCCGATTGAATGCCTAGTAGCTTCTCAAACCCATGTCATTAAATACATGCTGCATAGGCCAATTCTTATTGGTAGAATTGGTAAGTGGGCTTATGCTTTGATTGAATATGATTTGGCTTATGAATCTCTATAATCCATGAAAGGCCAAATCGTTGCTAATTTTGTTGTTGAGTATCGGATTAATGACCAGCATTATGTTGATATAAACCTTGTTTCATTAATACCTTGGAGATTATATTTTAACGGTCCAATTTGTAGCAATGTCCAAGGTGTTGGTATTGTTTATATATCTCCTCATGCTGCTGTTTTTGAACCCTCATGCCACTTAGAATATTTTTGCACAAATAATCAAGCCGGATATGAAGCATTGTTATTCGGCATACAGATGTTGCTTTCCATAGGTGCTACACATATTGAGGCTTTTGGTAATTCATTATTAGTAGTGGAACAAATATCCAAAGTCTTTCAATGTTTTGACGAATCACTTAATGTTTATCTTGATAAATGTCTAGATATAATTTTTGCTTTAGATTATTTTAGCATTGCTCATATATCTGGATATGACAGATGGAAAACAAATGAGTTGGCACAACATGCATCCCGCTATCATGTTGATCGTGGCATGTTTCATATTTCTGAAAAGCCGATGTATAGTCTTACCAACATAGGGGAGGCCGAACCGGAGCCCACCGTTTCGGCCACTAATGAAACATTCAATGCAGAAGAAAATCAAGACTGGAGGAAACCCATCACTGATTATTTGTGTGATCCTAGTAGAAGGGTGCACAGGATAGTTCGGCGTATGGCTTTCAAACACACAATGAGAGATGATGGTTTCTATCACAGAACGTTTGATGATGTTCTTTTAAAGTTCTTGGACGAGGACCAAGTGAGATTTGCTATGGGAGAGGTCCATGAAGGTATTTGTGGCACTCATCAGTCGGCTCCGAAGATGAAATGGTTATTGCGACGTGCTGGATTTTGTTGGCCGACTATGATAAATGATTGCTTTAGATATTATAAAGGGTGTGAAGCTTGTAAAAAAATTGGTGATATTCAATTGGCTCCTGCTGCTATGTTACATCCTATTGTCAACTCGTGGCCTTTTAGAGGTTGGGGTTTAGACTTTATTGGACAAATTCATCTGTCTTCCTCGAAGGGGCATCGGCTCGTATTGGTGGCAACCGATTATTTCACTAAATGGTCTGGAGCAGTACCTCTCAAGAACATGACACATACAGAGGTTTATCTTTCATGTCACACCAAGTCAAAGAATTCGCCGAGTCTTATAACATAAAGTTGCTCAATTCCTCTCGATATTATGCCCAAGCCAATGGACAAGCTGAGTCTAGCAACAAAATTTTAATCAAACTCATCAAGAAGAAGATTGAGGATAATCCAAGGAGATGGCATGAGTTGTAGTCTGAAGCTTTGTGGGCACATAGAATCTCAAGGCATGGTGCTACGAAGGTGACTCCATATGAGCTACTATATGGTCAGGAAGCTATTTTACCAGTGGAGGCAAATTTGAACGCTTTGAGAATAGCCAAACAGGATGATTTATTGGGAATACACTTTTATAACTTGATGATGGACAATACTGATGAGGTTGCCAATAAACGTTTGGTTGTTATAAAGGCCATAGAGAGAGACAAGTTGAGGGTGGCAAGAGCCTACAGTAAGAAAGTTAAATTGAAGAATTTTCAAGTTGGCGAACTCGTCTGGAAAGTGATTCTTCCTGTTGGTTCGAGAGATAGAAAAATTGGGAAGTGGTCTCCAAGTTGGGAAGGTCCCTTTAGGATTACAAGAATAGTTCCCGGAAATTCATATTTGGTGGAGTCCATACAAGGGGCATTGTTACCTCGAGCTCTCAATGGCAAGTACTTGAAGAAATACCACCCGAGTGTGTGGCAAGAAGCCTGAGTGGGCAATGGCCGATGTATGATTATCTCCCTTAGCACAAACATGGCCTATACATAATTATCGCGATGAGAAAAATAAATGGCTGATGGAGTGTTGACATCATCCTTAGAACAAACAAGGTACAAGTTATTTTTCGGCACACAAGCTTTGCCGAAAAACAGGGGGGCATGTGTTGACACCAAATTTTTGCATCATCAAGAACACAATAAAGATGGCCTCAAATTAAAAATTGCTCAAAGTGAGAAAGTTCTATATCTTCAAAAAGAGAAACTTTCATATTTGGGCCATAGCCATCCGATCTCATCTATAAGGCCGAAGTTGTGATCAAAGTACTGAGATTTCATATTATGAACACAATTCGGCTGATTACGCCCCCAGGATGGCCTCAGATGAAAAAATAATCTATATTAATTGTCTTCTCCTCGTCGAAACGATCGATTTTAATATAATAATTGTCCCAATCCGAGTTCGTATGAAAAAGTTAGAGGCAACACTTCGCGGACCGGTCCTGAGTGAAAAAGTGTCGCGAGGGACCAGACACCCATATAGATGGTGTCCGATAGGTCGCGTGAGTTATTCAGCCTTTGCCGGCTGATTGAAGCTTGCCGGGAAGGAGAACTTGCCGGCGTGGAAGCTTGCCGGTGTGAGCTAGCCGGGGTGGAAACCTTGCCGTGGTGGAAATCTTGCCGGGATGAAACCTTGCCGGTGTGTGAGCTTGCCGGGGAAGCAACCTTGCCGGGGTGGCAATCTTGCCGGGGTGAAAGGTTGCCGGTGTGAAAGGTTGCCGGATAGAAACCTTTCTAATGTGAAAGCTTTCCGAGTAGAAACCTTGCCAGTGTGAAAAGCTTGTTGGGGTGGAAAGCTTGCCGGGGTGGAGGCTATCAGAGTCAATCCGACTGGAAGTTAAATATGACCTCGTAAAGTATTGAAGATGACCTTATTTGGAAAAATGATCAACAGGAGAGTTGTGCATCTCGTTGAGGTGCACAAATTTGGTATTTTAGTCTTCTTAATCGGAGGTCATATGCAAATTCCATGGTCTGTGCAAGAAACAAAACAGAAGTTTGGACCAGATTCGGGTTGAATCCGAGTTGGATTGGAGTTAGAACTGTATGACGTGATGTTATTTTCTTGTAAGGAAAGCCTAGATAAATCCTTTACATGTACAGGAAGTCCAGCCGTCTCTTATGGATCTTGGGTGTGACGGCCGATTGAACAACCCCCAATCAAAAAAATCAATATACTACTTTTCATCTACATTTTATCCCTCCATCGTTTTTCTCTCTCGTTCTTCTCTGTTCTTCGTGTTTGAGAGCTGCGAGTCCCGAGGCTCTAGGGGCGAGCAAATCGACCTAGGGCAGCCCATTGCCGCCGCACTCCCTGACGGGGTCCCTCCCGGGTTTGCGGGGTTTCGGGTCTAAAAAGCGCCCGCCAACTGTCTTATGTATCTCATTGTTGGTCGGGTCTGCTTCGACGTGAGTTGCGGTGCATCACCCCTAGCGTCGAGGGTAAACGTGACGAGTTCATGTGTCAATAGGTAGTGACAGGGTTACTCTATTTGCGATGTATGTCATGATCTTGCATATCATGTGCCCTGGTTATCGTAGGCTAATGTTGCATCATCTTGGGGTAATGTCGAAAGTGTCACCATCCTCTGGGTCTTGATGGTCTCTCGGTTGGCATCATCTTGGCATGATGTCGTCTATCCTGTGTTCACAAGATGCGGGTGGATGTTTGGCAATGTGTCTTCCATCTAAATTATCCACGAGCATTACAAGGAATCCAGTGGTCAGGGGCATAAGGGTTCTAGCGACCAAAAGTTGTGAAGGGGAAGAGATCAATAAGGAAAGTATACCTTAGTTTTCGAAAAACTGAGAAGGGAAGAGAAGTATAGGTAGTTTTGAAAACTAGTAATAGATTTGGAAATAGTTTTACCCTAACTAACGAACACGCTAACTAAGGCTTCCTACAGTCAAACTAGCTCTGATACCAGCTCTGTGGGGACCCCGACTCATAACTCGTGATCACCGTATGCACGTGTACATTGATCCCAGAGATCAATGCTCACTGAACACACAGAAGCTGAATAAGAAGAGTCTTACATCTGCACATACCGCTTTACACAAATTGTGAGCATTATGGTCAAGTCTTGAGTATAGCATCGTAGCAGAAATCTTCAATAACAACTTGGACCCATGGCATCTGCCTTAACCCTACATGCATTCTGACTGGGAAGTATCCTAGCTCGCATATTTGTCACCAAATAAATCTTAGTTATATCTTGTTGTTTCATGCCTGGCCAATAAACTAACCAGTGGCAAGCCAATGAGTACTTTGAATGTACTCGCAAGCAACCCAAGAGTGATAACAGAATAATTATACAAGGCTCTACTCCTAAATTGGCAGTTTTGCAGAAAGCTAGTTTTTCTCATGCAAGTATGATCAATGTTCATAAATGATATCAATGCGTCTGCAACAAGTATCAGGGGGTTTCAGACATCAACTTCGAGAAAGAGTTATTAACAACTCATGCTCAAGCTCATCGTGACTTCCTTACGAATCACGTCAACAGATTTACCAAACCGTGTTGTTTTCCAGAAACATATGGACTTAGTCTAAGTAGCAACACCCAATTGTCCTTGACCGTGGACATGACTATTCAAATAGTTTGACACTCTATAGAGGTTGCACACTTTACCCACAAGATCCAGCGAACTTCCGTGTGATCCACGACCCGCGGTACCTCAAGTACCCGGGGTAAGCACCCGATCACTACCTTTCCCTAGTCGTGACTAACATATAGTCCACTTGATTGGTAGCAACCCCCATGCCCAACATTTCACATCACAATTTGTGGAGCCACGCTCCCATATTCATCACATACCACAAGCATGGGGTACCAACGGTGTGTCTAGTGCCATGTATAAACATTCATGGCCGCCTATCCAAGCACGACCCCACCCCAAGAGTGACCTCGTGTCTTCCCTGTCACTAGTAATGCGGGAACCATGCTAGTATCAGACTAGGTAATCAATAATGCCACGTCCAATAAGGGGTGGAGTGATTGCGCATGTTTGGTTGGGACGATCGACAAATCTTAAATCTAACCCATCTCTGTGAACAACACTTTCATCTAGCCTTGGTGCACTACTCCACCAAGTAGTGACCTAGTTCATCATCGTCTCCAGGGGCTTTAGTGGCACCCACTGGGTTATTTTTGTAAGTATGTCAAACCGCACTTGTTTCTTTCAATGCATAACCCTGACCAATTAGCGTAGCCAACTACTATAACATATTTCTACAACCCATCAACACAACTCTAAACAAGGATAGAGTCATGCACAATGCAAGAATCAACGGGGTATGCAATGGAGGCAAGCCTTGCAAGGTTGCCATTCAAGATATCTTATGCACTCGATGAAACAATGATACTGCTGTCATGATATAAAAGGCTTCAACATGGTCAAAGGGCTGCTTGCCTGGCTCCTTAAAGTCTTCAATCCTCCTGGTCCATCTCCGAGTATTCCGTCTTACTTCGTCATCTAACGTCGGAAACAATCACAATAAGCAACAGAACAAGGCAAAAATAAAAGTGCTCTAAAAATAGGAGTTGGACTCTTCTAGGATACCTCTGGTCATTCGAAAAATGACCAAAGTTGTTTCATTGGAAATGGATCAATAGATAGTTTGGAACATTTCAATATGAAGGATATAAGGGAGTTAATGGATCTGCAAGTTGTCTATAGAATGCCTTTTTAGAAAAATGAGTAGAAGTACCCATTAAATCAGGCATGATTTTAGAAACATTCAAAAATTGGTTTCACTCGATTGGGAATTAAAATGAATATAATATGGATTTTTGAAGTTGACATGTGTGAATCATTGGCCTATTTAACAGATCCAGTGAAAATGGGCATAGTAAAATTGTTCACTCTTTCCTATTAATTAGAGCATGATTTATGGCGTCACTAGAAATTTCAATCATCAAATCTGGAGTTCAAATGATTTGATTATGGATTATAGAAGCACACTGGGAAAGAAAAATAAAAAGGTCCAGGATTTACCTAAAGTGTGCACAGGACGCATGATAGTCGTTGGGCCGACCCAGTGGCTCAGCCAAGCGGGGCGCCCAGGCGACGTCGATGGCGCACTTTGGGATTGCGCCAACAAAGTGGGAGAGGCGCCAGCAGCCGTACCCACCTCCACTTAAATGATGTGGCAGTCATCGGGTCGCTGACTCGTGGGGCCCAGCCACATGGCCATCTCCCTCGCCCTGCATCGTCTTCTTCCTCGCGCATGGACAACGGATGCGGAGGTAGAGGGACGGGCATCGTCCTACGCTGGCAACACAGGCCGTCCCCGGCGAGGTTGTACCTGCCAGAGAGCTCAGTGAGGCCCGCCCGAGGGCACGGCGGGGGTACTCCAGCCTTGGAGGGGGCAGGAGGGCACGCGAGGGCGAGGGATGATGTCTGGGAGGTGCACGGGAGAGAGGTGGATCCCGAAGAGGCGAGGGAGTGCTCGGGGTGAGGCTCTATATAGGGGGCACCGATGGACCATGGGCGTGGTCCAGGACATTGTAGCGACCAGACCTCAAACAGTCTGATCTCTGTGCATCAGTGTCAACCCTGGATCAGTAATGCTGACACGCACAGTACTTGAAGGATTTATAACAGAGTAGCAATCACACACTTATTACATCGATAGTCCAACGATGAATTTATTACAATAAATATGGTTGAAGGCCATCTACTATGATAACAGCGAAAGGCTTGGAAGATAAGTGAGTCCATCAACTCCAACGGCATCACTGAGTATAGAACCACGACCTAAAAGGCACCTTACTCGTCGTCTGGAAAGTCTGCAACATGAAACGTTGCAGCCCGAAAAACGGGTCAGCACATGGAATAAGCTGGCAAGGTAACACAAGAGAGCAATGAAAGTAAAGCTATACTATATGCAATATGGCTGGTGGAAAGCTCTATGGTTATAGTTTTTGCGTAAAGCCAATTTTTCCTACTTCAAAGGAATATATTTTAATTAACTACCATGGTAGTTGAACATAGTTAAGAAGATAGACATCCTCTCAACCCCAATTAAAAAAATCATTAAACCCAACAATATTAAGTTAAAAGTAACATGATGAGATTCACATGAAAATCCAAGTACTAGATACTCAAGACGTCCATAACCTGGGGACACGGCTAATCATGATCATTTTGTACACACTGCAGAGGTTTGTGCACTTTTTACATAATACTCGATCGCCTCCGTTTGGTTTCTCGCACTGCACGGTGTTTGAGAAACGGATGACCAAGACATAGTCTTTCAGAAGCGCTAGCACCTTACAATCGGGCGGACCGTACCAACCTACATCCCATACATCTGCTAGTCCACCACTGTAAGAGTTCGCACGACTTACTCATACTATGCTAGAGCCCATAATAGCATTGTGGCTGCACGCGGAAGTTTCTAGTATGAATAATCTCATGATCACTTTGAGCCTGGGTGGCGGTCCAAAAGAAAAACAGGCAATCACTGGAATACCCAGATGCCTCAATCCACCCAGATGTGTATTATTGTTGCCACCTTAAGTTGAACCATTAATTAACTAACTCACATCTGTCATGGATTTCACTCACCCAATCCACGTCTACGAGCATAGCATGTCCTAACATCAAACGTAGAAGTAACTCCCAAAGGTTTGAATGTAATGCAGGTAATAGGTACTACCTCAATCTACTTCCCAATCCCACAAGTTAATTGATCCTACTCATGCAATGTGTGAGGGTTGGACTAATGCAATTAAAACTGGGTAATTGGGAAAGTATGATCAAAGTGTTACTTGCCTTGATGATGATCCGCAAAACCTAGAGACTCAAAGTAGCAAGCGGCGCACTCCGGGTACTCTATCGCAAACAAACAAGCATACAATAAGTACTTAACTAATGCATGGGTAAAACTCAAATAAGAGATCTAACCAGAAAGTTCAACTTAAGAACTCCGGTTTGCAAAAGGAATCAACTCGAAAGAAGCAATGAAACTCAAACTGCGAAAGAAACGAGCTCTGGTTTACTAGTTGGCCTAAAGTCAAATTTTACTGTAGCCAAAACTTTGTTCCAGTTGATTAAACGTAAAGAGGGCATCGAGACGAAGATCTGGGATTTTGAATCACCTGATTCCGACTCTCGAGCGAAAAGAAAAACGAAAAACAAGATCAGGGTAGAAATCGCGATCGAAAAAATCGTGGATAAATACCCCTAAAAAGAAAACAGACGAACAGGCTAACGAACGAACGTTCGCAGTCTGCGGCTAACTGACGAAAACCGTTCATTAAAACGAACGTACAGACGAACATCCGCTAAATAACTAAACCGGCAAAAACCGATCCGATCTAATCTAATAAAACAGATCTACGGTTTTACAAAAAAAACCGAGCGGTTCTTACTAAAAAAACGGCAACTACCTCGTGAACTCCGGCGGGATCTGGTGCCCCGGCGGCGGTGGTGGTCCGACGTCGGCGGGGTCGGCGGCGGTGGCGGCTAGCGTTGGCGGGGCGGCTAGCGGCGGCGGGCGGTGGCTGGCAGCGCGGGCGGCGGCGGCGCGGCAAGTGCGGCGGCGGCGGCAGCAGGCGGCGGCGGCGGCGGCAAGTGCGGCGATGGCTAGGGTATCGTGGGAACGACGGCTGGCGGGCTAGCGGGGCGAGGCGGGGCGATTTGGGCATGCTCTGGCGCTTATAAAGCGCAGAGTCCCAATCCTGTACGAGTCTAAGTCGGTTCCCCCTTTTTTTTAAATAGAGTCCTGCCGCAGAAAAACTAACGAAAGAAATACTAAACGGACTCCAAAAATTCCGAAATAAATTTTCACCGTCCTCTAATAATATTTAGGACAAAGTGAACATTTTTCCCGGACCTAAATGCAATTTTGAAAAACGCCAATTTTTCCTATGCAGATAAATTCGCAAATAATCCAGAAAAATACCAAAAGCGATTTTAACATTTTTTCCTCCAATATTTCTGTTATTTTGGAGAAGTCATATTATCTCCGCTCATATTTTGTATTTAGAAATATTTTTAGGAGAGAAAAATAATTAGAATCACACTGTCCTCGTACCGGTATTCGAGCGAACTCAAATATGAAACGGTAAAATTCCCAACTCTCTCCGTAGGTCCTTGAGTTGCTTAGAATTTTGAGGAACGCCACAACAAAATGCAAAAAGCATGAAATGCAAATATGATCTATGTATAACATTCCAAATTGAAAATTTGGGACATTACAAACCTACCCCCCCTTAGAATGAATCTCGCCCTCGAGATTCGACTGGGCTAGAAAACAGGTGTGGGTGGTCCTTGCGTAGATCATCTTCTCGTTCCCAGGTGGCTTCTTCCTCGGTGTGGTGACTCCACTGAACTTTGCAAAACTTGATAACCTTACTGCGAGTGACTCTGCTCGAAAATTCGAGAATCTTAACAGGCTTCTCCTCGTAGGTCAGATCACCGTCCAACTGAATTGCTTCCATGGGTACTGTGTCTCTAAGCGGTATATCGGCCATCTCCGCATGGCACTTCTTAAGCTGCGAAACGTGAAACACGTCGTGCACTCCTGACAATACTTCGGGCAATTCCAACTTATAGGCAACCTCCCCCGGGTGTTCCAAAATACGGTAAGGTCCCACAAATCTCGGGGATAACTTCCCTTTAACTCTGAAACGTTTAACTCCTCGCAGAGGCGATACTCTCAAGTACGCTCTGTCTCCGATCTCATAGGCTATCTCCTTGCGCTGCGAGTCTGCATAACTCTTCTGCCTGGACTGAGCTACCTTCACTCTATCTCGAATCAACTTCACCTTTTCCTCAGACTCTATGATTAAGTCTGGTCCAAACAACTGTCGGTCTCCAACTTCATCCCACATCAACGGTGTTCGGCATCTCCTTCCATACAATGCCTCGAACGGTGCCATCTTCAAACTGGCTTGGTAAGTGTTGTTGTATGAGAACTCCGCGTAGGGCAAGTTGTCATCCCAACTAGATCCATAATCTAATGCACAGGCTCTCAGCATATCTTCCAAAATCTGATTGACTCTCTCCGTCTGTCCATCTGTCTGCGGATGAAAAGCTGTGCTAAACTCTAGTCTGGTACCCAAAGTTTCATGTAACTGATTCTAGAACTTTGAGGTAAACTGGGTTCCTCTATCTGATACGATGCTCCTCGAAACTCCATGCAGACATACAATTCTGGTCATGTATATCTTTGCCAACTTTGCACTGGTGTATGTGGTTTTCATAGGGATAAAATGGTCTACCTTCGTCAATTGGTCCACTACTACCCAGATTGAATCATATCCTGCTTTGGACCTGGGCAATCCGGTGATAAAATCAATGCCAATCTTCTCCCACTTCCATTCGGGTATTGGTATAGGTTGTAACAATCCTGCTGGCTTCTGATGTTCTGCCTTTACTCTCTGACATACATCGCAAACTGCTACATACTCCGCGATATCTTTCTTCATACCGGTCCACCAGAAAATGTCCTTCAAATCCAAATACATCTTAGTATTTCCTGGGTGAATCGAGTATGGTGAATCATGGGCCTCCTGTAAAATCAACTTCCTGATCTCCGGGTTATTAGCCACATAAAAGCGGTCCTCAAACCATAAGGTGTCGTGTTCATCCTCACGAAAACCTTTAGCTCTTCCTTCGCTCATCCTCTCCTTTATAGAGACAACCTCCTTGTCAGTTTTTTGAGCTTCTCTGATTTTATCCATCAGGGTAGACTGGATTTCTAGTGTTGCTACATAGCCTCTCGGAACTATCTCCAAACGTAGTTCTCATAGGTCCTCGGCTAATTCCTTTGGAAATTTCTCCATCATTAGGGTATTGACATGGCTCTTACGGCTTAGCGCATCGGCTACTACGTTAGCCTTCCCGGGATGATAATGCAATCTCATGTCATAATCCTTAATGAGTTCCAGCCATCTCCTTTGCCTAAGATTCAGCTCCTTCTGAGTGAATATATACTTCAAACAATTGTGATCCGTATATACTTCACAATGGTTTCCAATAAGAAAATGTCTCCACATCTCAAATGCATGCACTACGGCTGCTAACTCCAAATCACGGGTGGCATAGTTCAGCTCATGAGGTTTCAACTGTCGTGAAGCATACGAAACAACTCTTCCTTCCTGCATAAGAACAGCTCCAAGTCCTCGGCGTGAAGCGTCGCAGTACACCTCGTAATCCTTATGTTGATCTGGCAGAATCAACACAGGGGATGAGACCAACCTTTTCTTTAATTCCTGGAAACTGGCCTCACATTCTTCTGTCCAACTGAACTTGGTGTCCTTCTTTAACAACTCCGTCATAGGCTTTGCAATCTTTGAGAAATTCTCGATGAATCTCCGGTAGTATCCTGCGAGTCCAATAAAACTCCGGATCTCTCCAACTGTTGTTGGTGCTTCCCAATGGGTCACAGTATCCACCTTAGCGGGATCTACTGCTATTCCTTCTCCAGATATAACATGTCCGAGAAATCCGACATCCTTCAACCAAAATTCGCATTTGCTAAACTTGGCATATAACTGATGTTCTCTGAGCTTCTCCAATACCAACCGCAAATGCTCTGCATGCTCCTCTTCATCCTTCGAGAAGATCAAAATATCATCTATGAACACTACGACGAACTTATCCAAATACTCCATAAACACTTTGTTCATTTGGTTCATAAAGTATGCCGGTGCATTCATCAGACCAAACGACATAATGGTATACTCATACAACCCGTACCTGGTGGTAAAGGCCGTCTGAGGTATATCCTGCTCTCGTATCTTCAATTGGTGGTACCCTGATCGCAGATCGATCTTGGAAAATATCTTAGCTCCTTACAATCTGTCGAACAGATCGTTGATCATCGGCAATGGGTACTTGTTATTGATCGTTACTTCGTTCAGTCCTCGGTAATCAACAACCATTCTTAACGATCCATCCTTTTTCTCCACTAAAAGTACTGGCGAACCCCAAGGCGAAGAACTTGGGCGTATGAACCCTTTATCCAATAACTCCTTAATCTGTTTCTTAATCTCCTCCAAATCCTTTGCGGGCATCCTATATGGTCTCTTAGAAATTGGCCCGGTGCCTGGCAAAAGTTCAATCAAAAACTCTATATCTCTATCCGGTGGCATTCCTGGGAGTTCTTCTGGAAACACATCCGGATAATCCTTCACTACTGGCACTTCCTCCTGAACAACTCCTGGTAAGGAATTTAACCTGTTCCTCTTTGACTCATGCCGGGATACATACTTGATCCTTCTTCCTTCCGGCGTAGTAAGCAAAATGGTCTTACTGGCACATTTAATATTCCCTTCATACTTAGATAACCAATCCATGCATAATATCACATCCAGTCCTTGAGATTCCAATACTATTAGGTCCGAAGGGAAAATGTAATTACCAATCCTTAAGGGCAACTGATCGCACCATGACTTAGCCATATACTCCGCTCCTGGTGAGGTTACTAACATGGGCGATCTAAGGTCTTGGGTCGGCAGCTTATACTTATCCACGAATCCCCTTGAAATATATGAATGCGATGCACCGGTATCAAAAAGAACGAGTACAGTAAAGGACTTAACTAAGAACTTACCTATAACCGCATTTGGTTGCTCCTCTACCTCCTCCACAGTCACGTGGTTCACTTGTCCTTTGTTGAACGGGTTGGGCTTTTTCCGGCACTTCCATTGCCGTTCCCATTCTTGGTGCCATTGTGATTGTGCGAGATACCTCCTCCATGGGTATGCTGAAAATGTCCTACCGTTTTAGGGGTAAAACGGGGCTTCTGCTGAGCTCCAGAGTTATACCTTCCTTGCCCATACTTCCTCTTGCGACTTTCAATCTGTTGATGCTTCCTTTCAATCATTAGGGCGCGGTCAACCAACTCCTCGTAGTTATTGAAAGTTGCCACCATCAACCGTACACTCATCTCATCATTCAGCCCTTCCATGAATCTCCCCTGCTTTTTGGCATCTGTGGCCACGTCATCTGGGGCATAACGAGATAGGGTACTAAACTCATCCACGTACTGGGCCACAGTATGATTGCCTTGGCGCAAATTGCGAAACTCCTGCTTCTTCATACTCATTGCTCCAGTTGAGACATGGGCGGTACGAAAAGCTTGCTAAAACTGATCCCAAGTCACATTGGCTATGAGGTAAGTGGCTATGTATTTCTCCCACCATGCTGCGGCTGGTCCAGACAACTGGTGTGCGGCAAATCGCACCTTCTCAGCATCCGAGCAATTGGCGATGGTCAAATCCCTTCCAATCTTGCGTAGCCAGTCATCAACCACTATTGGTTCGACGCTGCTAGCAAACACGGGTGGTTGCAACCATAAGAAACGTGTCAGGTTGTCCACGGGTGGTGGTGGTGGAGGGTTGTTGTTGTTGTTCTGGTTGTTCTGAGTGTTGTGGACAGGAAGTTGCATCAGGGTGTTCTGCTGCTGGATCAACTGGGTGAGCTCAGGGGGAAACTCAAATTCACGTCTTGGAGGCATCTGATGGGTGTAGAGGGAAGAGATTAGAATAGAAAAGAGGTCTAAGGGGAAATTCACTACCCATATGCACATGAGACAAACACAATCATATCACACCAATCAATTTCAAGCAAGATCTTACAAATCTAACGATCGTTACAAAAGTGCTCTAAAACTAATATATGGGATAAACTACTAGTCTCAGGGTGATCATCTAGAAATATTGATCGGCAGAGGATTCCATGATATCTGCTCCAGCTTCATCTTCATAGTCTTCGTCCTTGCTATCATCAGCTTCGGAATCTGTGTCGTCTATGATGATATAATCTTCCGGTGGAATCTCTTTGGGTTCTTCTTCCTCGTCTTCTTCTCCCATGAGTATTCCTAACTTCCGTGTCAAGTCATCATTCTTCTCCACAAGTACTAGCATCTCCTCCTCATATTCGTCGCGTGTAGACTTGAGTTCTTCCTGTAGCTGCAAATTCCTATTTAGGGCCTTCTTCAAATATATCATCCCTACACACATCTAGTGCTCCTGGCGATGAATGTGATGGTTCAACTCCTGAATGAATGCTGCAATGGATCTATCCTTCCGGGTGCTGACCGTATCCCAATTCTCATCTCGGCGTCCACAAATCTGGTAGATGGTGTCCTTTAGCTCCTGCTTGTAGACTTCTCCGATCCTTCCCATAGCGATGTGGGCTGCTATGCTCCTGCCTAGGGTCCATGTAGGCGCATTGAAAGAAAATGCTATGAGTGAAGTGACGGGTGCGAACGTCCTTCCTGAAACTTGGGCTTGAATCAACCAACGCTCCTCCTCAGGTAGAGTGGCATTGTAGGTTCCGGTGAAACTTGGTAGTCCAATGTTTAGATATCTGGTGACTTCCTTCAGGTGTCGTCCAAATGGTGTATCATCATCCGGTTGCATGAACTTGTGCTTTGCATCCACCATCCTAAAGAGTAGAAAAGATGAGGAGTCAGAAAGAGAAGAGTGAATAGTGTTCTAGGGCTTTAGCTTAGTGATCGTGTCCTACAGTCAGCGTGTGCTCTGATACCATCTTGTAGCGACCAGACCTCAAACAGTCTAATCTCTGTGCATCAGTGTCATCCCTGGATCAGTAATGCTGACACGCACAGTACTTGAAGGATTTATAATAGATTAGCAATCACACACTTATTACATCGATAATCCAACGATGAATTTATTACAATAAATATGGCTGAAGGCCATCTAATACGATAACAGCAGAAGGCTTGGAAGATAAGTGAGTCCATCAACTCCAACGGCATCACTAAGTATAGAACCACGACCTATAAGGCACCTTACTCGTCGTCTGAAAAGTTTGCAACATGAAATGTTGCAGCCCGAAAAACGGGTCAGAACATGGAATATGCTGGCAAGGTAACACAAGAGAGCAATGAAAGTAAATCTATACTATATGCAATATGGCTGGTGAAAATCTCTATGGTTAAAGTTTTTGCGTAAAGCCAATTTTTCCCTACTTCAAAGGAATAGATTTTAATTTACTATCATGGTAGTTGAACATCGTTGAGAAGATAGACATCCTCTCAACCCCAATTAAAAAATAATTAAACCCAACAATATTAAGTTAAAAGTAACATGATGAGATTCACATGAAAATCCAAGTACTAGATACTCAAGACGTCCATAACCGGGGACACGGCTAATCATGATCAATTTGTACACACTGCAGAGGTTTGTGCACTTTTCCCACAAGACTCGATCGCCTCCGTTTGGTTTCTCGCACTGCACGCTGTTTGAGAAACGGATGACCGAGACATAGTCTTTCAGAAGCGCTAGCACCTTACGATCGGGCGGACCGTACCAACCTATATCCCCTACATCTGCTAGTCCACCACTGTAAGAGTTCGCACGACTTACTCATACTATGCTAGAGCCCATAATAGCATTGTGGCTGCACACGAAAGTTTCTAGTATGAATAATTCATGATCCCTTTGAGCCTGGGTGGCGGTCCAAAAGAAAAACAGGCAATCACTGGAATACCCAGATGCCTCAATCCACCCAGATGTGTATTAATGTTGCCACCTTAAGTTGAACCATTAATTAACAAACTCACATCTGTCATGGATTTCACTCACCCAATCCACGTCTACGAGCATAGCATGTCCTAACAGCAAACGTAGAAGTTACTCCCAAAGGTTTGAATGTAATGCAGGTAGTAGGTACTACCTCAATCTACATCCCAATCCCACAAGTTAATTGATCCTACTCATGCAATGTGTGAGTGTTGGACTAATGCAATGAAAACTGGGTAATTGGGAAAGTATGATCAAAGTGTTACTTGCCTTGATGATGATCCGCAAAACCTAGAGACTCAAAGTAGCAAGCGGCGCACTCCGGGTACTCTATCGCAAACAAACAAGCATACAATAAGTACTTAACTAATGCATGGGTAAAACTCAAATAAGAGATCTAACCAGAAAGTTCAACTTAAGAACTCCGGTTTGCAAAAGGAATCAACTCGAAAGAAGCAATGAAACTCAAACTGCGAAAGAAACGAGCTCTGGTTTACTAGTTGGCCTAATGTCAAATTTTACTGTAGCCAAAACTTTGTTCCAGTTGATTAAACGTAAAGAGGGCATCGAGACGAAGATCTGGGATTTTGAATCACCTGATTCCGACTCTCGAGCGAAAAGAAAAACGAAAAACAAGATCAGGGCAGAAATCACGATCGGAAAAATCGTGGATAAATACCCCGAAAAAGAAAACGGACGAACAGGCTAACGAACGAATGTTCGCTGTCTGCGGCTAACTGACGAAAACCGTTCGTTAAAACGAACATACAGACGAACGACCGCTAAATAACTAAACCGACGAAAACCGATCTGATCTAATATAATAAAACAGATCTACGGTTATACAAAAAAACCGAGCGGTTCTTACTAAAAAACGGCAACCACCTCGCGAACTCCTGCAGGATCCGGTGGTCCGGCGGCGGTGGGGTCGGCGGTGGTGGAGGCTAGCGGTGGCGGGCGGCGGCGGCGGACGGCGGCACGGGCGGCGGCGGGCAGCGCGGGCGACGTCGGCGGCAAGGGCGTCTGCGGCTAGGGTTTCGCGGGCGCGGCGGCTGGCGGGCTGGCGGGGCGAGGCGGGGCTACTTGGGCCGGCTCTAGCGCTTATAAAGCCCAGATTCCCAATCCTATACGAGTCAGTCGGTTCCCCCTTTTTTTTAAAATAGAGTCCTGGCGCAGAAAAACTAACGAAAGAAATACTAAACGGACTCGAAAAATTCCGAAATAAATTTTCACCGTCCTCCAATAATATTTAGGACAAAGTGAACATTTTTCCCGGACCTAAATGCAATTTTGAAAAACACGCATTTTTCCTATGCAGATAAATTCGCAAATAAATCCAGAAAAATACAAAAAGTGATTTTAACATTTTTCCTCCAATATTTATATTATTTTGGAGAAGTCATATTATCTCCGCTCATATTTTGTATTTAGAAATATTTTTAGGAGAGAAAAATAATTAGAATCACATTGTCCTCGTACCGGTATTCGAGCGAACTCAAATACGAAACGGTAAAATTCCCAACTCTCTCCGTAGGTCCTTGAGTTGCTTAGAATTTTGAGGAATGCCACAACAAAATGCAAAAAGTATGAAATGCAAATATGATCTATGTATAACATTCCAAATTGAAAATTGGGAACGTTACAGACATGCTCGATCAAGCTCTTGTGTAGGCGTGAAGAGAGAGGGGAAGGAGGGGGCTAGCACGGTGGTGTGTCACGCACACCGATGTGGCCTCAGGGGACACGGTCCCGACGCCCAAGGTCCAAAGGGTGCCTCAGAATGGGCGTGCTACAATGCGTGGGAGCACTCTAGGGCACTCCAGAGCGCGAGCTCTACACGCCATGTGATTGTTTATGTTCCATGGGCGTGTCCACTAGTGTCTAGGGAGTCCAGGGGGTATAAAGAAAGGGAAAGTGGCATTGGATGCCTTGGGTACCCTCTGGAATGAAGGGGAGGTGGAGAGAGATAGGTTGAACATGGGTTGTCCAGAGAAGAAGAGTGGGGTTTTCACCCACCAATTATTGGTCCATGGCCTTGCAAATTTTACCAAAAGTAGAAGGTGATCATCGTCAGCTGTGGTAAAAAAGTGAGGTAAAGGGGAATAGTGAAACAGGTCAAAACAATGTTCTAGGTAAAATGGAAGAAGGTGTTTGATGTTGTTTTGGGCAAGTAGATGAATTGCTCTTGGCATGATACTTAACAGGATTAATGTCACATGGAAATAAGATTTTCCACCGAGTTTGAGCTCATTTGGGCAAACTTGCCAATGTAACTTTGGTAAACCCTAGAAATCAACAAAAATGGCTTTTCCAAGATTTAGTCATGGAAATCATTCCAGCTTGATGCACCACTTGGTGTAGTGTCATCATTTGGGGTTTTGGGCATGTCCACGAATTTTGAGGTCACAAGTAAAAAGTTGGCAATGTAGAGTTGTTCAAATTTAGTTCTATGTAGAGAGGGTTTTGGGGCACTTTGATCAAGTTATTCTTCTCGCCAACTTGTGCAATTTGGTCTATATGCATGATTACACCATTTGAGAATGTGCACCAAGTTTGCGGGCATTTGTACATGTTTGGCAATTTAAGCTTGCTCCAACTTCAAAATGGACAAAATGGATTTGAGGGGGTTTGATGATGTTTTATTAATCTTCAACGCATGAGGCTTGGCAAGATCATCAATTATGTCATATGTGACATGCTATAATTTTATTCTAATTTTTAGGGAATATTTCCTATGTAAATATTTCAAAAGCTTGAAATATCCAGAAAGGGTTTTTAAGGGATTTGGCCAATATTTCGAACATGACCATTTGTTGAAACTCTTATATATGAACAATATATGTCCTATGAGTTTTCCAAAAAAAAATCTAATATTTTTGAAACATTCCCTGTTCAAGAATTCACCCGATTAACCAGTTAACTTGCCGATTAATCCCTACTCGTAGGGTCACCGAGTAGCCGATAAACCGATAAACCGCCCGATTAATTGATTAAATGGCCGATTAACTTGCCGATTAGCCGATTAATCCCCTACTCTCTAGCCAACCGAGCTGGTACCAGTTAACGATTTCCTCAACAATGGAAACAGTTAAGTACTTATAACCTATTAAAGACATTCCAGGCCTAAGGAAAAAGTCTTTAAATAAAATAGTAAAATAACTTTTAAAATTATATTTTTGTGGTTTCTCGGAGTCCTATATCTAACAGGAGTCAAATATAAATTTTGAAAGATTTTTCACACCCTTAATTAAGTACATGTAGTGCAAACCTCAATTCAGGGGTTTTTGGAAAGCTAAGTTTACAAAATACTTTTTGGCCAAAATATTTTTGTAAGAAAATACTATTATGTTCTATACACATGGCATGATCATTGGACGCAAGTTTGGAGCAAAGAGAAATATTACAAGAGTAGGAGGATTTATTTGATTGTTAGAGAACATACAACAGAAAACAAAAAACCAAATCAAGCAAAGTCCAAAACAATCAAAAGTTTTCGTCAAACAACATTTTAGTATGATTTATTAACTTAAGTGTTGTGGCATGAAAATCAGGGTGTGACAAACCTACCCACCTTACAAGAATCTCATCTGCGAGATTCCCAAACTAGGCGTGTGAAAGGAATACGTAAACTTGGATCTAGGGTAGTCTTCACTTCTTCACACTGCTTCATGTATGACGTTCTGCTTGTTCCTAGTTGCTAATGGATCTCTTACGTAGGTCATAATGAGAAGGAGGTCGATGCCTCAGTGATCGATGTCCTTGCAAAGACCGGGCTAGATAGGAGGTTGGAAGCGTTTTTGGAGTGGTGTCGTGTGGAAAAATGTTGTGCATAGTGGGTGACTCAGGTGGTAACTCTAGCTGATAGCCGTCTACTCTTCGTCTTGCAGTGATCTTGGAGAGGGCCGATAAATCTTAGTGTGAGCTTCCCTTCGACATGGATATGTTTGATTCCTTTGAAAGGGGTGGCTTCTAGATAAACTTGGTCTTTGACACGGAAGTTTCCTTCTTGACGATGATGGTTGGTGTAGTGCTTCCTCCTTGATATGGCGGTCTTCAAATGATCCCGAACCAGCTGAATGGTTCTTCTTTCGTCTTCGGGTAGACAAGTGTGTCACCAAAAATAAAGATGGCAACCAACTTTCCCATGTACTCCATGAAGTCCGTGGGGTACGCAAAGTAGGCTGGGGTATTGGTGGTGGTCTCGATTGAGAATTGGCAAAGGTCTTCTCGACCTAGCGCCAAAGCCCCTGGTCACGATCTGACCATGTTGTGTCTTGTTAGGGCTTAATGATTTCAAGGATCCTAGTGTGTGATTGAACAATTATCATCCTATCCTTAAGCATGGTTTTTGTGATGCCAAGAGTGATATCTAGTCCTCAGTCCAATTTATACCACCAAAGCATCATTTCGTATAGGTCAGCTCCAATCATTACTCATACCATACATATCATCATGTCATTTGTCCTCTAGTTCTATATCATCATATTGGTCTTTCCTATGGCATCATCAGTTCTTGTGCTATATTAGGATGTCAATGTGCTCGCTCACTATGTCCACTAGTTCCATAATGAACCCAGTGTTGTGCAGGGTTACGGAGGCTTAACTGGTTCTCTTGTAATTCTATGGGTTAAGCATGTGGTTAACGGTTCGATCTAGGGTATATCGTGAAGTCTAAGAGCATGCCACCTTCTTTGATAGCGCTAGGAACCCGTACAAGAATCCTGAGATGACATCTGATATATTCTGGAGTCATCTTCAGCGAAGCTATTACTCGTGCATTTTGTACAACCAGGAAGGTATATTCCTGCACAAGCGTCTGTCATGTGAAGCTATGGCCGGTCTTCCATGCCTAGAAGAGGTTCTTGATTGCATTCGTGAGTCTGGCTTGCTTCCATTTGTCGTTGACAAGGAGCATTGAAATGAACAATTAATTCTCCAATTCTATACCACTTTGCACATTTCTAGCTTCAACAAGGATATGAAGACATGGGTTCTTGAGTGGATGACAGGAGATGTACATCATGAAGCCAAAGCTTTTGATATCCACGAGCTTACTCCCCTGCCCAATCTTGGTGATCTCTATGAACCAGGTTGTCAGTTATACTAACAAGAACTTGAGAGCATCTTCCAAAATCTTGTGCCCAATATGAGCCAAATGTTGAGCATGATGAAGCCATTGCCCGCAGATGCCCAGTACCCCACATGCTTCTTTGTCAATGACCTTGAGTATTTGCCTCACATCATATATTACATTTTGAGGCATATTTTGTGTCTAATCAAAGGTAACTCCCCCTCTGCACAAATTGAAGGTACAATGAAGACATTGGTCTTCTGTATTCTCAATGGCATTTGCTTCAATACTCATGATTTCTTCACCAAGCAGCTGGCAGCTTCAGCCATTGACCTATTTGGCCTCAATTTTTATGCACCATGGATAATGCGGGTGATAAGACCTCGCTCAACTATCAACTATCAAGCTTTGTCCCGCAATCATATTGTCTTCTTTCCTGATGTGGACATGTGTCATGAAGCCATCTATCGTGAGCCTGCCAAGAATCTCATCCCTGAAGACAATGTTGCCTTCGATGTTTTTTCTGCACCCCTTGAAGCCACTCATGTGCCCAAATCTGCAACTGCTCCTGGTCCACTAGTCGGTCAACTTTGTGTACCGCATCGTGCCAACACTGATGCGACTACAAGCACAGTTGCGCAAATGCCTCAGAAGTGTGCTCTTGTTCTAAATCACAAAGAACTTTTTGTTTCTATCCACCAAAAGCATGATAAGCATAATGACTAGATAAAGCGTCAGATGTAAAGTCTTCTCGTGGATGTTAATCGTATACCAAACCTCCCCACCAAGAATTCATTTGTTGCACATGAAGCCTGTAGGGATGCTTGGAAGAGCCTCGCTATTCTATGTTCGGAAGATGATCTCCATGCAGATGGCTTCACCGAAAGCTTCAAGTTTGACTCTAAGACTCCTAAATCTGCTAAGTGGCACTCAAAACCTGCCATTGAAGACTCTGAGTACTTATCATCGGCTCCAACTGTTGTTGCTCGCATTATTGATGAGGAGGATGACGCCACTTCACCGGCAATAGCTTCACTGCATCACGATGCTTTACCCATCCCTCCTGCACCGCCCAACTCCAATGTTGACCCAGATGCCCCAACATCTTCACCAACACCTCCCGGGAATGCTTAGACACCCTATGTCTTCACACCTATTTGGTCACTCGCTCACAAAATGGGGAGAGGCATATGGGTTGATAATCTTCAAGCGGGTTCATATGGGTCGGGTTCTATATTTTGTTAACTCTTGCAACTCTCGTTCTTGAACTACTGGTTTTTGATTTGTAACACTTAAGTCCAGATGGGACATCTGCTACATTTTCTGCTGTTTTGATTGCATGGTTGAATTTCTATCTTATGCGCATGAAATCATTTTGCAGACACCCATTTTTCATTGTGCATATCATTATCTTCATTACATCCCTGTATGCACTATGATTTGACTTCATGAATAAGAGGGAGATCTCCACAAAGCGAAACCTGCAATGTGCATTTGCATTCAAAGTAAAATTACCTATATGCACATCTTCAGTGGGAGCCCCTCAATCGTCATGAAGACATTCACCACGTTCTTTAACTTTCACATATTTTATCCCCATTGAAAACTTCAACCAGTTTGTCATCAATAACCAAAAAGGGGGAGATTGTAAGTGCATCTAGTGCCACCCCTAGTTGGTTTTGGAGGATTGACAACAAACGTGGTTGATGTACTAATGTGTTTGTGAGAATTGCAGGATAACACAGGTAGAAGTCCCTCATTTATTCTGTTTACCTACCAGAGATGACCCCAAAAAATGTATGATGACATTTAAGATTATGGTGGTTCATGAAGACATTTATGTACAAGACAATGACATGTGAAGACATTAATTCGAAGACAATGGATCATGAAGACATAGTTGTTTTGTAGTTTCATTTTCTTCTTTCTTGAGTCATATGAACCACCAAACTGTCAAGTGGGGTCCAAGTGAACAAAGTCAGAAAACTGATGTGATGCTCAACCCATTTCATATGTCTTCGACTGAATACAATGAGAGAAAATCTTGTCCTGAGTTGGACAAGTCAGCTTTACTTGTAGCCCAAGTCAAGCTGCCGCGTGTGTTTGAAATCCGACCATTGTACATGTGTCGGTTCCCCAATGACCAAGGTTCATTTCACACAAATCATGTTGGGTTGCCTCCTAGCTATAAATAGCCCACCCCCTCCGCCATTAATCAGTGGCTGCTCAGAGTAAAGACATGACTTTTGTTGTTTGAGAGCAACCGACCTCCAAAGCCTTTGAAAGATAATCCTTGCGAGGACAAAGCCCAAAACACCCAGACCCAAAGAGTGTTAGGCATCACTGAAATCTTTCTGTCCGCGTGATATGAAGACTTAGTGTACTTGAAGACAATTCATCTTCCAGTCGGTTAGGCATCACGTTCTGAGGATCCAAGAGTTTATTGTGGATCGCCAATGTGCATGAAGTATGTGAAGGTTTGGAAGTCTACCTTGAAGACTTACCAGAGTGATTGGGCGAGGACTAAGTGTCCTTAGCTCAAGGGGGATAAGGTGATGCCGCGGTCTTCTAATTTCAATCTCAGCCTCCCTAACCAGATGTACAATTGTCACAACAACTTGAACTGGTCTACCAAATCCTTGTCTTCTTCAAGCAACTGGTTCTATCAATTCACCCTTACTCTTTGTTTAGCTTCGAGAAGTCATTGCTTGTTTAGCTTGTTTCACTTCACTACGTGAAGACATACTCCTCGAGTTCATAATTGGCTTCATATTGTCTTCCTATTCCGATCTAATCTACCTAGTTGCTATTTGTCTTCATGCTTACTCCGCGCTTTCTCTTGGACTATGGCTTGTCTAGTGTAGTTTATCTTCCGCTGCATAGTGTGTTAGTCGTACTTGACTATCTGTTTTTGAAGACATTGCCCGTCTTGAAGACATTCATAAAAATTGCCTATTCACCACCTCTAGTCGATAACAAGCACTTTTAGTACTACTTTACGCAGTAGAATCTAGTAGTACTATGTGGTTCAGACATGGGAAGAAAGGGGGTGGGGTGGGAGATCTGTTACCTGAATCTAGGACTTGGTCAAAAGAGGAAATAATGGGGGCAATAAGTAGCATAGACTAGCTATCCAAATGGTCTCTTTGTCGAATAAGGAAATTAAGGGAAACAAAGTACAAATTGATATAGACCGATCCATTGCTTGAAAAAGGAAAGAAAGTGGGGACTGGGGGGGGGGTAGGTCAACAGAGTATATATGTACACCATTTGATTTGCTGGCCTGACATAGTAAAAGGTGGCTATACCGAACAAAAATGGGACCAACCGAGAGATCCTGTTTGGATGTTTGTTGCCCCGAACCCCTCATATGTAATGCCACTAGTAAAATGTAGCAGTCCGACTGTCAAAGTAAGGACACATTAAACCAATCTTGTTTTCAGTGTAATTCCTCCAGTAATATGAATCATTGGAACTGTTTTTCATATCCTGCTACATTTCCCATGAAGATAAGTTGCTTCTTTTCATTAGAAATGCAACTGTCCTGGTCCCCTATTCTCCCATGCCCAAAGACCAACTCTTTAGAAACTTTTAATGTAATCTTGCTGGTAAAATGAAGCAATGGCACCATTAAAGCAATGTCCCATTTAATGGTTGTCATAGTTAATCCTAATTCCCCACCCTAATATCTAGCAATGTTGTTGCTTTAGAAATTGCTACTGTCCATGTAGGATCGCCATTCAGTGGGACTGAAAAAGCCAGCTTCAGAATCCCAGTCTAAGGGCCCCCAGCATCCATCTTTGCGACGCATGGTACACCTCCCTTGCCACCTGCTCAAGCCCAGTTCCACTGATAATATGAAGTAATGATACAGTTAAAATAGATCTAATGTCCTCTCTACCATTTCATTTCCAATGTAGATAAAGAAAGTAGTTCTCTTTGTTAGTATATGTTTCATCACCTAGTCCAATTGTTAATGTTTAAGTGTTTCTTGCAACTTGGGGTGCTAATTTTTTGTTGAACTGGACAAAAATAGAGATTGGAATGTATCAAGGACCCTCCTTGATCTAATGCTGTAAATTGATGTTCATCACTGGAAGAAGGTGTATATGGGAGAATTGTGTCGATTTCCAGTAACAGGCCTACCGTATGAGGCATCACAGGGCCAATCTCTCCCTTGTAGCATGGCATACTGTGATATTTTGTATTTTTTGTTAAATGTATTGTAGCGCAATCTTTTCCCATTAAGAAAATGAAGTTTTGTCTATTTATGAGTGTATGTTTCATCAACTAGTGCCACTATAATGTAATCACGCTTTTTCATTATCTCTGCAAATAGGATTATTCAGCTATATTTTGGTGGAACTACACAAATGTATGAATAGAACCAGCATATAGGCAGTGTGTGAGGTGCCAATATCTAACGTAAACGTGGATTGGAAAAGCGCAGATGCTCGGATGGTTCCTGAAGTTCTTACCGACTGGCTGCAGAATATTTTAATATGCCGATGTTTCGCTTGCACTTTGCTTTTTTAAGGGAACACATTACTTGTTTCAGCGTTGCAGCAAATCCTCTAATCAATAGGAGTAGCTTATATTGGCATTATCTAGGGTGCACTCTTTTATGAAAGAAGCACCAACCAATTTTTGTTTGTTTGTACGCATTGTCACAACATTGTTTTAGGTCCAGATCTATTTTAGGGTGATTGGCGTAGTACTCAGAGACTTAGAGTACTACCCAGTACGTACTCGTCTAATTTTCATTGGCTGTCACACTGATTGGAAGTATGATTAGATGGAAGATTAGGTTAGTGAGAAGTTTACCTTAAACCCAACCACTGCCGTTAAACGAGGCGACCGGTGAGGGAACCATGGAGAATGGCAAGGAAGCGACATCACGCCATCTGACCTACTCTTGCAGTAGGAGAACGAATACTCCTATGGCTCTGGCTAACACTGCACCCTCACAACAACACACTATACTCGGTCGATTCATTATCCTCCGGATGCTCGTCCTTCGACATGTATGCCCACCACCTCAGCCTGACTTTTGCCTCGGCAAATCTGTCTGCTCCATCGCCCATGGTAGATACTCGATGAATTCAAAGGACTCCGACGTGACTGCCACCAGGGAGTACATCGCCGCTCTCGTCGCCGACGTCTCGCTCTTTCTGATACATTTCCACATGGCCGTCACCATCCATGAAATATCCCACTCGTTGGCAAACCAAGTACAGATCTCCTTCAACCTGGCTAACTTCACATCATCACCACCGGCCATCTGCCCGATTTGCTGCTGCATCCTCTCCATATACGTTCTTCTAAGAGGTCCGGTGCTGGATTTGGAAGATGGGAGGAGAGATGGTGGTCTTGTGATGGAGAAGAGGGAGAGGCGAGATGGTGGTTTTGCAATGTAGAAGATGGAGAGGAGAGGGTGGTTTTGCAATGGAGAAGAGGGAGAGGCGAGACGGTGGTTTTGGAATGGAGAAGATGGAGAGGAGAGGGTGGTTTTGCAATGGACCAGAGGGAGTGGAGTGTGCGGCAACGATTTAGGATTGGACGAGAGGGCCGGTGCACTATGACTAGATCAGAATCAAAATCCAAATCAATTTACCCTTCAGTTAAGAAGCGACCCCACATTAACTAGTCTCCCTTGTATTTTGGGTCATATTTTGACCATGACTTTAACAAATAAAATATATGTTATACATTGCAAAAAAATTATAATTTGGAAGTACGTTCAGATATGAACCAAATGATACAATTTTTGATGACATGCATTCACATTTTGCTTGTCAAATACAGTATCTGGTCAAACTTTGACCCAAAATACGAAAAACAAAGAAATACTTCCAAGACCACCACTGCTCCTCTCTACTTCCATTTTAAAACTACAGCCGCTCCTCTCCTATTCCAATACCAAACCAGCGCCGCTCCTCTCCTCTTCCATTTCTAGACCACCGCCGCTCCTCTCCTGTTCCTATCAAAAACCAGTGCCGCTCCTCTCCTCTTTCATTTCAAAAACATCCGCTGGCGAGTGAAGGTGCTGAGGAGAAGCAGATCGACGGAGGAGTACAACTAATACTTGAGGATCACAGACGACGACCCTATGAAGCTAGCCAGGATGTTGGAGATACAGTCTTGGTTTGACAACCCTGTGAAATTAGCGATGACGGCGACATCGATGGCAAAATATCTGGAACAGAGCAAAAAGATGGTGATACTCCCGGAGGGACTCACGTGGGAGCACATAGAGTTGCTCCTCTATGCCATGGAGCAGAGTGAATCACCGAATCCAATCGTAAGGCAGCGGTGGTGGGAGTATCGACCTAGGATGGAGCATCCACCGGAGGTTAAAAAATTGAGGATCTACACGGTGTCATTTGTGCTCATGGCGTGGCAGAGCAAGCCGGTGGAGTCTCTGTTGACCGTACCCAACTATAAGAGGAGAAAAGCAGTTTGCACGACGAAGCTTCCCCACCATCCCTTCCCTCGCTGTTGACCTAAACTCACGGGGCGGCTGTCTGCCACAAAGGAATAGGAGGGGACTGCCCCCTTAGGGTTGTCAGTATTTGCAGGTTATGAATTGTGTTTTGTGTTGTGTATTTTGAGAGTACTTTCATATATGAATGTCAGATTTACAGTATTGAGCATATGAAGTATTTTCTGAATTCTAGAGATCTAATTTTAGCACTTCAAAAAATGTAGTTTCATATAAAAGTGCAGACAATGTGATTCTTAGAGAAGAAACAGCAAGTTTCAATTTCAGAGGCAAAGCATTTATATTAATGCGCCCTTACCAAAGAGGGATAACATCATGTTGGAAGGTTTATTCATGGTCAAAAATAGAACTACCAGCCAGTTAACATCATGCTGATCAACATACAAGCATAACACATCTTCATATTATGCACAGTCAAAAAGTATGCTATTTTCAAAATGCGCACACAATGTTGATTGTACGAAAAATAGAGGAAATGCGGGACGAAGTTTTGCCAAGTGTTGGAGGTGGTGTGCATAGATTACAATGGGGACCCACATGTCAGTAATGGCAGAGGCAAAACTTTGGGGATGTTTTCCCTTCATCAACTAGAATCAAACCCGGGCGCAGCAGCGGTTGGGGAGTTGAACTTGGCCACTTGGCTACTTCAGAACTTTCCCTACAAATTTGACACATCCTCTACCACTACATATTGTAGAACGTCTTCCCCGGCTCCGATGCGTTCTTGTCCGGGGCCTGGACATCATCCTCCAACTTTGTGCGCTCGCTGCGGCCCTGATGTCTGCTGTTGTGAACATGCTTAACAAACGAGAGGAATCTGGAGAGGACTATACGTGAAGAGGCGAACAATCGGGACCCACCAGGTCCATGCCATACACTAGCAAGTGCCTCATTGAATGAATACTTCCTCCTAATGCTAAATTGACGTTGGGGCCCATGAGTTTGTCAACGTAGTTACTCCCATGACATGCCGGTTTGTATTTTGTTTAGGACCATCACATATCGACCGGCCTATGTGCCTCCCATGCTAGTTATTTTTCCTTAACCATCTGCATTCCAACTTACGTATTTTTTAAAAGAAGAAAACACACAGATTTTTTCTATTTTTCTATTTAAGAATAGGAACGCCAGGTCTAACTAATGTTCCCCTTTTAACTATGTTGTTTTTATTATTATCATATATTTAATAGATACTTACATACATAAGAAAAAAATATCCCACGTCTTATTAACTTATAAAAAGAATTTTTAACAATAAAATCATGTTTTTTTTTACTTTAAGGCAACGAAAATGCTCGTGATTGTGTACAAAAGCTTGGTAAGATTTGAGGACCAATGTAATAATGAATCGCTTATTATTTAAATGTATTTATAAGAAAATGCTCAGCCCCTGTTTATTTTTTGATAACATTGCTGCGCCCAACCCAACAATATAATTAGAACCAGCCCAACAAAATTATGAATTTCGAGAAAGTGCAAATGGGTCATAGTTCTTGAGGAAAAATTAAATGGGCCTAATGGACACTACATTATTTGTTCACCAAGCCCAGCAAATTCATGTACTTCAAGAAAGTGCAAATGGGTTGTAGTTTTGTAGAAAAATATAAATGGGCCGCATGGACGCTACATTATTTGTTCATCCAGCCTAGCAAATGGACTGTAAATTCTAAGAAAATGGGTTGAATATGTTCCACATTTTAGAAGGCTCAAGTGTGGGCCAATAGTTCGAAGCAAACGCAATGCACTATCGACTCAGTCGACAAATGATTCTGACATCCTTAGCCGTTTGATTTACATCCAACGGTCGGCACCCATCTTTAGTCTCTCGTCTTCTTCCTCCAGCGCCGGTGGGACCACCTCCTCCCGCCTATGGCTGCTAGCAGCTCTGCTTAGCATGCTACGCTGCGAAGCGCTACCTCACAGATGGCCAGGCTATCCCCTCCGCACCTCCTGCTATTCTCCGCTGACTACCGAACCACACCGCACCAGAATGAGTTAACCCTCGTACACCTCTCTATCTGCGACTCCACTACCGAATCTTACCATCTCTAGCTCATTGCCATCCGGGGCCTAGCCGTCGTCCACCACCTTGCTGCGCTCGGCACGACATGGTCAAGTTGGTCAACAAATGAGAGTCATCGGAAGAAGACTATACGTGGAGAGGTTCACAGTGGGTAGGCACCAGGTCATGGACGCACGCATGCAACGGTCTCCTTATTAGGCGAGGATAAAATTATTCCTCCCCCTGAACGCTGTGACCCACCACATATATCGTCGCACGGAAGAAAGTGCTTCCTTATTCCTACCCTGACACCTAGGACCCACAAACAACATCTTTGCACGCGGAAATGCCTCCTTATTATGGGCCAAAAAAATGATGCCGCCCTTGGCAGCTGGGACCAGCCAGCTATATATTCGCATGCAAGGAAGTGCTTCCATTTTCTCCCAGACAGCTGGAACCCACCAGGTCGAAGTATACGTAGCGTTATCTGTCTGGTCGCGAACGTGTACGTGCATAGCGGTCGATCAGTCTCTCTACAGCGATGAACCGTGGCCTAGTAAGGAGCAACATGTGTCGTGGTAGAGCCGCCGATGTAGCAAGTCACGTAGTCCCATCTATATCGTGTGCACATACGTACGGCCACGATGACACACTACAAGAAAGTAAATATGGCTACGTATGTATATATGGGCAGGGTCTCGAACGCGTACTCGTACATAGGTATGGCAAGGGCTTGTGTACATGGAGAAGACAACAATGACGTCATGCTCATCGGTAACCAACTGATGGGCTCGGAATGAAGAAACAACGTCGTGTTCATCGGGAGGCAACATAATGCATCGTGTTCATCGAGAGCCAACCGCCTTGGCAGAAATGGGGTCTGGCGTACCGCAAAATGGAGGAAACAGCCTTCTGCTCAACCGACTACGGTCTAAACGGGATCCTGTTAGTCGGGAGGGGTCTGGCATATCGCAAAACGGAGTGGACTTGTGTTGGAGCGCTACGGTCGAAACATGGGTCTTGTTCATCGGGAGCGGTGTGGCGTACCACAAAACTGGACTCCACGGGCTACTGTTCACCCCCCCCCCCCCGCGTTGGCTTCCTCCAGAGCCACCACATGCACCGTTAATCCACCGTGTCTTCCTCCTGCCTCCACCAGCTATTATTAATCCACGGGCTACTATTGCTCTAGCACTCCACCGGCTATTGTTGAACCAGCGCGCCACGGTGTCCTGTTCATCGACCCTGTACCAAATCGGTTGTGGCGGCCTCCTCTCGGGGTCCTATTCATTCAGCAGCAACCGCTTACTACCACGAGGATCCTTTTCATCCAACCCCCACCGGGAATTGTTCATCCAACCCCCAACCACATATGTATCGACTCGTTCAACCAACCCCACGGTCACTGTTCATCAATAGGCAGTAGCAGCGATCAAGCTATAACACTGGTTCAGTTAGCAGCAGTAGCAAAGGAATCGCTCGGGTTTAGTTTACAGCCAAGGGATCGATCGCTCGGGTTCAGTAATGTATCTAGTGCAATCACTCGGGTTCAGGAAGCGAACGCCTCACTCGGGTTAAGCTAGAGCCCCACGCCTCGCACACACGCCCGTACGTATATGAGAGAAATGCACAAACCTCCGTGCTTTGCTCCGACCGGACCACCTACCGTAACCGGGAACTCCCCGAAATTTTCCTCGCCCTTGCTTCTACCATGATTCTTACCATCATGGATGGCCCAAAGAATTTCATGCAGGTGCGTCTCCGGCCCGCCTAGGACGAAAATCCCATTTTGTGTCATGATTTTTTGTCATGGTAGTAGGAGCCCGCCACATCTATGATGATACCGAGTTGTGTCACAATTATCATCATAGAAGTGTCATAAGCATGAGAGAAAAAATGTGTTCGGGCCAAAATGTCAAAGATGTATCTTTTATTGTAGTTGTATCTTCGGGACTGAGAAATAATATACCCCTCTTCTTCGGAGTGGGTTTAAGTAGTGGTTCAGGAAGTGTCCATTCATCATAATTCTTCAATATATTCTTCAATAATTCCTCACCTTGTTCCATAGTTCATTACCTGAAAACACAACCAATAGAACTATCTAAGAAGTCCCTAGAAATTACATCGGTTAGTCCATTATAGAAGATATCAAGTATTTCATTTTTCTTAAGAGGATGATTAGGCAAAGCATTAAGTAATTGGAGAAGCCTTCCCCAACTTAGTGGGCGGCTCTCTTCTTCAATTTTGACAAAGTTGAATATTTCCTGTAAGGCAACTTGTTTCCTATGAGCAGGAAAATATTTTTCAAAGAAGTAGTAAATCATATACGAGGCACTACGCACACAACCAGGAGTAAGAGTGTTGTACCAAGTCTTAGCATCACCCTTTAATGAGAATGGAAATAATTGAGGATATAATTGTAGCGTATTTTCACATCATGAACAAATAGGGTGGCAACATCTTTTAATTTAGTATGATGTGCCACAAAAGTTTATGTTTCATAACCATGAAAAGGATCAGATTCAACCCAAGTAATTACCACTGGATCAATAGAAAATTCATAGTCCTTATTAGTACTAAAGATTGGTGAAGTAGCAAACTTAGGATCATGTTTCACTCAAGCATTCAAAGTTTTTCTTTCAACTTGCATAGTAATTTCTAAAGATCATCTCTATCCTTACAAGCTTGAAAGTCCTCAGCTACTTCACCTTCATAACACAACCCTCTGGTATATCAGGCAATTCATATCAGGAGAGCTATATCAGATAGGTGTTTGATAATTTCCAATTTCAAGGAATTCACCAGTTTCAGCAGTCTCATCACTTTCAGGTTTCTCAGTATTTTTAATTTTACGAAGTTGTTCATCAAGGAGTTCACCTAGTGGCACGGTCTTCTGAAGCAAGATACTAGCATCACCATAATCATCCCTCATAGCAGAAGTACCATCATAAATAACTTGCAACATATCAGAGTTGATAACAGGTGGTGGTGTTGCAAGCTTATTCAAAACAGAAGCTGAATCAAGTGCAGAGCTAGATGGTAATTCCTTACCTCCCCTCGTTGTAGAGGGAACGATATTGGTTCTGGAATCTTTTAGATTCTTCATAGTGATAATTAGATATAAATCGCAAGTGACTCGAAAAATATAGCTATGCTCTCTGGCAATGCCGCGTGAAAAAATGTCTTGATAATCCACAAGTATAGGGGATCGCAACAGTTTTCGAGGGTAGAGTACTAAATTCAAATTTATAGATTCGACACAAGTGGAGCCAAAGAATATTTGGAAGTATTAGCAGTTGAGTTGTCAATTCAACCAGACTTGGAGATTAAATATCTTCAGTAAAGTGATCAGTAGCACAATAGTTTAATAGTTTTGATAGCAATAGTGATAGTAACAATAGCAGTAGTAGTTTTGTAGCAATTGCAATAGTAGCGACAACAGTAGTAACTTAGCAAGATCAATATGTGGAAAAATTCGTAGGTATTGGATTGGTGATATCGTTGCTTAATATTCATCATACAATAGTTATAACCTAGGGTGAGAAATAACAAGCTCATGTCCATCGATATACTGTAGGCATGTATTCCATAAATAGTCACACCTGCTTATGGAAAAGAACTTACTTGATATCTTTTGTCCTACCATCCCGAGACAGCGGGGTCCATAAGGAAACTAAGGGATATCAAGGCCCCCTTTTAATAGAGAACTGGATGAAAGCATGAACACATAGGGAATATATGAACTCCTTATACTACGGTAATCAATGGAAAGAATCCCAATTATTGTAACCTTGGGGTATGCGGATCCTAACACGTTGTAGGTGCATATGACTTGCAAGATCGGATGAAGAGCATAGATATAATGGTGAAAACATAAACGGTTCAGATTTGAAATCATGGCACTCAGGCCCGAGTGACAGGCATTAAACATAACAAAGTCATAGTACCATCAATCGCCGAACATAGTGGATACCAGTGATCAAGCCCTAACAAAACTAACTCGATTACATGATGAACCTCATCCAACCTCTCACCGACCAGTAAGCCTACGAAGGAATTACTCACTCCCAATGGTGAGCATCATGGAATTGGTGATGGAGGATGGTTAATGATGACGAAGACGGAAGATCCCCCTCTCCGGAGCCCCGAATGGAATCCAGATCTGGCCTACCGATGAAGAACAGGAGGTGGCGGCAGCTCTCTGTCGTAGAATGCGGCGAAACTTGTTGTCCTATTTTTTCTCCAAAAATAGGAATTTATAGTGGTGGAGTTAAGGTCAGCGGAGCCCCGTGGGCCCCGCAAGACACCAGGGCGCGCCCACATGCCTCGTGGGCACCCGGGGCACCCCTGTTTCTGAGAACTTTTAGTTCTACACAAGAAACAACACCATGGCAGTTCGGCTAAAAACAACATCATTCCAGGTTAGTTTCATGCAAATTAGTGTCCAAAACAAGAGAAAAAGCGTTAGGAAAAGTAGATACGACGGAGACGTATCACTAACAGAAACGGTCAGACAGATCAAGATGTGTGCGCTAGACGAGAAGACATTCTAATTAAAAGAAGCATGGTAATAACGAGCGCACACGGTTGATGAAACAAGTTGTGTGCTGACATCACTCATTGTGGTGCATCGTATGCTGCAAATGCCATCTATGCATCTGAGAACGCATACCAACTTTACGCCATCCAGGAATTATACAACACTTCAAAATATGAACCGTCAATAAGTTTTGAGCTTGCTTCCCGTCACATTCCCAATTACAGTTCACGCCGATAAAAACCTAAGTGTTTTTTCACTTAGCAGCATATTACTAGGTTATAAATACAACCTACTCCATGATGACTGGACTTTCCTTTACGTCCTCCTATTTACCAAACGAACAAGTCTTTCTTCGTCCCTCCTTGCCTCTATCGTCGCCCGCGTTAGTTTTGGGTCGAGAAATTTCCAGGGAGAGAGGCGAGATTGGAAGCGGAAGCACGATAGATCGCGCCTCGCGGTGAAAGCCGCCGACATGTCCAGCCGCACCGTCGAAGCAGCGCAGAGGCCCCGTCGCGCTGGCGAAACAGCGAATTGGTCCGGCCATACCACGAAAGCACCTGATACATCCCGCGGCCTCGTGGATGCTCCAAAGGTCCTCGTGCACCGTGGTGGCCTGGGAAGATTATATGCGGGTAGGCGAGGACTCTCATAGGCGCATGCACGCGATGCTAGATACACGGATGGATCAGATCTCCAACTGGGCGAAGCAGCAGGAGGATATGCATGCCTTGTTTGATAATGCTACCGGTGCCATCCCAAGACTTAGGGATGAGAATGCCATGCTCCGCACCGAGCGCAACCTACTCAGGGTGAAGATCGCAGGTAGGGCGAAGCAAGAGGAGGACACCACTTTCAGTGTCAAAACCGGCAGATCTCGGGTAGGGGGTCCCGAGCAGTAGATCTTGGATCAATGGGGAATAGAATGGTTACAGAGCGTATCTACCTAGGACGTAAAACCCTACGTCCTGCTTGATTATATTATGGAGAATAGAATGGTTACAGAGCAGATCTACCTTGACATCGGTCGAGCTAACCCTATGCTAATAGGGCAATGGTTGTTGTTCTAGCCTCTATGTACTAAACCCTCTGGTTTCTACAAACACAAGGGGTACTAGGATTTACACATGGTAGGTTACAAGGAAAGATAAACATGCCGATTCTTCTTATCGTTACTTGGAGGACACACCGAGCCTTCGGGATCTTTCAATTCGGCAATAGGTTCTTATGATAGTTTGGCCCTATAGTGGTCATCTAGCGGCCCATCAATCCGTCCCTCAATAGGTAGGCCGACGGCCTGAGGACCCCCTAGTCCAGGACTCCCTCAGTAGCCCCTGATACGTCTCCAACGTATCTATAATTTATGAAGTATTCATGCCATGTTTACTATAATTTTATTTAGTTTTGGTATGATTTTATTAGAACTAACCCGGACTGACGGTGTTTTCAGCAAAACAGCAGTGGTGTCTTTTTTGTGTAGAAAAAAAGTTCTCGAAATGGGCTAAAAGATTACGGTGATTTTTTATGGACCAAAAGAGACCCCCGAAGCAAAATAGTTGGGCCAGAAGAGTCCCAAGTCAACGACAAGGGTTGGGGGCGCGCCCACCCCTAGGGCGTGTCCCCTGCCTTGTTGTTGACTCGTGGACCCCCTGACTTGTTCTCGAGGCCAACAAATTCTATAAATACCAAAAACCCTAGAAAGAAACCTAGATCGGGAGCTCCGCCGCCTTTGTTCTTGGGGGTGTCCACCATATAGACATCGTATGTTGAGGTGGCTGCCCAACAGCCTAGGGTGTAGAGTGGTCTGCTTTCTAGTTTCCCAATCCATATCTTCGGCGCCTACTGAGGCATAGTCCAACATGTCGGTTAAGTCTCTGATAGTGGCTACAAGTTGGGAGGTGGGATGGTCGTAAAATTCCATGAGTGCAGCCTCAAGGCCTAGTCGAGCAAGGGCCGAGGATGTTTCATCCCGAATAGTCATGAACTGGTTCGATCCAGCGCCTCGTTTAACATGGTGAGGCCCACCAGACCGTCGCAAGAGGTTTCTTCAGGGTTAGCCTCCGTTGTGATGGTAGTGAGATTGGCCGATGTCGATCCGTTGTCTTGGGACGTCATTCCCGTGTCGAGGAACCGAACTGAAACTGTAGTGAGGGGAGCGAGCCCGGCCACAGGCGACTCTAGCTGAGCTCGAAGCCGAGTGTGGAGTACGGGCCGCTATAGTGACCAGATCGGGGGGACATCGGAGTTAAGGCTTCGGAGCCCACGTGCATCTCAGGTGATGCTGAGAAGCATGTAAGGACCAAGTCGCCCCGAGCATCAGTGACATACTCGAAGTTACCGAACCTGATCCGGTGCTCATGGGCGAAACTATCGATTTGGTCAAGGTGGCTAGTTTAGTTGGCGTGTAGAACAACACTGCCAAACTTGAAAAGTTGACCAGGGAAGAAGATGTCCATGGTGCTGATGCCATCTCCAATGATCTGGTGAGCCATCGATCCATTGGCGATCCGACAGCAGAAGTCTCAATGAAAGCACTAATTTCAGTATCAAAACCGACGGATCTCGGGTATGGGATCTCGAGTTGTGGATTTTGGATCAATGGGAAACATGAGACGTAGGACACAATGTTTACCCAGGTTTGTGCCATATCTAGGAGGTAAAACCCTACGTCGTGTTTGATTATATTATGTAGCATAGGATGGTTACAGAGACGATCTACCTCGAGATCGGATGAGCTAACCCTAGGCTAATAGGGCAATGGTTGTTGTTCTAGCCTCTATGGACTAAACCCTTTCATTTATATAGACACCAGGGGTACTAGGGTTTACAAATGGTCGGTCACAAGAAAAGAATAATTATGATGATTCTTCTTATCTTGACTTGTTGGACACACCGAGCCTCCGAGAGCCTTCAATTTGGCCATAGGTTCTTCTAATAGTGCGGCCCCGTAGTGGTCACCAAGCGGCCCATCTATCCGGTCCACGAGAGGTGGGCCAGCGGCCCGAGGACCCCTAGTCCTGGACTCCCTCAGCCACTGCCTTGATGAAGAAGACGGGCATCATCATCAAGAAACTTACAGATCATAATGCCATGCTCTGCATCAAGCATGAAAGGCTGGTGGAGGAATCCATGGCTACTGCCCAACAATGTATTGAGAACGTGAAAGAGATCATCGTCGCACAACGCAAGAACTAGTCTGTGTCTTCCTTATTCTTCCTTTTATAACGGGGGTGTCTTCCTTATTATTTTTACTATGTGTCTTTTGGGCATTGCCGCCTATGTCCTATTTAATTATCTTCTAAATATGTAACAAAATTACAAAATTGTTATTGATTGCCATTTTCATTATATTTATATCATTCTAGCTAAGTCTAAGTCGATGCTATATATGTCCATCGGATCTTATTTCAAGATCCGTGCAAACTTTTCTTGCAAGATTTACTTTTTCTCTTAAATCTCTGTCGAGTGAGACATAGGCACAACATTAAGCGCCTATAAATTAATAAGGGGCTCGGGCGCCATTAATGGAGAAGTTGACAGAGAGGTGTGTGGCGGATGGAGGTCAAAGGGCTCGCCTCCCCATAAGCATGCGTAGTGGTCTGCTCGCACGCCTCCCATACTCAAAGAGCTACCCCGCACAGCGCCTCATAACCAATAAAAAGGGGGAAGGATGGCAGAACGTAAATGGTTAGTACAATGCCTATGGTTTCAATAATACTTGTGTTTGTGATTGTAACATGATAGCTCTTCTTCCAAAATGAGTTTGTTAGTTGTTAATGTGTGCGCCCTCTCAAATCGGACAATATTTTACCACAATATGTTGGTGCAGTGTCATGACACCATGCCAAGTTTCATGATTTTAAGGAGAGTTTTGGATTAACAGGAATTCAAAAAATAAGTTTCTTGATGTTTCCGGTCGAGCCACGATGCGCAGATGTTTCGATTTCATTCCCATTTATTGCATGTGACCTAGAAATTCACCCAAGTGCACATAAATGATTTTTCAAACAACTTTGGCACGAACAAACCCGTAATAGTTCCAAAATTTTCCAAGAGCATGTGCTTGTAGTTCACCCAAGAGCATGTGCTTGTAGTTCAAATTTTAATTATGCATATGAAATGCCTAGAAACTCAATTAATGTGTAAAAAAGGCCAAAAAAACCCGTAATAATTCCAAAATTTTCCACGAAACTCCTATTGGTCTATGTTGCCTGTGTAAAAAAATCAAGGCAGGCAAAGACAACGTATGTCGTTTCGCACATGGAGGGACCATGCCAAGTTTCATGATTTTCAGGCATGTCTTGGATTTATAGGAATTCGAAAACCAAGTTCCTCAATGTTTCTGGCCAAGACACGATGCCCAGATGTTTGAATTTCACTACCATTTCTTGCATGGGACCTAGAAATTCAGCCAAGGACACGCATGGGATTTTTCAACGAACTTTGGTGCACTAGAGCATGTGCTTGCAGTTCAAATTTTAATTATGCACACTAAATGCCTATAAACTCAATTAATGTATAAAAAAGGCCAAACAAACCTAGAATAATTCTAATAGCACGGCACTCATATTGTTGCATGTTCACTATAGATAAATGTTCTAGCAGTTCAAACACCGTTCTTTCCGTCCATAACACCATTTTGTCCTTCAAATCAGAATGAAAAAATCAGGTACACCACACATAGTTTACTAGCAAGAATCATGTGGGATGCGATATAATAATATCTTAGCTAACCCAATTGTTTGGCTTACACAGGAAGCTTCGTCATCTACATTCCACCGCCCGCGATTGAACCACACCTGCGCGCCAGTTTCTCGCGGCGCTTAGCGAAATTTTTCTACCACCGAGGAAATATCTAGCTCCCCGATTTTCCTCCTTGCTATCCAAGTTCAAACCTTAACTGCTCCTTACTGGCAGCACTGCCTCCTTGCCAGCAACCCTTCTTCTTGCAGAGCTACCTCCTCATCGACGACCCTTCTTCTTGCTGCGTGGCCTTGTCGATATGGTCAGGTAATACACACCCCACCCCATCATCCTCCTCCTCCATCCCATATGCTCCGACCGAAGGTGTGACACCTTCTGCCCAAGTCACTGCCCCGTCCTCCAATTAAGAGTGACCCACAACCATTTTGCATGCAGTATAGCGAGGAGCTCAGGAGCATCTAGCAGTGGCGAAGCAAATCACGGACGCACACGTGGATGAGGTCATGATGGCTGCAATACGTGCCGACTGCCAGATCTCGGAGGAGCAACTCATCTCCGAGGCCACCGTCAATGCCACCACATGATGACCCACAAGTATAGGGGATGAATCGTTGTCCTCTTGATAAGTAAGAGTGTCGAACACTACTAGGAGTAGAAGGAAATGACAAGCGGTTTCTAGCAAGGTAATTTCTACATGCACAGAAATTGCGGTAGCAAGTTATTTGATAGAAAGAAAATTTGTAACAAGTGACAAGTAGCAATGCTAATAATAGGTGCAGCAAGGTAGCCCAATCCTTTTTTGTCAAAGGACGGGCCCAAATGATCTCTTATAATAAGCCATGCGTTCTTGAGGACAGCCGGGAATTTCATCTAGTCACTTTCATCATGTTGCTTTGATTCGCGTACGCTACTTTGATAATTTGATATGTGGGTGGACCGGTGTCGGATTTAGGGCGCTGTAGACCCAAGAAGGCTAGAACTCTGGGCGTGTGCAAAGAACTCTACCCCTCTCGCCTACTCAGTCGTCGATCTCACATCTTAGCTCGATGAACAAGAAAGACAAGGGACGCGACAGTTTACCTAGGTTCGGGCCACCTTGCCCTGTAAGACCCTACTCTAGCTTTGGGGTCGATTAGCCTCACAGATGGCTGAGGATGAACTAATGCAAGGGGAAGAACAACCTTAGATGGTTTGTTCATGGGTGAGTGGCTACTTCTATCTGTCTCTGGTCTGACCCCCAACTATGGCAGTGGCCAGGCTGTATATATAGTGGCCTTGACCCTCTTCCCCGAAAATGAAGGCGGGAAGGGATTCCACGATAGAAAATTTCAAAGGGGACATGAATTACATCTTATCCTGGTGAAAGGTGGTCTTCGCCTACCAAGCTTTTGGCCGTGAAGCCATGGTGGGCTCGGCGATGACATCTGTCATGCCGTCCTGGCGGTCTTGGTCTTGTTGCACCAAAATGGAAACCTTTGGCTGATTCCTCGGGACTCCACCACTGCGCTTGCCGTCTTAGCACCAAAGTGGAAACATGCCATACTATGCCCGCTGGCGCCCTCCTGGGCTAGGTCGTCATGGCTTGCGTCACTTGATCCTCGTGAGGTGGGCACTTGCATAGGAAACTCCACTCCTCAAGCGGTAGCCTAAGGAGGTTGCTTCCTTTAGAGGTCTTGGCGTCGTAAGCCTCGTGAGGCTTGGCCCCTCCCGAGGGTTTTGCCTCGTCGACTCTGAAGATTGGCCATACGAGGCCGTCGGTGAAGCCACGTGGTGGGCCGCAGGCAGGCTAGTATAGGTACCTTGGTTCTTAGAACACCGACAGTAGCCCTAGGGCCCAAGGCGTGCTTGGAATTGGCTTCGAGCTGAAGCCAAGAGGCGAGGACTGAGGGAGTCCATGATGGGGGGGGTCCTCAGGTGGCCAAAGAAACTCGTGGTGGGCCGGACTGGTGGGCCATGAAGATTATTATAGAAGATCATCTCTCATATCCAGATAGGACTCCTGGATTCTTGTAATGGCAAGTTTAGGCTCGGGTGTAGATTTTCCTTCCTCTGCAAGATGATATGTACAAACCCTAGGCCCCTCTAGTGTGTATATAAACCGGAGGGTTTAGTCCATAGAGGCTAAGAGAATCAGAATCATACAATCCTCATAGGCTAAACTTAGGGTTTAGCCTTTACGATCTCGAGGTAGATAACCTCTTGTACACATATTCATCTATACTAATATAGTAGGAAGTAGGGTTTTACCTCGATCGAGAGGGCCTGAACCTGGGTAAACATCGTGTCCCCCGCCTCCTGTTAACATCAATCCTCAGACGCATAGTTCGGGACCCCCTACCCGAGATCCGCCAGTATTGACACCAGCATTGGTGCTTTCATTTAGAGTTCCACTATGTCGGCGATAGAAGGACTGATGGATCACGTCGTTAACTGGAACAGCGACGTCGAGGGGATTTTCCCTCCCGGCAAACTCTTCGTGTTCGGCGGCGTCGCGCATCGGGCCAACACAGAAGGCCACCTTGAGCAGATCGAGAGCTACGCCCCTGGCCATCATGTTAGATTCGGTAGCCTGAACTACGTTGCTGATGTCTGTGGAGACTTGATCTTCACCGGATTCAAGCCAGCGGCAACCCCTCTCCGCCACCATGATGATCTTGACTTAACTCTGTCATCGGATCTGGAAATAGCACATTCAACAGTTCTGGCCCTAGATCCAGAGCATAATGCGCCACTCGAAGATGGGAAGCTCAACCCCACCATGGGAGCCACAGACTCTACGGCGATGGAGCCGCACACGGACCCAATCGGTGGGGTTTGTGTTACCGGAATCCCGGACTTAGCTCCGGTCTCTGATTCCAAACTGCGCGTGATGGCGCCCCTCAAATCCAATCAGGCGCCTATCGCCGAATTCTGTGCTGGAGATATTTTCCAGCACTCACCACTTGGCGACATTTTAAGGTCGTTGAGATCTCTCTCCTTGGACGAGAACGCACAGTCGCACACTACATCCGGTTCGAACTGGAGGCTGATGAATAGCCGCGCTATACCCAGGGGGATGAAGAATTTTGTTCCCCACCCACCACCCACTTGGTAGCCGCGGTTGAAGATCTACACGACTACGCTTCAGAAGACTTCGATGGGATGGACCTCGAAGCTGAAGCAGATACAGATCAAAGCAGGCCCATAACAGGGCGGTGGAAAGCTACGTCCTCATACGACGTGTATATGGTGGATACACCGAAAGAGGTGGAAGGCAACAATGAAAACAATCCTGTAGAGGATGAACCTGCCGAAGAACCTCCGAAGCATCGGCGTCCAAAACGCCGAACAAAATCCCGTAAAGGGAGGGACAACAACACCGTGACAAATGATGGTGATATTCCGGAATAAGCCGAAGACCCCGCAGACCCAGCCATAGAGCAGGAGGAGCGAGAGGACGACGAACAGAGTCTGAAGCCGCAGTCCGATGACAGCTATGCCGAAGACGGTGATTACGAACCGATCTCCGAAGAAGAGATTAGCCTGGATGACGACGAATATACCGTCCCAGAAGAACCCTCCGAACAAAAATGCTTCCATCGGCGGCATATAGCCACCGCACGGAGCTTAAAAAAGCAGCAGAGACAGCTTTGAGCTGCACAAGACACGCTCAATGATAGATGGAATGAGGTGCTAGACGCCGAATAGAAACATGGCTTTAATGGCCAAACCAAAGGCTATCCCAAGCGCAAGCTGCTCCCCGAATTCGAGGACGAGGCCGTAGCGCCCGTCCCACCGAAAAATAACACCGCCAATAAGCCGGGCCGACCACCTCGCGGACGGGATAGAGTCGCTAGCAATGGCGTAAACAAGCCCCCACCCCATAAAGGAAAGGAGGGTGTAGCCCAAGTCCGAAAGCATGATCTGCCTAAGGACCTAAACAAAAAAGCCAGCAAGACCAGGTCTATATTCGAACCCAGAGACCGAGCTCCTGCACGGGACGGCGGCTATCAAGCCAATCGTGCCGGTGACATACCAGTTTGGGGTCAATACCGAACATGACAACCATCGGACATACGCCACGATATAGCAAGATACAGAGGAGCTTCACACCCTCTATGCTTCCCCGATGAGGTGCTGGGTCATGATTTCCCTGAAGGGTTTAAACCCGTGAACATCGAAGCATACGACGGAATGACGGATCCTGCCGTCTAGATAGAAGATTTTATTCTTCACATCCACATGGCTCGAGGAGATGATCTCCACGCCATATAATATTTACCACTCAAGCTAAAAGGACCAGCTCGGCACTGGCTAAACAGTCTCCCAGATAACTCCATTTGGAGTTGGGAAGAACTTGAGGAAGCTTTTCGGGCCAATTTTCAAGGGACTTATGCCTGGCCCCCCCGACGCTGACGATTTAAGTCACATCATACAACAACCCGGGGAGTCAGCCCGCAAGCTTTGGAACAGGTTTCTCACTAAGAAGAACCAGATCATCGACTGTCCGGACGCCGAAGCCTTAGCGGCATCAAACACAGTATCTGGGACGAATGGCTATCCAGACACCTTGGACAGGAAAAGCCGATGACAATGGCGGCCCTAACTACACTCATGACTCGCTTTTACGTGGGTGAGGATAGCTGGTTAGGTCGTAGCAGCACCAGCGACCCTGGAACATCTGAAGTCAGGGGCGACAATGGAAAGCCACGGCGCAATAATAACAAGCGTCGAAACAATCCTGTAAGCCTAGATGATACATCGGTGAACACCGGATTCAGCGGCTCCTGACCCGGTCAAGGGAAGAAGCCATTTAAAGGCAACCAAGACGGTCCATCAAGTTTGGAAAGGATATTAGACAGGCCCTACCAAATCCATGGCACCCCAGAAAAACCTGCCAATCACAACAACCGTAACTATTGGGTTTTCAAGCAGGCGGGCAAGCTAGATGACGAACACAAGAGGAAGGAGCCTCAGAGCGAAGACAAGGATGAACCTCGCCAACCGAATATAGGGGGACAAAAGAAATTTCCACCGGAGGTTAAAACAATGAACATGATATATGCCACTAATATCACAAAGAGGGAGAGCAAGCACGCACTCTGAGACGTCTATGCCGTTGAGCATGTCGCCCCGAAATTCAACCCATGGTCAGCCTGAATGATCACTTTTGATCGCAGGGATCATCCGAGTAGTATTCGACATGGGGGTTCGGTTGCCTTTGTGCTCGACCCAATAATAGATGGATACCATCTAACCCGAGTCCTTATGGACGGCGGCAGTAGTCTCAATCTGATATATCAGGACACTGTCCGCAAGATGGGGATCGACCCTTCAAGAATCAAGCCAAGTAGCACGACCTTTAAAGGAATGATACCGGGCATTGAAGCTCGCTGCATAGGGTCTTTAACATTGGAGGTTGTATTAGGTTCTCCAGACAAATTTCGAAGCGAAGAACTACTCTTCGACAAAGCTCCATTCCGAAGTGGATATCACGCCCTACTCGGAAGAACGGCCTTCGCCCGCTTTAATGTTGTCCCGCATTATGGCTATTTAAAGCTCAAGATGCCTGGACCATGTGGTGTTATCATGGTCAATGGAAATATGGAGCGCTTTCTCCGTACGGAGGAAGATACTACAGCCTTAGCAGCCGAAGTACATTGTGGCTTATTCAAGCCAGATACTATATCAATAGCGGACTCAGCTAAACGTGTCCGACACACGCCTCAGTGCGGCAACTCAGATGAACCTGAGCAAGATTGACATCTATGCCCCCGTCGACCGCCCCATAAGGTAATAGCATATGTTCCTCGAGTACATAATTATGCCCTAGAAATTCCTTGGGCGACGACCGGGGGCACCGACATACTGTCCATAGTTCGGCTAGACCCTATTCGGACTTTAAACTTATCTTCTCTTGGTTCATTATTACGAACCAGACTTACTTTGGCCACACCGGATTGACTTCTTCATTTCCAGGTTTATTTCTTTTTTCTACAGATGGCCATCATACTCGTACCTTCAAGGACACATTACAGAGGAGAAAACGGCGCAGATGTGCTGCAGGGACCCGCACTAAGGTTTCTTTTTAGATTAAGACTCTGTGTAAACCTTTTTTCTCTTTCTTGTTATATACCTTTTGGCATGTAAAATGTCCAAAAAAGGTCATCGGCACTATCTGTAAAGTTTGCGGCTCGCCGTACTATAGAGGGATATTAATAGAACAATTTTATTCATATAATGTCCAGAGTTTTTTACTCACCACGAAATGTTCTCTTCTCGCATCAGATTGCCATATGTGCCTTGTCAATAATGGTTTATTACTAGGGGCTGTATTAAGCCCTGGTATATGTCGAAAAGACCGAACACCTATAGCGAGAGTTCGGCGTCCTACATATTTGCATTATATGCATCAGTTCCGAATCATGTCTTGGGTCAATAGTTGGGTTGCCCGGCTCTTGTGCTTACCCCTACGTCCCGATTGTTCGGCAACGATGTAAAGGGATAACTACTATGATAGTACTTCTGGCTAGTCTAGGTAAGTACCTCAGTAGAGAAATCCGAAAACTGACTGTCATGATCAGTGAGAACCTGGTGTGCAATCCAGTGACTTAGTTTTATACTACGATCGATAGAGATCTACCCCGTGTTATACGAAGGGTTGGTTTTTTTGCCTAGCCAAGTGCAATTGAATACTTCATCCGCACCACAGGCTAGTACCTAGCCCCACTTGTCAAACTCCTACGACTAAGTGAAAGGAATAACGCCGAATAGTTTGATTGCCTGGTTCGCTCCACATACACCTCCTATATGGAGCAAGTCGTTGGATAAAGAGTGTATTGGCATATGACCGAACACGCCAGTACTATGCACCTAGGGGCTGAAGCCGACAACTGGAAAACTTTCAGATTTAAGATAAATAGTCAAACAGGAGGAAAAAATAAGCTGATATTATAAATAGTGCAAAATTTATATACACTGGATTCATAAGCAAAGTCTTTACATCCGGATACAATTAATCGAAAACAACATCCCTCGAACACTGGCCTTCTACAAGGCGGGCGCCCTCGATGACGTCTGAGGGAGTCCTGGATAGGGGGGTCCTCACGTGGCCGGATAAACTCCTGGTTGGCCGGACTGGTGGGCCATGAAGATTACTTTAGAAGATCATATATCGTATCCGGATAGGACTCCTGGATTTTTGTAATGGCCAGTTTTAGGCTCGGGTGTAGATTTTTCTTCCTCTGCAAGATGATATATACAAACTCTAGGCCCCTCCGGTGTGTATATAAACCGGAGGGTTTAGTCCGTAGAGGCCAGAATTCGAATTATACAATCCTCATAGGCTAAAACTTAGGATTTTAGCCTTTACGATCTCGAGGTAGATCAACTCTTGTACGCATATTCATCCATACTAATATAGCAGGACGTAGGGTTTTACATCGATCGGGAGGGCCTGAACCTGGGTAACATCGTGTCCCCTGCCCCCTATTAACATCAATCCTCAAACACATAGTTCGGGACCCCCTACCAGAGATCCAGCGGTATTGACACCGACATTGTTGCTTTCCTTGAGAGTTCCACTATGTTGTCGACGGAAGGATTGATGGATCACGTCGTCAACTGCAACGGCAACGTCAAAGGGATTTCACCCCCCCCGGCAACTCTTCGTGTTCGGGGGCTTCGCGCTTCGTGCCAACACTAAAGGCCACCTTGAGTAGATCGAGACCTACGCCCCTGGCCACCATGTCGGATTCGGTAGCCTGAACTACGTCGCTGATGTCCGTGGAGACTTGCTCTTCGCCAGATTTGAGCTAGCGGAAACCTCTCTCTGCCACCACGATTATCATGACTTAACTCTGTCGTCGGATCAGGAAATAGCACCTGCAACAGTTCTGGCCCTAGATCGAGAGCGTATTGCGCCACCCGAAGATGGGAAGCTCAACCCCACCACAAGAACCACAGACTCTACGGCAATGGAGCCACACACGGACCCAACTAATGGGGTTTGTGTTACCGGAACCCCGGATTGAGCTCCGACCTCTGATTCCGAACTACGCGTGACGGCGCCCCTCAAATCTAATCAGGCGCCTATTGCCGAATTTTGTGATGCGGATGTTTTCCAGCACTCACCACTTAGCGACATGTTAAGGTCATTGAGATCCCTCTCCTTGGACGAGAGCACACAGCAGTATTGTATACGGTTCGAACTGGAAGCTTATAAACAACCGGGCTATACCCAGGGGGATGAAGAATTTCGTTCCCCACCCACCACACACTTGGTAGCTACGGTTGAAGATCTAAACGATCTACTCGACTATGCTTCAGAAGACCTCAACGGGATGGACCTCGAAGCTGAAGCAGACACAGATCAAAGCCGGCCCATAATAGGACGGTGGAAAGCTACATCCTCATACGATGTATATATGGTGGATACACAAGAAGAGGTGGAAGGCAACGGTGAAAACAATCCTTTAGAGGATAAACCTGCGGAAGAACCTCCCAAGCGTCGGCATCCAAAACGCCGATCAAAAACCCGTAAAGGAAAAGACAGCAACACCGCGACTAATGACGGTGATATTCCGTAACAAGCCGAAGACCCTGCAGATCTAGATAGAGCAGGAGGAGCGAGAGGACGGCGAACAGAGTCCGAAGCCGTAGTCCGATGACAGGGATGCCGAAGACGGTGACTACGAAATGATCTTCGAAGAAGAGGTTGGCCTGGATGACGACCAATATACCGTCCTAGAAGAACCCTCCGAACAAAAACGCTTCCATCGGCGGCTTATAGCCATCGCACTGAGCTTAAAAAAGCACCAGAAACACCTTCGAGCTGCATAAGACACGCTCAATGATAGATGGAATGAGGTGCTCGACGCCAAATAGAAACATGGCTTTAATGGCCAAACCAAAGGCTATCCCAAGTGCAAGCTGCTGCCCGAATTCGACGACGAGGCCGTTGCGCCCGTCCCACCAAATAATAACACCGCCAACAAGCCGGACAGACCACCTCACGGATGGGATAGAGTCACTAGCAATGGCATAAACAAGCCCCCACCCCATAAAGGAAAGGAGGGTGTAACCCAAGTACGAAAGCATGATCTGTGCGAGGACCTAAACAAAAAAGCTAGCAAGACCAGGTCTATATTTGGACCCAGAGATCGAGCTCCCGCACGAGACGATGGCTATCAAGCCAATCGCGTCGGGGACATACCAGTTCGGGGTCATTACCGAACACCACAACCATTGGACATACGCCAAGATATAGCAAGATACAGAGGAGCTTCACACCCTTTATGCTTTACCGATGAGGTACTAGGTCATGATCTCCCAGAAGGGTGTAAACCTGTGAACATCGAAGCATACGATGGAACGACGGATCCTGCTGTCTGGATAGAAGATTTTATTCTTTACATCCACATGGCTCGAGGAGATGATCTCTACGCCACCAAATATTTACCCCTCAATCTAAAAGTACCAACTCGGCACTGGCTAAACAGTTGTCCGGACACCGATCCTAAGTCACACAGGTCTAGCATGTAACACATCATATCACTTTGCGGCCTCACGATCGGTGTCCCCATGGGTGCCACCTTACCTGGCCCGGGAACGTTTGCGCATTTTAGCACACGTATATGATAGTGTCGCTAGCATCCATATGACAGAGAACCCGGGCCCACATGACTAGTTATAAACCAAAAGTAGCGCTAAATGACAGAGACATGCATACATGACCCAGGAACGAACATGTCGGTCATCAACGTATGAACCCAAGTCGTAGCAAGCTACAAGGACTTAAAGGAACAACGCGTGACATTTTCCCTAAGGGACAGACACAGGAATGAAGAAGGACACACGCCGGCCAGCCTAAGTGTTCCGGAGCAGTAGCAAGCTACCAAGGCTCAGTGGAAGCACTAGGAGGCATTTTCCTGTAAGATAGACTAGCAAGGGTAAACATACAAGTGTCGGATCCCAAACATAGAAATACACATTACACGTACACATAACATGCAAGTATGTGATGTACAACATGGCATCACAACATAACTCAACAACTCATATAGATAAAGGCCCAGAAGAGCCATCGTAACATTTATTACAGGAAGTGGGTCTCATAACCCAACAAACAGAGCATACAGGCAACAGAAGCATAACATGACTGAGTACAGACAACTACATGAAAAGTGCTGAGAAGCCTGACTATCTACAAGATCCTCCCAAGGGTACAAGATCGTAACTGAGGTAACAAGCTAAACATCGAAGTCCATGTGGAACCACTAGTGAGACTGAAGTCTCTCTGCAAAAACATAAATTAAGAAAACGTGAGTACAAAGGTACTGAGCAAGACTTACATCAGAACTAGCTACATATGCATCAGTATCATCAAGGGGTGGTGGAGTTTGACTGCAGCAAGACAGCTTTGACTCGGTGGCTATCCTGAACTACAACTCCAAGTAACTCATTTGAGGTAGCGCATACGAGTCCACATATTCACCAATCAATACACCACTATGGATCCGCTCCCGTCTCCCTACGATAAGGCCATCCATAGCACTCACGCTTATCTTGCGCGTTTTATAGTATGCATTTTCACGTGCCTATGAACTATACAGGTAACCTAGAAGTCTTTTACCGCGGACACGGCTATTCGAATAGATCAATTGTAACCCTGTAGGGGTGTACTTCTTCACACGTGTTTCCACCACTTAGCGTGTTCACACGTCATGTGCTCGACAGACTACAAGCGGAAGCCGACGTGGATGTAGACCATGACCTAACCAACCACTGAAGTCTCTAGTCTAGGTTTATCGTATATTTGGCTTCCATCCGTGAGGAGATCCGGCAGGGTGTCGCTCACGGCCCCAATCGATGTGTACAAGGTTCCCGAGTCACCAAACGGGCGACCGGTACAACATGCCACGTACCTGCCACGTCACAGCCCACCCCGAGGGTCAGCGCTATGCACGACCTCCAGTAAACTACAAACATGAGAAACTAGTTGCATCTCCTGGACAGAGGACAAGGGCAGTCAATAAGTCAAGCGGGGTCATATTTCAGGGCCCAATGTGTGGTTGTAGCTGTTCATGGATCAACCAACACAGAACTCAGTCCTGAGGACGGTTTCAATGAGACAACCCACCATGTAATCCTACATGGCCTCTCATCGCCACCTTTACCAAATCGTGTTCACAGACTTAGCTCTCAACAGTAGGACATGATGACCACATTCCAATTCATCCCCGATGAATCAGACCTGACACAACCCTAAGCAATAGCAGGCATAACCAGAAAGCATGAATGAGTAGGCACATCATGGCTCAAACAACTCCTACTCATGCTAGTGGGTTTCAACTATTTACTGTGACAATGATAGGTCATGCAGAGGAAAAGGGGTTCAGCTACCGCATCAAATAGCAGTTGAAATGTTGTTGTCCTAATGCAGTAAAAGAGAGCAAGAGTGAGAGAGTGGGATTGAATCGGAATGATGAATGGGGCTTTGTTTGCCTGGCACTTCTAAAGATAGCACTATGTCTTCATCAATGTCATCGATCACATCGTCGGAACATCGTCTACTTAGAGGGGACAAACACCGGCAAACAAGAGAGAACACAATCAATGCAATGCGATAATATGATGCATGATCATGACATGGCAATATGATGTTGATTGAGCTAATGCAACTAGCAACCATATTAAATGAAGTTGGTTTGAACCAAAGGTTCAAATTCAAACTCCACATTGGTTATTTAAATGTCATTTAATTGATTTGACCTGATCAGCAGGTTTAACATGTTCTAACATGCATGAAAATGCCATAAACAGATTCTTTGGGATTTTCTGATCATTTTTCATATATAAATTATTTTCATTGGAGTTATAGATTATTTTCTGTGATTTTTAGAAGTTTTGGCTATTTTCTAAAATAAATAAATCATTTAAGACTTATTTTAATTTCTAGAAAATATTTACTGCGTCAACATGACGTCTCTATGACGTCAGCAAGTCAACAGGGCGGCGAGGGTCAAACCTGATGTGTGGGATCCACACGTCAGTGACACAAGGACTAATCCTGGTCTAACCCTGTGCTGACTAGGGTTTGACCAGGGACTGGGCCCACTGTCAGTGCCTAACTGAACTAATTAAACATAGTTAACACTAACCAAGGTTAAGATAATTAGGTTTAAGCCTAAACTAGGTTAATTAGCCGTACGGGGCCCGCATGTCATAGACCCAGGGACGTCAAACCTCGGGTCAAAGACACAAACAGACCCGCGGCTCATCGCCGGCGTCTTCAGACACGGCGAAGGAGGGCGGGATTTGCCTACGGTCGACCAAATCAACCGCTCTTTGGTCCTACGCGTAGCTAGGGGTCGCGCGCATCCGGTAGGGCAAGCAGGAGGAGCCGGGGTGGAGCGAGCTCGCCGGAACAGAGCTCGAGGCGGTGGCCGGCATTCAGGTGCGCACGGCGATGAGGCTGCGGTGGTCTTCGCGGCGCGTGCTTGGCACCTACGGAACATACGCGAGGTGGTGAGTGTTTTGGACAAGACGGCCGGACCAAAAGATGGCCGAGGGCACATCGGCGGCGAGGCCAGGCGGCGGTGTGTGCGGTTGCCAGTGGTGTAGTAGCTACGGTGAGCGAGAGGGAGAACGGGGTGGGGGAAGACGATCAGGGGCTCACGGCGGTTGAAGTGGGCGTCGAAGCGGGCGTGGGGAGGCACCGGAGGCAGCAAATCGGCGGTGACGATCTTCGGTGGCCGATGAGGGGAACAGCGGTGCAGATGGCGTCCAGGGGCTTCCGTCGTCGGGCGGCTCGGTGAGGAGGAGCAGAGGGACGAGGCGGAGCTTCTGGGTGCGTCGGCGAGGCGAGAGGTGGACGGTGGCCGTTACTAGGACGAATGGCGGCGACTGCGACGCTCAGGTGCGAGGTGCGAAGCGAGAAACATAGAGCAGAGGAGGGGATGGGGAACTGGGAGAGAGAGGAGAGGAAGAGAGGGTCGAGTGCGTCTCCAGGCGCGTGGGCAGGGAGGAGGATGAGCCTCCAGCGCGAAGCAGGAGGTGGCCGCGGCTCGGCTGTGCGCGCGCCACGCACAGTGCTAGTCGGCGCGAGGAAGACGACAGAGGGGGCTGCGGTGGTGGGCTGGGCTGGCTCTTGGGCCACTGCTGCAGGCCCAAGCCCAGGTAAGCTCTCTCTCTCTCTCTCTCTCTCTCTCTCTCTCTCTCTCTCTTTCTGTTTTTCTTTTTCTATTACTTTTGCTCTGTTTTAAATTAGTAAAAAATACTAATTCATTTTTTTAAATCCTGAAAATAATTGTGGGCACTTTTGAAAATATTTCAATAGCCCTCAACTAGTTTCACAATTATTAAAGCATTTAAACTATTTATAGAATTTAAATGCCCCAATTCAAATACAATATGGATTAATTCACAAATCCAAAATGTCCTAGAAATATATTCATCATTTTTGCCAGATGTTTCTACCTTAACCAAAAATCCTGAACTTTTCTTGAGGCACTTTGGGTACAATGAAAATATTTTTAGGTTGAACCTAGTTGAGTTCCTTACGGTGCTAGGGTTTGATCAATCCCCAATTCAACTTTCTGAAAACTTAAACATGATGCAAGCAAGATGCAAACACTAGGAAGTACCAGAAGCTAGGGATGTGACAACTCACCCCCACTAAACAAGAATCTCGTCCCGAGATTCAAGCGTAGGGTAAGAAAACAGAGGGACAAAAGGCTAACACAGTATTCATGATCCAATTGTCCTTCTTATGAATGTTGATTTCTTTCATCATGTTGGTCTGGACATACTTGCTTTCGAGATCTTTGTCCAACACAGAGACGACGAAGAAAATTCTACAAAATTGATCTTTTGAAAGATCGACAACTCAATAATAACTCATGGAGCGAGACGTTGAAACATATCTTGAGCTGAGACACGGAACACACATCCAGAGGGATGGAGTGAAACAAATGATGAAGATTTACTTCGCGGGCAATGATTCCACACCTAAGAAGATGGTGATCGAGGTCACCAGACGGGGCACCTTACAGAAGGTGACTCGTAGAATTATTTTCTTAAGTGGCAAAAAGAATTACTTTTGGTATAGAGATGATTGAGAATTCTCTATACCAGCCTAAGGCAATCACTAACGATCGTTCGAAGGAGTAAGGAAGAATGGCATACCCAGACTAGAATAGATGATATAGACTAGCTTGTTGAAGACAACACCAAGAGTGATTTTTGCTTATCACTGGAAATGGATGGGAGCCATGGTAAGCCCACTTTTGAAAATAATCCTGAACGACAGGTACTGAGGTGTCGGCTGGGAACAAAATGCAAATGTTGGATTGTTCCAACCATCATATCTGTCTGAGACTCAGATCTGGTTGGCAACAGGACATTTCAGACATCATGTCTGGAAAAGGAGAGGTAGCATCACAAATCGTCGAGGTGACGTTGCGAGATTCTCGGAAAATGAACTAGGATAGCAAGCTCCAAAACATGAGCTGGTTCTGCTACATACACGCATGTGAACATGTTGTCCTAGACGAGCATGATCACGTAGTAGTCTTATAATAAAACACTACCAAGTTTAGGTTGGGAACCACCATCAAGGATAACGCAATCTTGTACAAATCCGTCTGGTACCATCAGGACTAGCACTTAGAACTTATTATATTTGAACAAATCAACCAGTGGCTTGGGGTGCTAGGGAATACATATGGAGTGGAGGTAATTAATCTACCAAACCATAGAATACTTCGCACGTATGCATGACTGATTTGAGATGATTCCAGGGGAAACAAAGCAAACCTTTCTCAAATTCATGGCGGCAACTTACACCTAATGCACGTGAACTTGGAGAAAGTCAATTCTTTCAGCAAAACATATACCTCATGAGCGGAACACGAAGGCAATGCTTACAAAGTTTCTAACACTAGCTCAATATTCAACATGAATCATGGAGGAGACAAGATCCTGCTGATTGGCTCAACGACAACTCATCGAAATTTCCATATCACTGGAATTGCACCATTATGTGAACAATGTGATAGTATTGGTCAGACCCAAAGATATAATGGTGTATGCTCGAGGAAATAACCACGAGTAAGACAACATTACGAACATCATTGGTTCTGATTCGATTTGACGATAGCCCGTTCACAAATCAAAGACTGGATAGGACAATAGCTCCAACAATTTGATCACGAGGAGTAATTGATGAGGATATTATCTTTCTACAACACATACACACTAGATATCCCTTGAAACGAACTAAGTCAGGCAAGTTTTTATCTTCCAACTCCCCAAGTTGTCGGTTAGCTTAACCAACTAGCTCAGGGGTATCCAACACAGATTCTTGGAGAAAGGGTGGTTTAGAGAAAAACCAGCTGGATCACGAGCTCAACATAACGGTCAGGGAACAACCTGGTAATACTTCCGAGAAGATATTCGGAAGATGACGAACCACCGATATGTTAAGAAGCTCGAGAACAATCCTGCTTTTCAGTGCAAGACGATATGATCAAAAGAGTGAGAGATTGACACAATCCTAATTCATTAATCGAAGGGTGCACCAGAAAAATGGACTAGGTAGCACGATCAATCTTAGAATGATGATTCAGTAACCATACACTAAGAATGAGATTATCGTCCATTAACTACCAAACAACGAGGTTGCTAGGAGTATTGATTTCACACATCATGATTCACTTGTCAGTATTCCGGTTACGATAACATGTAGACCGAGGAATAAACAATGATTGCAAGAGGTATCACTGTATCAAGAGTTCATAGGAGGTGGTGCAATTTCCATGACATTCTTGACATAAAGATGGTAATACTCTAGGGTAGAACAGATTAGAAGCTGGACTAGCATTCTTCATTTGCGGAGTACAACTTCTTTGACCCAATCCTAGGAATGGATGAGGTACTGGAGTTTTCTTCTCCTAGTCACTCCAGAACAGAATGGCTTGACGGACCACAAGAGTAAAAGGCATCGATGAACATGAATGCCCAACTACTCCTGATCATATATCAACTGATAGTCGAAGGTCATAATACAACTAAAAAGGGACAACTCAAAGGAACATATAGCTTTCTGAGTTGTGGATGCATAGATTAGTATGTCGAACTAGTTCAACATATTTCTTTCGGATAACCCATGCAGAAAGGTAGGACTGGCAGAGTCACAATATGAATGGAGTACTACTCATGAGCACTCTGGTTGTGATCTTTTAGTTCAGAAGAACTTCTGCCATGATGGTTCATGGTATTGTAAGAATGATAACCACGGACCTCGAGGACTATTGCAAGGTTATTAATATCCTAAAGGGACGAGCAAATACTACCAACATGAAGTAAGTAGAATGAATCTTGGGTTCAAGAACCCAGAAATAGAATGCCTACTAACTAAATGGCATCACGGGATGCTTTCGAGAATGATGGCCAGAATCATCACACTGGGAATACAGAGTATTGATAGATTACTGGGTGATTCTCTACTACACCTAGGTTCATAATAATAACTCCAACATATATGTCGAGGTAACAGAGTACCTCAACAAACTGGTTAGTGTGGTTAATCTGGCCAAAAGGAGCATCGAGAACAGGAAGAAAGGATTTGCAAATGCATCAAACTATTCAGAAACCTGGGATGACTGGGACAGCATAACGGCTGTAATTTCTCAAAAAGAGTTTTCAGACTAAGGCACAAGATGACATAACCACTCAACATCATGATGTCAAGGTTCTGAGACCAACAGTTTAACAAAGATAAGTAGTTGAGACTGAACTGAGAGTTGAATCCACCATTAACGTGATCCTGATAAGTAGAATGAGAATCTAAGTTCTCAATCCATGTAGAAAAGAAGAAGATGACTCAGATTAGAAGGTCATAGGGTAAAGGAGTAAAAATAGGCTTACGTTCCCTTCCATAATCAATTCCCTCATTATAACTAAACAGTTTCTAGACTTGACTTCGACCAGTTTGGCTTGCTAAACCTACAGGCAGTCAGGCTCTGATACCAAACTGTCAGGACCCCGATCCTAAGTCACACGGGTCTAGCATGTAACACATCATATCACTTTGTGGCCTCACACACGGTATCCCCATGGGTGCCACCTTACCTGGCTCGGGACCGTTTGCACATTTTGGAACACGTATATGATAGTGTCGCTAGCATCCATATGACATAGAACCCGGACCGACATGACTAGTTATAAACCAAAAGTGGCGCTAAATTACAGAGACAGGCATACATGACCCATCAACGAACGTGTCGGTCATCAACGTATGAACCCAAGTCGTAGCAAGCTACAAGGACTTAAAGGAACAACACGTGACATTTCCCCTAAGGGACATACACAGGAACGAAGAAGGACACATGCAGGCCAGCTTAAGTGTTCTCGAGCTGTAGCAAGCTACCAAGGCTCAGTGGAAGCACTAGGAGGCATTTCCCTATAAGATAGGCTACCAAGGGTAAACAACTAGGTGTCGGATCCCACACATAGCAATACACATTACACGTACGCATAACATGCAAGTATGTGTTGTACAACATGGCATCACAACCTAACTCAACAACTCATATAGATAAAGGCCCAAAAGATCCGTCATAACATTTATTACAAGCAGCGGGTCTCATGACCCAATAAACAGAGCATACAGGCAACGGAAGCATAACATGTCTGAGTACAGACAACTACAAATGAAAAGGGCTGATAAGCCTGACTATCTACAAGATGCTCCCAAGGGTACAAGATCATAGCTGAGGTAACAAGCTAAACGTCGAAGTCCACGTGGAACCACTAGTGAGACTGAAGTCTCTCTGCAAAAACATAAATTAAGTAAACATGAGTACAAAGGTACTCAGCAAGACTTACATCAGAACTAGCTACATATGCATCGGTGTCATCAAGGGGTGGTGGAGTTTGACTGCAGCAAGGCAGCTTTGACTCGGTGGCTATCCTGAACTACGACTGCCAGTAACTCATTTGAGGTGGCGCACACGAGTCCACACATTCACCAATCAATACACCACTATGGATCCGCTGCCGTCTCCCTATGAGAAGGCCATCCATAGCACTCACGCTTATCTTGCACCTTTTAGAGTATCCACTTTCACTTGCCTATGAACTGTACAGGTTACCCAAAAGTCCTTTACCGTGGACACGGATATTCGAATAGATCAATTGTAACCCTGCAGGGGTGTACTTCTTCCACTTGTTTCCACCACTTAGCGTCTGCACACGACATGTGCTCAGCAGACTTCAAGCAAAAGACGACGTGGGTATAGACCACGACCTAACCAACCACTCAAGTCTCTAGTCTAGGTTTATCGCCTATTTGGCTTCCATCCGTGGGGAGATCTGGCCAGGGTGTCGCTCACGGCCCCAAACGATGTGTACAATGTTCCCGAGTCACCAAACGGGCGACCGGTACACCGTGCCACGTACCTGTCGCGTCACAGCCCACCCCGAGGGTCAGCGCTGTGCACGACCTACAGTAAACTCCAAACACGAGAAACTAGTTGCAACTCCTCGACAGAGGACAAGGGCAGTCAATAAGTCGAGCGGGGTCATATTTCAGGGCCCAACGTGTGGTAGTAGCTGTTCATGGATCAACCAACACAGAACTCAGTTCCTGAGGAAGGTTTCAATGAGACAACCCACCATGTACTCCTACATGGCCTCTCATCGCTACCTTTACCAAATCATGTTCACACACTTAGCTCTCAATAGTAGGACATGATGACCACATTCCAATTCATCCCCGATGAATCAAACCTGACACAACTCTAAGCAATAGCAGGCATAACCAGAAAGCATGAATGAGTAGGCACATCATGGCTCAAACAACTCCTACTCATGCTAGTGGGTTTCAACTATTTACTGTGACAATGATAGGTCATGCAGAGGAAAAGGGGTTCAGCTACCGCATCAAATAGCAGTTGAAACATTCTTGTCCTAATGCAGTAAAAGAGAGCAAGAGCGAGAGAGTGGGATTGAATGGGAATGATCAATGGGGTTTTGTTTGCCTGGCACTTCTAAAGATAGCACTGTGTCTTCATCAATGTCATCGATCACATCGTCGGAACAACGTCTACTGAGAGGGGACAAACACCGGCAAACAAGAGAGAACACAATCAATGCAATGCGACAATATGATGCATGATCATGACATGGCAATATGATGTTGATTGAGCTAATGCAACTAGCAACCATATTAAATGAAGTTGGTTTGAACCAAAGGTTCAAATTCAAACTCCACATTGGTTATTTAAATGTCATTTAATTGATTTCACCTGATCAGCAGGTTTAACATGTTCTAACATGCATGAAAATGCCATAAACAGATTCTTTGGGATTTTCTGATCATTTTTCATATATAAATTATTTTCATTGGAGTTATAGATTATTTTCTGTGATTTTTAGAAGTTTTGGCTATTTATCGAAAGAAATAAATCATTTAAGATTTATTTTAAATTCCAGAAAATATTTACTGTGTCAGCATGACGTCTGTATGACGTCAGCAAGTCAACAGGGCGGCCAGGGTCAAACCTGATGTGTGGGATCCACACGTCAGTGACACAAGGACTAATCCCGGTCTAACCCTGTGCTGACTGGGGTTTGACCAGGGACTGGGCCCACTGTCAGTGGCTAACTGAACTAATTAAACATAGTTAACACTAACCAAGGTTAAGATACATGAATGAAGAAGGACACACGCCGGCCAGCCTAAGTGTTCCGGAGCAGTAGCAAGCTACCAAGGCTCACTCGAAGCACTAGGAGGAATTTCCCTGTAAGATAGGCTAGCAAGGGTAAACATACAGGTGTCGGATCCCAAACATAGCAATACACATTACACGTAATCATAACATGCAAGTATGTGTTGTACAACATGGCATCACAACATAACTCAACAACTCATATAGATAAAGGCCCAAAAGAGCCATCGCAACATTTATTACAAGAAGTGGGTCTCATAACCCAACAAACAGAGCATACAGGCAACAGAAGCATAACATGTCTGAGTACAGACATACTACATGAAAAGTGCTGAGAAGCCTGACTATCTACAAGATCCTCCCAAGGGTCCAAGATCGTAACTGAGGTAACAAGCTAAACATCGAAGTCCACGTGGAACCACTAGTGATACTGAAGTCTCTCTGCAAAAACATAAATTAAGAAAACGTGAGTACAAGCGTACTCAGCAAGACTTACATCAGAACTAGCTACATATGCATCAGTATCATCAAGGGGTGGTGGAGTTTGACTGCAGCAAGCCAGCTTTGACTCGGTGGCTATCCTGAACTACAACTCCAAGTAACTCATTTGAGGTAGCGCACACGAGTCCACATATTCACCAATCAATACACCACTATGGATCCGCTCCCGTCTCCCTACGATAAGGCCATCCATAGCACTCACGCTTATCTTGCGCGTTTTAGAGTATCCACTTTCACGTGCCTATGAACTATACAGGTAACCTAGAAGTCCTTTACTACGGACACGGCTATTCGAATCGATCAATTGTAACCCTGCAGGGGTGTACTTCTTCACACGTGTTTCCACCACTTAGCGTCTTCACACGTCATGTGCTCGACAGACTTCAAGCGGAAGCCGACGTGGGTGTAGACCACGACCTAACCAACCACTGAAGTCTCTAGTCTAGGTTTATCGTCTATTTGGCTTCCATCCGTGAGGAGATCCGGCAGGGGTGTCGCTCACGGCCCCAATCGATGTGTACAGGGTTCCCGAGTCACCAAACGGGCGACCGGTACACCGTGCCACGTACCTGCCATGTCACAGCCCACCCCGAGGGTCAGCGCAACGCACGACCTCCAGTAAACTACAAACATGAGAAACTAGTTGCATCTCCTGGACAGAGGACAAGGGCAGTCAATAAGTCAAGCGGGGTAATATTTCAGGGCCCAACGTGTGGTAGTAGATGTTCATGGATCAACCAACACACAACTCAGTCCTGACGACGGTTTCAATGAGATAACCCAGCATGTACTCCTACATGGCCTCTCATCACCACCTTTACCAAATCGTGTTCACAGACTTAGCTCTCAACAGTAGGACATGATGACCACATTCCAATTCACCCCCGATGAATCACACCTGACACAACCCTAAGCAATAGCGGGCATAACCTGAAAGCATGAATGAGTAGGCACATCATGGCTCAAACAACTCCTACTCATGCTAGTGGGTTTCAACTATTTACTGTGACAACGTCAGGTCATGCAGAGGAAAAGGGGTTCAGCTACCGCAGCAAATAGCATTTGAAACGTTGTTGTCCTAATGCGTTAAAAGAGAGCAAGAGCAAGAGAGTGGGATTATATCAGAATGCTCAATGGGGTTTTGCTTGCCTGGCACTTCTGAAGATATCAATGTGTCTTCATTAGTGTCATCGATCACATCGTCGGAATAGCATCTACTGAGACGGGACAAACACCGGCAAACAAGAGAGAACACAATCAATGCAATGCGACAATATGATGCATGATCATTACATGGCAATATGCTGTTGATTGAGCTAATGCAACTAGGAACCATATTAAATGAAGTTGGTTTGAACCAAAGGTTCAAATTCAAACTCCACATGTGGTTATTTAAATGTCATTTAATTGATTTGACCCGATCAGCAGTTTTAACGTGTTCAAACATGCATGAAAATGCCATAAACAGATTCTTTGGATTTTTCTGATCATTTTTATATATAATTTATTTTAATTGGAGTTATAGATTATTTTATGTGATTTTTAGAAGTTTTGGCTATTTTATGAAATAAATAAATCATTTAAGATTTATTTTAAATTCCAGAAAATATTTACTACGTCAGCATGACGTCTGTGTGACGTCAGCAAGTCAACAGGGCGGCCAAGGTCAAACCTGACGTGTGGGATCCACACGTCAGTGACACAACGACTAATCCCGATCTAACCCTGTGCTGACTGAGGTTTGACTAGGGACTGGGTCCACTGTCAGTGTCTAACTAAGCTAATTAAACATAGTTAACACTAACCAAGGTTAAGCTAATTAGGTGCAAGCCTAAACTAGGTTAATTAGCCTTGCGGGGCCCGCATCTCATAGACCCAGGGGGGTCAAACCTCGGGTCACAGACCCAAACAGGACGGCGGCTCGTTGCCGGCGTCTTCAAACACGGCCGAGGAGGGCGGGATTTGCCTACGGTCGACCAAATCGACCGTCGTTTGGTCCTACGCGTAGCTGGGGGTCGCGCACATCTGGTAGGGCAAACGGGAGGAGCCGGGGTGGAGCGAGCTCATCGGAACAGAGCTCGCGACGGTGGCCGGCGTTCGGGTGCGCACGGCGATGAGGCTGTGGTGGTCTTGGCGGCGCGTGCTTGGCACCTACGGAACCTACGCGATGCCGTAAGCATTTTGGACAAGATGGCCAGACCAAAAGATGGCCGAGGGCACGTCGGCAGTGAGGCCAGGCGGCGGCGTGTGTGGTTGCTAGTTGTGCGGTAGCTACGGTGAGCGAGAGGGAAAACGGGGTGGGGGAAGATGATCAGGGGCTCACGGCGGTTGCAGTGGGCGTCGAAGCGGGCGTAGGGAGGCACCGGAGGCAGCAAATCGGCGGCGACGATCTTCGTCGGCCGACGAGGGAAACGGCGGTGCAGACGGCGTCCAGGGGCTTCCGGCGTCGGGCGGCTCGGTGAGGAGGAAGAGAGGGACGAGGCGGAGCTTCTGGGCGCGTCGGCGAGGCGAGAGGTGGACGGTGGCCGTGGCTATGACGAACGGCGGCGACGACGACGCTTGGGTGCGAGGTGCGGAGCGAGAAACAGAGAGCAGAGTAGGGGATGGGGTCCTGAGAGAGAGGGGAGAGGACGAGAGGGTCGAGGCGTCTCCAGGCGCATGGGCAGGGAGGAGGATGAGCCTCCAGCGCGAAGCAGGAGGTGGCCGCGGCTCGGCTGTGCGCGCACCACGCACAGTGCCAGTCGGCGCGAGGAAGACGACAGAGGGGGCTGCGGTGGTGGGCTGGGCTAGCTCTTGGGCCCCCGCTGCAGGCCCAGGGCTAGGTAAGCTCTCTTTCTCTTTATATTTTTCTTTTTCTATTACTTCTGCTCTGTTTTGAATTAGTAAAAAATACTAATTCATTTTTTTAAAATCCTGAAAATAATTTTGGGCACTTTTCAAAATATTTCTACAGCCCTCAACTAGTTTCACAATTATTAGAGCATTTATACTATTTATAGAATTTAAATGCCCCAATTCAAATACAATATGGATTAATTCACAAATCCAAAATGTCCTAGAAATATATTCATCATTTTTGGCAGATGTTTCTACCTTAACAAAAAATCATGAACTTTTCTTGAGGCACTTTGGGTACGATGAAAATATTTTTAGGTTGAACCTAGTTGAGTTCCTTATGGTGCTAGGGTTTGATCAATCCCCAATTCAACTTTCTGAAAACTTAAACATGATGCAAGCAAGATGCAAGCACTAGGCTGTACCAGAAGCTAGGGATGTGACAACAGTATCCCAGAAAACTCCATTCGGAGTTAGGAAGAACTCGAGGACGCTTTTCAGGCCAATTTTCAAGGGACTTATGTCCGCCCTCTGGATGCTAACGATTTAAGTCACATCATACAACAACCCGGGGAGTCATCTTGCAAGCTTTGGAACCGGTTTCTCACTTAGCAGAACCAGATCGTCGACTGTCCGAACGTCAAAGCCTTAGCAGCATCCAAGCATAGTATCCGGGACAAATGGCTAGCCATACACCTTGGACAGGAAAAGCCGAGGACAATGGCAGCCCTAACTACACTCATGACTCGATTTTGCGCGGGTGAGGATAGCTGGTTAGCTCATAGCAGCTTCAGCGACCCTAGAATATCTGAAGTCAGGGACAGCAATGGAAAGCCACGGCGCAATAAAAACAAGCGTCGAAACAATCCTGGAAGCCGAGATGATACAGCGGTAAACGCAGGATTCAGCGGCTCCAAAGCCGCTCAACGGAAGAAGCCATTTAAAGGCAACAAAGAAGGTCCATCAAGTTTGGACAGGATATTAGACAGGCCCTGCCAACTCCATGGCACCACAGAAAAACATGCCAATCGTACCAACCGTAAATGTTGGGAATTCAACCAGGCCGGCAAGAAAAACACCGAACACAAGGGGAAGGAGCCTTAGAGCGAAGACGAGGATGAACCTCGCCAGCAGAATATAGGGGGGCAGAAGAAATTTCCATCGGAGGTCAAAATAGTAAACATGATATATGCCTCTCATATCCCAAAGAGGGAGAGCAAGCGCGCACTCCGAGACGTCTATGCCGTTGAGCCTGTCGCCCCAAAATTCAACCCATGGTCAGCCTGTCCGATCAATTTCGATCGTAGGGATCAGCCAACTAGTATTCGGCATGGGGGTTCGGCTGCCTTAGTGCTCGACCCAATAATAGATGTATACCATCTAACCCAAGTCCTTATGGACGGTGGCAGTAGTCTCAATCTGATATATTAGGACACTGTCCGCAAGATGGGGATCGACCCATCAAGAATCAAGCCAAGCAGCACGACCTGTAAAGGAGTGATACGGGGCGCTGAAGCTCGCTGCACAGGCTCCTTAACATTGGAGGTTGTATTCGGTTCTCCCGACAACTTTCAAAGTGATGAACTACTCTTCGACATAGCTCCATTCCGAAGTGGCTATCACTGTCGGATTACGGGCTCCGCAAACCTAAGAAGTTCGAATACAGGGGCGTGAACGAAGATCTCTGCCACTCACGTCTACCTAGCATCTTGCCCTCGTCCAGTGAAGAGATTCAAGGAAACAACAAGTGAAGCACGCAAGAGTTTACCCAGGTTCAGGCCACCTTATGGTGTGAAACCCTACTTCCTACTTTGGTGGATTGGCCTCCAGAGGGCTAGAATATGAACTAGTACAGTGGTTCCTGAGCTCAGGAGGAGAGCTCAGGAGGGTCGGGAGGCAAGAGTTGTTGCTCCATTGCGTGAAGGCAGAGTTTATGGATCTGCCCCGTCTCGCCTCTCCATGGTGGGGATCCTAGATATTTATATAGGCGGCCAGGGTCCTCTTCCCCCGAAATGTTTAGGCGGGAAGGGATCCACAACGTCAAATTTTAGCGGGAACACAAGGACGTTCCTATCCTGACAAAAGCAGTCTTCGCCTGCAAAAGGATCAGGCGGTGACGTGGTGGTGGGCTCGGTGGTGACATCCTCCCTGTCGTCCTTGCGGTCTTCGGTCTTGTTGCACCGATGGGGAAACCTTTGTCCCGCCCCTCGGGAACCTGCGCCTGTGCTTCCTCCTTTGCACCAATACGGCAACTGCACCGCTGGCGGGCGCTGGCACCCGCTGCCGTGGTGCGTCACTGCTTATGTCACTGCCTCCTCCTGAGGCAGGCTTGGCCTTGGATTCTCCGCCCCTCTGGAGCAACTTTGCCAAGGCCGCTCCGGAGGGGGTCTTGACGTTGTTCTCCTCACGAGGTCTAGCCCCCTCGCGAGGGTCTTGGGCAGCTGGTCGATCAGCGGGGCCATACCAGGCCGTGGTAGGAGCGCGTCACGGCCCGCACACAGGCAAGTCTGGGTACCCTGGTTCCTAGGACGCCGACAGTAGACATCGGGCCTAAGGCGCGCGTGGAGTTGGCTTCGGGGCGAAACGTTAGCCGATGATGAAGCGCTGCGGGCCCCAAAAAGGCTGCGGGCCAGGCTGGCGCGTGAGGGTTGGATGGGAGATGGGCGATTCCGCTTCCCACGCAGTCTCGACAACGGTGTGACTTGAAAACTCCTTGGTGGGGGCGGCAGGGCCATTATGGCCGCGCGTGAGTGGCCGACGATTAATCTTCTTGACCTATAAACAAGGGGTGAGGCACAACGTCTTTCACTTGACTGTTGCAGATCATTCCCTACTCCTCCCACTTCTCCTAGGGCTTTCCATTGCGCCGATACATAGGTTTTCGGCCGCGGAGAAGGGGAAGAACCCGAGGGTGGAGCCTGAGCGGCTCCCCCCGAAGAAGAGGTGCCGTGATTCTCCAAGAGCGTCCCTGAGACCGGCGGACGCCTGTACATGGTGCACGCGGGCGCCACTAGGATTTCCGCTTCCCTTACGTTCTCTGGCTATAGGCAGATGAAGCAGGGACGGCGACGAGGGCGGTGCAGTCAGCCGCCCAGAGAGACATGCAATTTCACGTGCCCTGCCGCGGTCCCATACTGAGGACGACTCCTGCGAGTTTATCGTATGGGTGGGAGCCCCTCCACATTCTTGGATCCTCCTTCTTCCATTCCCGAAGGAGGTGCTTCCGGCTCGTGGCCGAGTGACGATGCAGCTGCGGCATGAAGGGTGCCACCTTTCCCCTTTATACGCCGATGTGGAGGTGGTCTCCTCCGGCCAGGTCTTCATGACCTGGGGTTGGGGCGTGGTGCACCGAGCCTGCGCCCTCGCTGGGAGGCACATTCTTCATTTCGCACTGGACGGGATGGGCATGATGACCTTCAAGTTATTCGGGGCGGACGGCTGTTAGCTGTCGAGCGGCACGGGGGATGGGCTCGCCGGCTACCATTCCCCATGCTGCCAGGGCAGCGAGGCCGGCGGCGAGGTGCTCGCCATCGGTTGCGCCTCTGATTCCTCCGGTAGCAACTATGCTACCCTGAGACGGCCTCGAGCTCCGACGAGAGCTACGAGCCGCCAAGTCGCCGCTCTAATCACCGGAAGGGAACAGTGTCCTCCCGGCACCGTCATCGTTGAAGGAGTTCAAGCCGCATTCTTCCTAGAGTGACCTTCTTTAGCTTGGTTCTGCGAGACACCATGGACGGCCTCGTGAGGGCATATAAATCCTTGTAATACGTTTGCTATTATCTGGCATTATAAACATATGTTCCTAATGAGGCCCTTTGCTAGAGCATGACTTTCCCTTCCTTCTGTCCCCGCGGTAGTTTAGGGCCCTACTCCTGCGAGACCCAGTCCCTAGACAACCTTCAGCCTACACTGGTATGCCAGGTCGCGATGCCGTGGTCAAGGCCAAGAGGTGAGTGACCCAGGGTCCGGTAGGAGCCCCCGAGGCGCGATGCTCGGGAGGTCCCTCTTGGCGTGCATGCAATCGTCTACCAGGGTCGTCGAGAAGGTCTTTCATGCTCCAGCGGATTCGTGATTATAGTGGGTGGAGGTGTAGGTACGCGAGTAGATACGAGCGTTGAAAGCTTATCTTAGTGATCCCCTGTGGTCAGTTGACGGTGGCACTTGATTTTCTATCACCTTTACCTCGGGGCGAGGCTCTGTGCCTCTTGGGACTCGAGGCTCTGTGCCTGAGCCGTCTTCGCGAGGAGGTGGTAGCAGTCGCTCCCAGGCCACCAAACATAAAGGGTGAGGCTGCCGAGGCCCTGGGGGTGAAGGTCACAGAACTGGTGGAGGCGTTCCTCCAGCCTACTGCTACCGCAGCCGAAGAGGCGGAGACCGGTGATAATGCGCTTGGTGATGCCTGATCTGCTCCTGTCCATATGAGAGAAGTGCGAGTGCCTCGAGGAGGAGTAAGAATTTCTTTAATTTGAAAAACTTGGCATTATTGTAATAACTTGATGATTTCCGTGCTTGCTTCCTTTCATGTTTGCTTAGGTGCTCTGTGTCGGCAGGGCCCAACCCCGCACATACCTCGATTGCCATTGAGCCCTCCGGGTGACCGGGGTTATCGTAATAACTACACTCAAGGGATGAGGGTCTACGTGGCTAGTGAGGCCCCTGGGTCGCGATGCCCAGGGGTCCCCCTTGACGTTCGAGCGATCCCGTTTGCGTTCCGCGTCGGCAGGTCCCATCCCCGCGCATACTTCGACCGCCATTGAGCCCTTCGGGTGACCAGGGTTATTGTAATAACTAGACTCAAGGGATAAGGGTCCCCCTTGACATACGAACGGCTCTCATGAGGGAGAATGAGCACCATACCTTGCTCACGAGCCTTCACCTGGGATGGGGGCGCGAGAAGGCCAGGTGTCTGGGCACCTGGTAGGGTGGCGTTTGCCAAGCGTGACCTAAGCATAGCCCCCGTGCCTAGCCCCCCTCAAAATACCCATTCAAGGAGAAGCTTTGAGAACCGTGAGCTGAAAAGCTCCCTCAGGTTGGTGCAACCACTGGGGGCCGCCCTTAGTTGTTTATAACTAGCGCGGAGCATAGAGCTACCACACTTGCGCGGAGTGTGGGCATAACCGCGCCTCGGTCGTAGTGGCCAGAGCGGAGCTTGGTGCTTCCATTGGTTTGTGGGCATAACCGCTCCTCGGTTTGTTCTGCCAGCGCGGAGCGTGGCACTTCCACTAGACCGGGTGAGGAAGCCTCCCACCGGGAGAGACTCCAGGGCGTGTACAGCGCCATCCTGACACGTGGCTTGCACGGCAGGACAACCAAGGTGTATATGGGCCCTCCTCAGGACGAGCTGAACAACTCCGAGGAAGGTCTCGTGAGCTTACGCATCACTCACGAGACCCTACCCTGAGGCGGGTTGCGCCTGAGTCTTCTTCTGCAAAATGTGAAAAGAGAGGTGTTGTGTCGACCTGCGCTGAGTGCATCTCTAGAGGGCATTGTATGAGCAGGCCGGAACACCAACGACCCCAGTAGGTGACGTCACGGGAATGGCTCGCGAGACAGAGCTCAGCCGCTGGATTTATCGATGTTGTAGGGACGGACCCGAGCACAGACGCCGTGCCAGTCTTCTCATGCAACGTTCCAAAAGAAAAACAACCGGCGCGCGGTTCCCGCATGGGCGAGGCACCTGCCACGGGCCCCTACTTACACATCCACGATTAGCCCATGCGAGAACAAGGCACCAAGGACCATGGGAGGTGACGTCACGGGAATGGGTCGCGAGACAGAGCTCAGCCCTTGGGTTTAGCGACGCTGCAGGGATGGACCCGAGCATAGACGTCGTGCCAGTCCTTAATAATGGGGTGATCGCGAGTGGTCTCGCAAGGGCTCATGACCTTAGTGGCGGTGAGAACGCCAAGCATATATATAATGCGAATAGGAAGGAGCAACTAGCCTTGGTCATGCACAAAAAGGAGATAGCTGCGGGGGGATTGCCCCCAGTAGCTCGAGGATGATGCAGCCCGAGGGGCGCCCTCGGTTGAATACTTGAAGCATCACCTTATACTTGTCGAATAATAGTTGGGGTAGCAGAAGACGCGAGCCATGCGGGTCGCTCCTGAAGATCTTCGGGCACCCGAGGCCCAGGGGCTCTGGAGGCCCTAAGCGGTCGTGTGGGTCCGGTTCTTGCTCCGTCCGGACCGCCTACCACTGAGCCTCCCGAGCCACCAAAGCCTGCCGCGCGAGGTGCTGGAACATGGCAGCTGCATTGCGGAAGCCGAAGAATGTGCGGACGTAGCTGCAGGGGAGCGCCCTCCACAAGCCGACCGACGTCGGCCAGAAGGGCTCCAAAGAGGCGGCTCGATTGAGACCCACGACGTCAATGCAGACGCGAAAGAGGTCGCTCGGGCTGTGGGTAGGTGAGCTCGGTATTGGGCGGTTACGCACACCGCGTATGAGCCTTGTGTACTGAAGTTCCTCAGTAACCTGGTGGATGAAGTCCTGAGCCCCCACCACTGTGTGGTTCACGCTGGGCTCACAAAAACGCGCATCGAGACACGCCTGCAGGTGGTGCCCGAACACCTCCCTCGAGACGCTGGATGGCCGGAGACACTCCAGATGAGAGCCCCCGAGCCCGTCCTGAGAGGGGCGTCGGGCGCGCCTCCCTATGTGAGGGTGGAGGGCGCCTCGTCGGCAGGTGCATGTCCTGAGGCGGAACCGTCAGGAGCCCCCGCGTCCCGAGGTCCGTTGACGGGCAGGTTCTTTTTCTTCTTGGGGGTGGTCTGCAGGGTGAGGACAGCTCCATCCTCATCGGGGCTTTCAACCGCCGCAGTCTGGTAGGCACACTCCAGGGAACGCGCCACTTCCTTCTCGTTGGAGGCGACTGTGATGACTCTGCCACTCCCGGGCATCTTGAGACGTTGTAGCTGTGATGGGTCGCCGCGATGAACTTGGCGAGGGCAGGATACCCAAGGATGGCGTTGTACTGGAGGTGGATGTTGGCGATGTCGAAGTCGATGAGCTCAGTGTGATAGTTGTTGCAGTCACCAAAGGTGACGGGGAGGCGGACCTGCCCCATTGGGAGTGTGGAGCCATCCGTGACTCCGTAGAATGGCTTGGTTGGGTGGAGCTGATTGTAGGGGACCTGGAGTGTCTCGAAGGTCTGGACGAAGAGGACGTTGAGTCCTGCTCTGCCATCGATGAGGGTCTTGGTCACAAGGACATTACTGATGGTCAGGGTGCAGAGCATCGCAAGAGCGCCTGGGGCTGCGGTGCACTTGAGCTGGTCCTTGGGGTCGAAGGCGATGACCTGCTTGGTCCACCTGAGGTTGCATGCGGTGTCAGGCCTGGGAACCGCCGCGTTCACCTCACGGGCGAACTTCTTGAAGATGCGATGGGAAGCTGGAGCTTGGACTCCTCCCAAGATGCATGCAATCGCACGCGGCTCCTGGAAGCCCCCTGCTCCATCTCCCTAGCGATCGTCGTCCTTCCTTCTCGGCGGCGATGGCAGCGGAGACAGGCCTCCGTTGCCCTGATGGCGACCCTCACGAGGCTGGTCGCGCCAGGGGGCGTCACGAGGCTGCTCCTACCAATGGTCTTCACGAGGCTGTTCAAGCCACCCTTGGCGCGAGTTCCTGCCGTCCCAACGTCCTCCACCTCGGCCTCCTAAGCGGTCGTAGCCGCGGTTGTTGCGCTCAGGGCGCTGTCCGACAGTCGTTAGTGTTGTGGCTGTAGACATTGTGGAAGACGCAGTACGGACGATTGTCTAAAGGTGTCGTCGTAGCCGCAGCCAAGATTCACTTCTGGCTCCGCAGCCAGAACGGCGGACCCCTTGCGCTTTGCTTCTTTGGCCTTGGTCTTCTTGTCGTCCGCCTTGTCTCAGGCAGCTCCTGGAGGGAGAGGCGTCCTTCCTCCGCCCTGGCACACTTTGCCACGAGCTTGAACATCTCGAGGGTTGTGCACAGGTCCTCGTGGATGGCGAGCTCCTCCCTCATCCTGACGTCGCGGACGCCGTCGGAGAACGCCGAGATGATGGCCTCGTCCGAGACCCTAGGTATCCGGAGGCGCATGGTGTTGAAGCGTTGGATGTACTTTTGCAGGGTCTCTCCCAGCTGCTGCCTCACGCGGCGCAGATCCGCGGCCGCCGGGGCTCGATCGCGGGTGCCTTGGAAGTTGGCGACGAAACGCTCACGAAGCTCCCCCCAGGAGGAGATGGATCCAACGGGGAGGTTCAGGAGCCAGGAGCGTGCGCCATGCTTGAGAGGCATGTGGAACCAGTTCGCCATGACCTGCTCAGTGCTGTTGGACGCCTCGATGCTCGGCTCGTAGAGTTGGAGGAACTACGTGGGGTCGGTGGTGCCGTCGTAGCGCGGAGGCAGGTCCGGCTTGAACTTGCCGGGCCGGACGAGGCGCCGTAGCTCAGGAGATAAGGCACGACATCCAGCCACGCTCATGATTGCAGGCGCCTCCTGCGCTTGCGGTGCTGGTTCATGGGGCGCTGGCGCCACCACCTCCTATGGCGCACGGTCTTGGCGCTGCGGGCCAGGGGGGCCGCAAGCCCCTTCCTGGGATGCGGAATCACCTGGCAGCTCTTCTCATCGCGCGCGTGGGCCCTGTGGGGCGGCTCACGCCGCGGAGCCTCGCGCCGGACCTCCCCAATACTACGTACCTGGGGGCTGAAGCCGATGACTGGAAACTTTTAGATTTAAGATAAACAGTCACACACGAGGAAAAAAAGACGCTAATATGATAAATAGCACAAAAGCTATATACACTGGATTCATAAGCATAGTCTTTACATCCGGATACAATTAATCGAAAACAACATCTTTCGAACATCGGCCTTCTACGAGGCGGGCGCCTCCGATGACGTCCTCGAAGTACTTCTCCGGCTTCCGATGCTCCTTGCCTGCGGGCAGACCAGCAGTGGCTATATGCACAACATTCATCTTCGCCTAGTGCACTTTTATGCGAACGAAGGCCATCCGAGCACCTTCTATGCAAGCCGACCGCGTTAATGTGTCGACCCGCGGACTCGCCTCGATGAGCCGCTTCACAATCCAAAGTAACTACTTGGGATTGGCTCAGCAGGCCATAGTCGTACTATCAAGTCCTTCATGGCCGAACTCGCTATGTTGTGCAGCTCGAGCAGCTGCTTCATCTGGTCGCTAAGGGGCATCGGATGTTTTGGCGCCTCGCACTGTGAACAAAACAACTTCTCCATGTTGTTCCCCTCCAGGGCACGGAAATGTTGGGTGGTGTGTGTGCTGCTCCTTGGAAGATCAGCAAACACGCCTAGAGAACTCCACAATCGTGTTAGCCCAATATACTTCTGCCCTCCGAAGATGATCTGTAAGAGAAATATCTTACCAGATGCTATTTGTCGGGCCTGCTCGATCTCTTGACGAGCACTGCGCGCCTCGCCTCATGCGTCCTAGGCAGACTTTACTGCCGCAGACTGCTCGGTCGCCTGTTCCGAAGACGTCTTCTCTGATACCTCACACTTACGGATGGCATCTTCAAGCTCGACATCAACTTTAAATCAGCAACCCTTTCATCCTCTAAATCAGCAGCCGCTTTATCATGTTTGCCTTGGCCTCCTCCTTATCCTTGGCAACCTCGCCATTGAGGGCCTCGAGCTCAGCAGCGCCAACTGTGTAATACAGAATACAATGTTAGAGTTTGTACTCATACCCAATCAATCAAGTCTTATTGATATTTAAATAAAAATCCGCATACCTTGCATTTCATCAAAATTCCAGTTGATGCGGTCGAGGTCTGCATTGGCCACCTCAAGCTTCCGATTTAGTTCGGCGACCTCTGCCTCTCGCGTAGTCGCCGTAACTAAAGAAGCCTGCACGACAGTTCAGCCCTATAAATAGGCTACTCTATGGATACTTCATCCGATTCTTTTTAGAATCACACAAAGCATCCGGGAGTACTGGTTATATATGTGCATTCAAAACAAATAAAATTTCTTAAAAGCATTACATGGCTTACCTCAAAGCCTGTTAAAAGGCTGTTGTAGGCTTCATTTAGTCCGCCCTTGACGGACTGAATCTTCTTCATCACCGCACCAATCACGGTGTGGTGTTCTTCAATGACGAGAGCACTTTGCAACGCTCACTCCATAGAATCCGGTGCCGACGGATTAACTCCAGGCGCTGATGTATCCCCCTCCGCTTGAGGAGCTGGATCTTCAAACTATGGAGTCGTGCTAGGCTCCGGGATGGTGTTTGGTGGGACCCCGGACTGTGCGGGCACCACATCTTCGGTCTCCATGGGGGTCGTTTCCCCATGGTCAGCGGCCGCTGAGGTATTACCATCGGCCGTCCTGTCTCCTGCCCCGCCCTCATCTCCTTGGGCGGAGAGAACCAGCTGGGACAACACTTCGGTGTCCCCGCCGATTACGGGCGATGAAGCCCAGACTGGCAGGTCACGCTCCATCTCCCCAGGCGCCAGAGAGTTCCCCTCCGATGATGTAACATCAGGGTTTACACCGAGAGGGCTGTAGGTCAGCAGGAGAAGAATACTAAGTAGCTATCATAAATACTGAATAAACAAAGGTGAAATAGTCAATCCGGACAATCTTATGATTCGGGTAATGGTTTCACCCTGGGCTTCACCATGAATCTATGTTCAGACGACTCCGAACTATCTCCGAGTTGCAGCTTCCTCCGGGGCACGGCCATGCCCGCGTCAGCGACGGCCCCCCTCTTCCTCCCCCTAGCTTGCGCAGGAGGCATCTCTTGTTCCTCCTCTTCCTCCTAATCATCTTCCATCGCCTCGTCGGAGGAGAGAATGTGGAGGTCCTCGGGCTTCTTGCCCGCAGGACGGGGGCTGTCTCCGGCCCCCTTGCCCTTTGTCTTCTTAGGCTTCTTGGTCGGCGCCTTGTATGCCGCCCAAACCAGCATCGCAGTTAGTAGAGGCAGTGCTGGCTCTTCAGGCAAAGGCGCCAGACACTTAATCCCGGAAGCCTTCTTCGTCCAGCACTATATATCACATAAAAATTCCAATTCCTATTATCATTAAATAAGGGAAAGGGTGTGTGTTTCGGCAAAGATCATTATTACCTCTGTGGCGGAAACTTTAGTGCTGAAGCCCGCATCCTCATCTTGTCTGGGCCATTCCTTTTGGCTCCTGAAGAGGTGCTTCTAGATCTCTTTGTGCGTAGAGCCGAAGAGATGCTTCAGCGGCTTGTCTCCTGCCGGATCGAACACCCATAGGGAGGAATCCCGGCTTTGGCAAGGGAGAACAAGTCGGTTCAGCATCACCTAGACCACGGAGGAGAGCAGGTGCTCCTTGTGGATCATGCCGGACACGCGGCTCACAAGAGTCGTCACCTTAGTGTGCGACCACCAATCTAGACCCTTTTTGGTCCAGGAGGTTAGCTTCTCTAGGGCTCTGGATCTGAAAGCAGGCTCCGCCGCCCAGTTGGTGTCGCGGGACTCGGTGATGTAGAACCACTCATGCTGCCAGGCTATGTTCATCTCCACTTATGAGCCCTTGGGCCAAGTTGCGTTCGGGAGCTGACTGATCATAGCACCCCCACACTCTGCGTGTTCCCCGCCCACCACCTTCGGCTTGACGTTGAAGGTCTTAAGCCACAGGCCGAATTGTGGGGGTGTGCGGAGAAAGGCTTAACACATCACTATGAAATCGGATATGTGAAGGATTGAGTTCGAGGCTAGATCATTGAAATCTAGCCCGTAAAAGAACAAAAGACCCCGAAGTAACGGGTGGAGTGGAAACCCTAGCCCCTGATACGTCTCCAACGTATCTATAATTTTTGATTGTTCCATGCTATTATTTATGATGTTTTGTATGTTTAATGGGCTTTGTTATACACTTTTATATTATTTTTGGGATTAACCTATTAACCCAAAGGCCCAGTCCAGATTGCTATTTTTTTTGCCTATTCCAGGGTTTTATAGAAAAGGTATATCAAACGGAGTCCAAACGGAATGAAACCTTCGGGAGAGATATTTTTTGAGCAAAATCTTCATGGGAGACTTGAGAACCACGGAATAGGGCACACATGACATCCACGAGGGTGGGGGGCGCCCCCCTACAGGGCACGCCCCCCTGCCTCGTGGGCCCCACGTTTGTCCCCCAATGCCCTCCTTCCTCCTATATATACCTATGTACCCCGAAAATATCAAAAACGGAGAGAAAACCCTAATTCCACAGCCGCAACCTTCTGTTCCCGTGAGATCCCATCTTGGGGCCTGTTCTGGAGATCCGCCGGAGGAGGGATCTACCACGGAGTGCTTCTAAATCAATACCATCGCCTCACCATGAGTTGTGAGTATTTTACCACAGACCTTCAGGTTCATCGTTAGTACCTAGATGGCTTCTTCTCTCTTTTTGGATCTCAATACCAAGTTCTCCTCGGTCTATGAGGAGATCTATTCAATGTAATCTCTTTTGGCGGTGTGTTTGTCTAGATCCGATGATTTGTTGGTTTAAGATCAAGATTATCTATGAGAAATATTTGGTTCTTTTCTGAATTCTTTTATGTATGATTATACTATCCTTGCAAGTCTCTTCGAATTATTGGTTTGGTTTGGCCTACTAGATCTATAGTTCTTGCAATGGGAGAAGTGCTTGGCTTTGGGTTCAATCTTGCGGTGTCCTTTCCCAGTGACAGTAGGGGCAGCAAGGCACGTATTGTATTGTTGCCATAGAGGATAAAAAGATGGGGTTTATATCATGTTACTTGAGTTTATTCCTCTACATCATGTCATCTTGCTTAAGGCGTTACTCTGTTCTTATGAACTTAATACTCTAGCTGCATGCTGATAGTGGTCGATGTTTGGAGTAATAGTAGTAGATGCAAAATCGTTTCGATCTACTTGTTACGGACGTGATGCCTATATATAATGATCATGCCTAGATAGTCTCATAATTGTTCGCTTTTCTATCAATTGCTCGGCAGTAATTCGTTCACCCACCGTAGAAATCTGCTATCATGAGAGAAGCCACTAGTGCAAACTATGGCCCCCGGGTCTATTCTCAACATATCAAGCTACAATCTACTTTACTTTTCCGTTTTTACTTTCTATTCTTATATCCAAAAATACCAAAAATATAAATCTATCCTATCTATCATATCTCACTTTTGTAAGTGACCGTGAAGGGATTGACAACCCCTTATCGCGTTGGCTGCGAAGTTCTTATTTGTTTGTGAAGGTGTGAGGGACTCGCGCGTGGTCTCCTACTGGATTGATACCTTGGTTCTAAAAAACTGAGGGAAATACTTACGCTACTGTGCTGAATCACCCTTTCCTCTTCGAGGGAATACAACGCAAGCTCGAGAAGTAGCAGCCCCCTAACTAAATGAGAGGTGAAAACTACCCTCTCGCCCGCCTAAGGGACAGGAGTCACCTGGCCCTTAGTGGGGACTCGGTGTGCGATATCGCCGGTGAGAAACCCCACGCTCCGTAAATCCTCCACGGTCTTATCGGTGACCGTGGAAGCCTCCCACTTGCCTCTGTCACCAGATCCAGCCATTGCTGGGAAGGGGAGTAGTTGTTGAGGAACGAGGATTTGTTGGCACAGGAGATGAGAGTACGAGGGCAAGGGAGATTGGAGAGCTCGAGCTTGAGGAAGGCGTGGGGCTGATGAAAGGGATTGGAGTCCTTTTATAACGCTGCGAATACAGAGCGTCCCCCCACTTTAGCCATAAAACTCGCCGGTTCCCAAAGCGGCCGTGTGTAATGCGTGGCGTGGGTGCTCATGTCACAATGTTAGTGGGTTGGACGTGACGCTTCACCCAAAAGTTGTCAGTCGAGATACATTATTCATTTTCTTTAAATTCTTTCCCTCGAGGCTAAGGGTTGTACTAATCTTGCAGAGCCGGACACAATCCATCTATTTGCAGAAGATATATTCGGGAAGAGATGCAATGCCAAAGAAAATATGGAAGCCGAACTCATTTCCATCGAAGACAGGTTCAGGGGCTACTGAGGGAGTCCTGGATAGGGGGGGTCCTCAGGTGGCCGGATAAACTCTTGGTGGGGCGGACTGGTGGGCCATGAAGATTATTATACAAGATAATCTCTCGTATCCGGATAGGACTCCTAGATTCTTGTAATGGCAAGTTCAGGCTCGGGTGTAGATTTTCCTTCCTCTACAAGATGATGTGTACAAACCCTAGGCCCCTCCGATGTGTATATAAACCGAATGGTTTAGTCCATAGAGGCTAAGAGAATAAGAATCATACAATCCTCATAGGCTAAACTTAGGGTTTAGCCTTTACGATCTCGAGGTAGATCAACTCTTGTACACATATTCATCCATACTAATATAGCAGGAACTATGGTTTTACCTCGATCGAGAGGGCCTGAACCTGGGTAAACATCGTGTCCCCTGCCTCCTGTTAACATCAATCCTCAGTCGCATAGTTCGAGACCCCCTACCCAATATCCACCGGTTTTGACACGGACAAGGACGAAGCGCCACGGGCTCCCATCGCATACGGACCGAGCCGACGTGTGGCGCTTGACGGGATGTGGGCATCTCCACTTACCCATGCATCCTCGGCAACTGTCCTAGGCTGACAAAAGAATCCTCTTCCGCTACCGAGCCTTCATTTCCCTTGTCTTTGTCTTGCTCCTGATCCAATTTACTTCATGCCGCAAGTGCCTCCAAAATCTGCTGAAACTTTCCCCTGAGCTTATCCCCAATGGCCACCGACAAGGTGAAGCCCGCCGCGTCAGCCACACGCTCGCTTGAGCCGGCCGACATATCCACCATCACCGAGGCGAAGCACGTTGCCGTTGTGCTCCAGCTAATGGAGGGTAATGACAACGACGAGGGGGGGGGGGAAGACGGTGCTTCGGGTTGACTGGACCAAATAGGAGACCCCGGCAGGGAACTTCTACCCCGTCTTCCATCACAGAGTCTTCACGGGGCTCATCACGCCTTTCTCCGGTTTCTTCTACTCGTCCTCGACTATTACCAGATCCACGCCCTACATCTCCAGCCCAACTCCATCCTCCTCCTGGCAGTCTTCACATTTTACTGCGAGGCGTTCGTGGGGTGGCACCCTCCGTTCCGCTGCTCTGCCACTTCTTCTACCTCCAGATGCGCAGCTCGACCGAGTGCTCCGGGTGCGTCTGCCTCGTTGCCCCCCATGGCACCAATGCACTGTCGAGGGCTGGGAAGAAGGTGGAGGACTACCGGCGCAAGTGGATCTTCATGGATGCCAAGTGCTTCCATGCTCGGCTGGAGTTGCCGATCGCGATGCCGGCGAAGCTGGACCGGTGGGCTCACGAGAAGCTCACTGACCCCCGGTGTCAGGCCCAAGATGCGATTCTATCCCGATCACGTGACACTTACGTGATTGGGGCACAACCGCATTTCGGGCCCTTAGCAAGATGCATATCATTACATCATACCATTACATACATACATGGGGGATACAACATTACACACAAGTCACATGAATACAACAACATCAATACAAGGCATCCGACTACGGATGCAAACATGAAAAACACAACGACATCCATCTGCTATCCTAGGCTATCGACCCGGAACCTAACCCAAGACTGAAGAAGAAGAAGAAGAAAGAACTCCAACAGAAAGAAGATCGCTCTCGCGTCAAGACATCGGAATCCTGCACCTGCAACTGTTGTTGTAGTATGTGTGAGCCACGAGGACTCAGCAATACCACAACCATGGGTAACAAAACTAGCAAAGCTTAACTGGGTAGGAAGATGTAAGGTGGTGAGGTTGCACCAGCGACTAAGCATAATTATGGTCGCTAACTTACGAGTACAAGAATAAGATGAGCATCTACGCAAACGGTCGCAACTAGTAATGATCGCTAAAGATCCTGAACTACCTACGAGTTAAACATAACCCCATCGTGTTCTCTTCTCAAAGTGAAAAGAGACAGTCACGGTTACTCACACAGTTGTCTGTTTTATTTCGGACCCTCTGTCAAGTTTTCTACAACCGGATATTAACAAATTCCAATCTTCCACATAACCGCGGGCACGGCTTTAGAAAGATCATAACCCTGCAGGGGTGTCCCAACTTAGCCCATCACAAGCTCTCACGATCAGCAGAGATAATAATAATATTACCCCTTATCTTAGGGAAGGCCCGATCAGACTCGGAATTCCCGGTGCACAAGACATTTCGACAATGGTAAAACAAGTCCAGCAAGACCTCCTGGTGTGTCAACACCCTGATAGTAGCCGCGTGTATCTCGTCTCAGGCCACGACCGGATGGGCGATTCTACGAGTAAAACCAAACCCGGGTTTCCCCCAGGTGGCCTCGCAGAACCCCCGTTTGGGACCAACACCATCAGCACTGGCCCCCCTGCCATGTAGATAGAATCCTCGGGTAGAGCTAACTCCCTATGCAATTAATTATTTAATTAAGTTTTTATTATGAGTAAATTAAAACCAATGTTAGGCCTTGCTGGAGGAGTTTTATTCAAAGACGAACTGTCAAGGGGTCCCCATATACCCAACTGTGTATCGGCTCCTAAGGCGGAATGAGTGGAACAAAATACCAAGCAAAAGGCCAAGCCTTCCACCCATTGCCAAGTATATAGGTGTGTTTATGATAATAATAGATATTGTGATATTCCAACAACAAGATCCGACATGGATCAATCTTCATCTTCACCTGCAACTGACAATGCTATAAGAGAGGCTGAGCAAGCAGGTAACATAGCCAAACAATGGTTTGCTTGGAAGGTGTCAAAGGTTAGAGGTTTCATGGCAACAAGCAAAGGGGCTAACAATAATGATGGGTAGCACGACATATAACGATAGCATCGAGACAACTAAGCATGACAATGATAGTAAAGGTATCCAAGGTGATGGTCATCTTGTCTGAGATCCCGCAAGGAAGAAGAATGAGTCCATGAAGTAGACGAAGAGGAAGCCACGAAGATGAACCACGTGAAGTCGAACGAATCCTCACGATCGCAACAGAAAAGAACTTGCGAGAAGAAAGCACACAACAAGGTAAACACACAACACAAGAACATGACAAGATGCTCAAACAAGTATGAAGCAAGACAAGTCTATATGATGCCAAACATGGCAAGGGATGAAGCACACAAGAACAACACAAGCCAACAAGTTTAAATGAGGCCGAAATCAACGTATAGCAAATCCGGTAAGCCCCCATATGCACATATTGAAATGGGTCCAGATCTGCACAAACCTTAAGTTAAATTTCTTAAACAGCAATTTAACATGCACCATGATGATCTACTCGAAATTCTAGTCAAGTTTCATATATAGATTGTTTAATTCGGAGCTACGGCCTAGAAGATATGATCAAAACAAGACAAGCAAGGCAACAGTGCAAGATGCACCCAAAAATCAAGCAAACACACTCCAAACATGAAAACAACATTATATTATGATTCTACATGCAAAATCACACAAGTTTCATATATAGCACGCTTAAAACGGAGCAACGGTTCAATACATACACACGAAACAAGATATAACAACAAGCTGTCAAAAACAACAACTTTGGAGGAAGGTAAAAATATGCTATAGCACCCAAACATGTTAACAAGAAGCATGGATGTGAAGTAGAAATGATACTTAACAAGCATGAACTTAGAACACACCCAAAAGCTTGCTGGAACACAATTAACCAAGCATCGCAAGTTGCAATAACTTTATCCAAACTTAGCAAAAATCTAGGAAGGCAAAAACATCATCACGATGCTGCCTTCGGAGGCAGAAAACAACAAGCATATCAACTCTACTAAGCATATAAAGATCATGGAGATGTAATATACATAGCATACATCAAACAACTCCATTGGATCAACTCCATAGGAGGCATGGATCAATAACAACAAGCTTCACCAAATTGAACATGCTGATAAAAAGCTGACAGGTAAAATTTATAGCATCCTGGGAGCAAAAACTAAATAAGCTAAAGCAGATTATATATGCAAAACAAGGCATGGATGGATAGACAATAACATGGACAACAAGGCATGATCATTGGCCACTCCAAAACAAGCATGGATTTGAGTGGGGCATCAAGCAAACATAGCATCAGGTTTAACAGATTCCAGACTTAGCAATTTTTTCACTAAATATAAAACAACATCATTGGCATGGCATGTTTACAAACTTGTTTAAGTCACCTCAAGGCATATCATGGAAAGTGGATTGCACCACAGAAAATACCATATGACTGAGCTTCTAAAACATATAGACATGTGGCATAAAGACAATCACAACAATAGCAATGAGCAAGTGAAAACAACATCTCACAACAAGTTTCAGCAGTTAACAGCCACATGCACTTTTGCAACAGAGATTAACATGGAAATACGGCACCTAACATGAATGCTACAGCAACCAACATGTAGAGAACCTCACAATGAACATTTTGACATATCACACACTCCATTTGGACCAACATGCACAAAGTTACAAGCATCACAATTATGAAACAAAATTACAAATACCAGCAGTTTTAAACTTATAGCACTCTTGCAACAGAGATTAGGTCATCTAGATGAACTCAAACAAGCATGCCACAATGGAACAAAATGAAGAGCATATCAAAGCGAACATTTTGATATATCATATGCACAATTTTGACATACACACAAATAGTTACAACCACTCAAACATGCAACAAAATTACAAGATGCCAGGGACTTCAAAGAAAAATAGACCTCGGGAAGGTGCACATGTCCAGCACCCGGCGGACACGTCCGTCGGTGCGGCTCGCGGGGCCCACCGTCAGTGACACAGGGAGGAGGAGGGTAAGACACGTTCGGTCCCGGCCGGACATGTCCGGCGCGACACGGTTGTATCCGGAGATGGCACGGACCGGCGGATACCGGCGATGCCACGGCTCCGGCCAGCCGAGGGCGCGACGGAGCCCGGAGGAGGGCGGAACGGACCTCCCCGGCTCGGATCCCACCGGATCCGGCCGGAGTTGGGGCGGCGGCAACACTGGCCGGCGGCGGTGAACTGCAAGGAGGAGGAGGAGGCTCGGCCGGCGTGGCAGAGCAGGTGCGGCGGCGAGGATCCAAAAGACGTTGACCCTCGTGCTTCGCGGCGAAGGACGGCGAGCGGAGGAGCAGGCCTGCGACGTCCGACACGAAGGTGGGGTCCGGCGACCCTGGCGGCGGGGGAGGCCAGGGCGAGGCTGCGGGGCGCTGCGGGAGGACGGCGATGCGGGAGCAGCGGGGGAGCCAGAGCGGACGGGCGGCCGCGCGGACCTAGGCGGGCCGCGCCTGGGCCGAGCGGCCCGCGGGGAAGTGGGGCGCGGGGGCGAGGCCAGTTGGCGCGACGCCGTTGGCCTAGAGCGGCTGCTGGCGGCGGGGAGCCTATGGGGCGGTGCCACGTGGCAGAAGTGAGGTGGCGGCGGCGCTGGAATGGCCAAGTGGCGACGGGGCACTGGCCTGGCACGGATTTTGATGCGGGGGAGGTGGCTGGAGGTTAGGGAAGGGGCTAGGAATGCCCAAAATGGCACTGGGGTGGTTTAAATAGGGTAGGGGCTAGGGTTTACGGAATTTAGCTCTGTTTCGAGCTGTTCGATCTCAATCGGACGGTTCGGAGTGGAGGGGTTAGGTAGGTGGACTAGGTGGGCTGTGTAGATGGGCTAGGCTATGTGGAGAGAAGAGAGAGAGAGGCCAGCGGGGGTTTCGGAGACCGAAAACGTCCGACGATTAAACCAGCTACTAGTGCCGCTATACTTAACGGTTGGGCTATCAAACGAGCTCCGAATGCGATGAGATTTGGCAGGCGGCCTGTCTACACTATAATAAGACCACACGCCAAGTTTCATCCCATTCAGAGAACATTTTCCAGCCACTGATAAAATGAATATTCGGAGGCGCCGCGGGCGCGGGCAAGTGTGTCTGGGCTCAGAACGGACCACGGAGAGGACGGGCGGACTCGGACGTATGCAAGTTTTGAAAACATGATGATGCAATGCACATGATGACATGGCAAGATGCAACACGCAAGCAGATGACATGGCAACGACGAGGAACAACTGGCTGACACCTGGCGCATCGGTCTCGGGGTGTCACACCCGGGCAGCGCCGGTCGTGAAGAGGATGACGGCGGATCTGGAGTCTGATAAGCTCACGGGGGCCATGCTCATCAAGGACTTTCTGGTGCAGCGCCTTGCTCCACTCCAGGTGCATTCACGGGCCATGTGGGATCTCAGGGGCTTAGGGGACGACCTCCGGCTGCGCCCAGAGGACCTGACAGACAAGGAGCTGAACAGGGCCGTCCGCACCTCTCTCGAGAAGGACCCCATCGTCCTCCCTCAGGCCTACCTCCCGATGTACCATAGTGGCGATGGCGTGGAGTTAGCCGCCGCCATGACCGTCTTCAACGAGCTGGGGCTCGTACCACCGAGGCTCCCCAACTCCCTGGTGTAGGTGTCCTCAGGCGTGGACCCTGAAGAGAAGGAAGATGGGGAATCAGAGGCGACCATGGATGACGTGGAGGGGGCTTCTCCCACGTTGTAGAGCAAGTTCCTCCGCGATCTTTCTAGCGTTGACGATGCCGCCGAGTACTTCGGCGAGGGATCCTCGCACCCCACTAGGGTTGTCACGAGGTCCGGGGTTACCACTCTGCGGAGGCTTCGTTGGGTGACTCCGAAGAAGGGTGAGGTAGCGCTGCTTCACTGTGGCGACTCCTCCACATTATCGCTTGTCATCGTCATTTCGTAGCCAGCCACCATGCTCCCGACTATTCTCCATGGCGCGAGAAAGCCCATTCCCAAGAAGGCCGGGGGCACCGCGTTCCTGTCGAGGAAAAGGGCATACATTGCTGCAGACGAGTAAGTGTCGTACCTTGCATTTGATTTCCATCCGTGGTGCCGTGCCCGTGACACTGCTGTCATGAAGATCAGGCTCCAGCTCGTGGCAAAGAAGAAGAAGGAGGAGGCTGAGGCCTCTGTGACCACACCGCCTGCCATGGCCACGGCGACCTCGTCGCCGACGGAGGGGGCCGCCATGGGCCCTCTGGTGTAGGAGCAGGCCCCTCTGAGATCGGTGCCGGATCCTCAGGAGGATGCCGCTTCTGTGGCCCAGCAGCCCCCGAGGTCATCCGTTACCTCGCTATCCGCGGTAGTTTCGGGGGCCATGGAGCCCCCTACTGCCCTTGGTGCTGTGGCGGCGCCAGTCCAAGCGCCAATACTTCCTTCTCCCGAAGCTCAAGCGTCGGCGGGCCACGGTGCCCCGGCCTGGTACGGAGCTCTGGACGAGGCCTACACCGCGCTGAACCAACTACGGGCCGATCTTTAGGGTGCCGGCAACTACGTGTTGATGGGGCGCCTGATCGTGATCTCGGGGTGGCTCTAGGTCGACGCATCCCTTAAGACGGCCTAGGGCCAGGCCGAGGCTGATGTTGTGGAGGGAAGGAGTGTGGCCAGCGAGGCCACGGCGTCTCACGACGCAGCGCTGGCCAAGGCCGCGTTCGCCAAGGAGCGTTGTCATGTGGCGGTGGCAGAGTTGAAGGCCTTGCGTGAAGTGCAGGGCACCCGCACCCGCCAACTTAAGAAATGGCAGGACGAGCTCAAGGCCTGGGAGGTTGCACTTGCCGATTGCGACGCCGACCTGGAGCAGGTAGCGTAGGAGCAGCTCGCCGAGCGGAACCGCCAAGATCAGCTGAAGGAGGAGGTGGACAGGGCGCATGTGTCCCATGCCAAGCTTGTATCTTAGGAGACGGCTCGGCTAGAGGCCAGGGAGAAGACCCTTGCCATGGGGTGCAACGTCTTCACCTCCTCCGAGCTGAGGTCCCGCACGACGCTGCAGTCATTTTACGGAGTAGGGTACGAGCAGCCGCTGTCAAACCCGGAGGAAGGACTCGTCGGGCTGCTCCCCAAGCTTGCCGCGCTGCTCGAAGGTATCGGTACCGGGGTAGACACCATGGTGGAAGGAGAGTGTTGCACTCTCTTCACCATAGCCGCGACACACGGCTTCAGCCACCTTCATCTTCAGGACCGCAACATCGACTTTAGCGCTCTGCTCGAGCTAGTGGCCCGTGAGTCCCGTGATACTGCTGATGTTGCTGCTGCCGTGAAGAAGCAGGTGGAAGCCTAGTTGGAGAATTTTCTCTTTGTAGACCCCGCAACTGTGGAGGCCGGAGCCGATTACGAATGTGGCAGTGTTGTCCACGACGAGCCCCCTACGGCTAGCTATACTTACTTCTGACGCAACGCCTCTTCCTAGATTTATCCTGCAATATTTACCGTGCCTCGTGGAGGCGTGAGAAATTTTGCTTTAAAAATTATGAGACATTATGCTTTGTAATAAGTTCCTTCCTTTCATGATTGGTTTCCTTTCTATTTGACCTGGCGTTCTGCGTCGGCAGGGCCTGGCTCCGCGCATACCTCAGCCGCCGTTGGCGCATCTGGATCACCGGGATGAGCTCAAGGGGTGAGGGGCTACGTAAGCAGTGAGGCCCTTGAGTGGCGATGCTCAGGGGTCCCCCTTGATGTGTGAACATGCTCAATGCTCTAGGAGTTAGATCGTCACAAGGGAGCTGATGCTCTGCGTCGGTAGGGCTCAACCCCACGCATAACTCATCCGTCATTGGGGTGTCCGAATAACCACGACAGGACCAAGGGGTGAGGGGCTACGGGGTCTGTGAGGCCCCTGAGTCACGATGCTCAGGGGTCCCCCTTGACGTCCGAGTTGCCCACATGGTCTTTAATAGGGGAAAATTATTTAATTATTTCAAAAATATTTGCCAAAATTCAGGGAGACTCAGAGGACATATATTGTCCATATATAAGAGTTTCAGCACTTGGTCATGTTCAAAATAATGGGCTAAACCCTCTAAAACCCTTTCTGGATATTTCAAGCTTTTGAAATATTTACAAAGGAAATATTCTCCAAAAATTCTAGGGAAATTCTATCATGTCATATATGACATATTGATGATCTTGCCAAGTCCCATGCCTTGGGAAGCAAGAAAACATCCTCAAACCCCTTCATAACCATTCTGTCCATATTTGAAGTTTGAGCAACTTTACATTGCCAAACTTGTCCAAATGCTCTCAAACTTGGTGCACATGCTAGAATGGCCTAATAAGGCATCTAGACCAAATGGCACAAGATTTGGAATAGAGCAACTTGATCAGATCACCCTAAAACCCTTTCTGTTCAAATGCAAATTTGAACAACTTTACATTACCAACTTTTTATCTGGAGCTTCAAACTTTGTGGGCATGATCATAACCCCGAATGATGATGCTACACCAAGTAGTGCATCAAGGGGAGATGATTAGCTTGACTCAATTAAGATGAACCTATTTCTGTTGATTTCTAGGGTTCACCAAAGTTACATTGGCTAGTTTCTTCAAATGAGCTCAAATTTGGTGAAGCACCCTATTTTCACATGTTATTCAATCCTGCTAAGTGCCATGTCAAGTGGACGTCATTTGCTTGACCAAACACTGATCAAACACCTTCTGCGGAATTACTAAAACCCTCATCTTGATCACTTTTACTCTTCTCCTTGGCCTCAACTTTTTACCACATGTTCATTCAGTTACTGGCTACCCCCAGTAACTTCCCCAGCACCCCAGCTCCATGATTGAGGGGTAAGAACCCTAGTTTACCCTGCTGGATAGCAAATTTTCACCATGTCACCAGCATCCTCCCTCTCTCTCAGCATCTCTAGGGCATCCAATGCCTCAGGCCATTTCTTTACTCCTCCCTTGACCTTCTAGACACTCTTGGGCACGTTGGACTTGACCAGAGCGGCAAGGGCACGAAGGTGCCAGCCATTCAGGCGCTCTGGAGCACGCTACAGTGCGCCACCGCACTGTAGCTCCAGCCAATCGCCGGCCCCCGACAACCTCGGGCCTCTCCCTCGCACCAGTCGATGCTCCTCGACGTCCGCGACCACCCCGGTGCTGTCCCCCCTCCTCCTGCACCCTCTAGTGGCCGTCGTCGCACGCGCGCTGGCCGCCCGTAGCGTCCACTCTTCGGCCTCGCACGCGCGCACAGTCTAGAAGCTCCCCCGCTCCTCCTCTCACCTCAACTGGACGTAGAGCTCGTCCAGCAACACCATGGACTCATTCCCATCGCCCCCCGTGCGCTGTAGCGTCGAGCCGGAGCTCGCCGGCGCACTGGACCACGGGGCTCCGCCGTCCCCCTATAAATAGTACCCCCCCGGGCCTCTCCAACAGCATCAGCAGCTTCACCACACCTCCTTGAGTCCCCCAGCACCATCAGTCCAACCCCAGGAAGTCCCAGTGCTCGGGATCGACCGGAGCTCCGCCGCGTCGGGCCGCCGGTGATCTCGCAGTACGGGCCTCCTCTGCCCTTCCTTTCGCCCGATCTAGAACCGCAGTGCAACACTAACCATTTCCCCTCTGTTTTCCCCTCCTGTTGCAGTCGGAAACAACCAGAGCAACGACCTCCCGACGACCCTCCGCCGTCCCACCTCACCGCCGGCGAACCCGACCTCCCCGGCGTGCCGCACCACCTCCACTGCATCCGCCACTCGACGCTGGACCCATCCCTGCCCTCCGTTGCCGTCGCCGTGGCCGGAAACCTCGCCGGTGAGCTCGCCGTCGCCGTGGCCGTGAGGTTGGAGATGACGGGCGGGCCCCGCCTATCATCCCCACATCTCTCTCCGCCTCCTCTTAGCCACTGACCGCCGGGCCCCGCCCGTCAGGTTTAAAAACCTGACGTGCGCGCGCAGGCACCCGTGCGGCTGGGCTGGTCCGCCCTGGGCCGTGCACTATGGCCTTCTCTGGCCCAGTTGCACAGGGCACTTTTCCTTTTTCTTTTCTGTAATTGTTTTAAACATTTTTACAGAAAAGAATAATGGTCCAAATAAAATAATTCCAACTCCTAAATTCTTGTAATATTCCAACCAATTTAATGGTACCACTTTCACTCACACCTATGCAACTTTTCTGTTCAGTTCAAATTTAAATTCAAATTTGAGCAGTAAAACTCATGTCCTAAAATCAATAGAATCCATTCTGTTGCTTCAAAACTCCAAACAAGTATTTTTCCCATCTTAGAAATTCCTCTAGTATTTTATAAAAATGAGTTGACATTTTTCTGAGCACTTTGATTTTTCTGTTTTATTTGTGGTCTTATTTTTCTGTTGTTATTATGCGACGTATAGATACCGTATTTGACGAAGTTGCTGAAGAAGGAGCAGGAGAAGGATTTGAAGACTTTGAAGACCAAGCCAATCCAGGCAAGCAGCCCTTTGACCATGATACACTTGTTCTCGGAACCCGTTTGTTTCCGATGCATGATGATAGATTCACGATAGTGACCTAGATGAACCACCACATGATGCATGCTTGAACTTGATCTTGCTATGTGCTAGATGACCTGCAAATAGTTAGTCTTGATGCTTAAATGATGCATGTGTGATTTGAACCTTCGTGGTTAAAATCTTTGCATGAACCCATCGGGTGCCCCTAATGCCCGAGGGTGATGTTGAATTAGGTCATCACTTGAGAAAGAAGTGATGTGCCGGTAAAATCTTGTGCATGGGTGAAATAATGGATTAGATTTATGTGTGACTACCATCCCAACCAAACATGTGCAACCACACTACCCCTTATGGGACGGGGCTTTATTGATTACTTAGGTCGATACTAGCATGGTGCCCGCATTACTAGTGACGGGAAGACTTGAGGTCTTTCCCGGGACGGGGTCGTGCTTGGATAGACGACCACGACTGTTTTCACAGGGCACTGGACACACCGTTGGTCCCTTCGGGTACGCGTGACATTGAAATTAGGGCAAGTCCCATGATCTATTGTTTGTACCCGAGGGCCGTGTACCAACGAGTGGACTCTATGTTAGTGTCGTCTAAGGAAAGGTAATTACCGGGTTCTTACCCTGGGTACTTGAGGTACCGCGGGTCGTGGATGACACGGAAGTTCCCCGGATATTGTGGGTAAAGTGCGCAACCTCTGCAGAGTGTAAAACTATTCGAATAGCCGTGTCCACGGTCATGGACAGTTGGGTGGTGCTACTTAAACTATGTCCAAAAATTTACTTCATCGGTGATAGTATGTGTGTGATGAGTCAAGGTGGTGACTTGACTCGATGAGTTGAATCATATTCATGTTGATATCGGTAACCTGTCTTCGAGGTTACGCGAGTTTACTGATGCATAAACTTGATGGTAGAATATTCATTCTAGCCCTTGCTAGATTGTTCATTAATGTTCCATTGCATTGTTACCACATCATGGGTTGCTTGCGAGTACATTCAATGTACTCATTGGCTTGCCACTGGTTATTTAATTGGCCAGGCACGGAAGAACAGCAATATGAGGAAGAGTTCTTTGGAGACGAACATGCAAACTAGGACGCTATCCCAGTCAGAATGCCTGTAGGGTTAAGGCAGATGGCATGGGTTCTACCTACCATCGAAGACTTCCGCTATTTGAGTTATTTGCTATTCAGCCCGTGAGGCTCTATCTATGTAAGACTTGGCCATAATGGCCACAATTCGTGTAAGACTATTTGTATGGATGTAAGACTCTTGTTATTCAGCTTCTGTGTGTTCAGTGAGCATTGATCTCTGGGATCACTGTACACGTGTATTTGGAGATCTCGACTTCTAAGTCGGGGTTCCCACAGAGCTGGCATCAGAGCCATCCTGACTGTAGGAAGCCTTAGTTAGCATGGGCGTTAGTTAGATGAGACCCTTTTTCAAAAACCTTCTGAACCTCTCTTCTTTTCTAAACCTGAGATTTCATCAGCTTATTAACCCCTCCTATTCCACCTTTGTAGATGGCCGCTGTACCCGAAGAGCACCTGACCACTGGGTTTCCCTTACTTCTCGAGGATAGCCTCCAGGAGTGTCAGTTCCATCGAGCGCCCATCCTCACCTACCTTGAGCATTGGGTGAGCGACACTGAGGTGGAGTACCATGTGGAAGTGATCGTGAAGGCAAACGATCCTCCCACAAGTTGGTTCTTTGAGGGACCCCAGATGGCAACACTACCTCTTGCTGTCGAGGATGCTGCACTCAAGGCACTAACCCGTCTCCGCGGACTTCTTCCGGAGATGGCAGCCAAGATGACAACTCGCTTCTTACCTTACCGGAAGGAAGGTGAAGAAGAAAGCAGCGCACTAGCCCCTCCACTGATGGAAGGACTCTCGCTTCGGTTCCATACCTACTTCAGTCTATGTGCCGACAGCTTGGCACAAGACTTGGCCTCGGAATCAATGAAGCTTCGAGAAGAACTTCACAAGACCAAGGCACTTCTTCGTCGAGCTCAAGAGAAGACAAATAGGATCAAGAAGGAAGGAGCACCTTCAGGACAGTCCGCTATCGCATATCGAGGCGGAAGGCCCTCCGAGGATGTATCTTCCAAGAATGAAGAACCACCTCGGCGACGCCGGATGACGGAGAGGGAATATCGCAAGCTTTTCCCTGCACTACCGACGAAGCACCGTCGTATCCAACTCCTCCACTCCCCCACACCCTCTAGTGACAAGGGGGCCCAGACAGATGAAGACAAGGAGGAAGACCCAGAAGAGCCGGAATATGCGACCGAGCATTCCGCCGCTTAGGCATTATTCGCTACTCGGATATGCCAGTTGTGACCTCTACGGTAGGATAGGTCGTGTAACCTCTATGCGCAGTCGAGTCCTTGTATGCTTCATATGAAACCATCTAGTGTTTGCTTTTGTTGTGTCTAGATGTATGTCGTATTCTTCCTTCGGGAATGTGTAAACGACTACATCACCCATTTGGATTTTAATGAATGAGTTTTGGCCTTTCGGCCCTTGCATGATTTGATTTAGTGTCACACCCACCCCCTTACTAGGCACCCATCTATCTTGCTTTCCCTCTTCCGAGTCATGAGACCTTTTACCGCTCCAACAGGATGCCTGTTGTAACTCGTACTGGTACCTCTACCTAGCAGCCCGAAGCCGGAGCATCCGCTCAGCCAGAGGCAGGCCACGACCAAACCAACGACCAAGCTCCACCACCTCCTCCGATCATGGACATGGCTCAGCTTCTCCAAGCTTTCCGAGAGGAACGCCAAGTCAACACTGCAGCTCTTCAGCTGATTGCTCAAGCTGTCACCAACAACCACCAGCCGGCGGCGAATGGCAATGGACGTTCCACATTGGCAGAGTTCAAGAAGCATGCACCGCCAACTTTAATCGAGACTGCTGAACCCCTGGATGCAGACGACTGGGTCCGATCCATTGAGGAAATACTGGAACTAGTCGGATGCACCGAAGACCGCGAGAAGGTGGCTTATGCAGCCCACTGCCTCGGGGGGACTGCTAGAGCTTGGTGGGATGGATTCAAGGTCATGCATGCTGAACAAGATATCACTTGGGTCAACTTCAAGGCAGAATTCCGCAAGGCCCACATTCCTTCCGGAATCATGGCTATCAAAAAGCGTGAGTTCCGAGCCCTGAAGCAAGGAAGTGGCACTGTCAAGGAGTACATGCAGAAGTTCAGTGTTCTGTCAAGGTATGCCCCTGAAGATGTCAGCACTGATGCTGCAAAAAGGGAGCGCTTCATGGAAGGCCTCAATCAGACTCTGCAATACTCGCTTGTCGTGTGCGACTGCCCATCCTTCCCTGACCTGGTGAACAAGGCACTTATGCTTGAAGACAAGCGGCGTGCTTTGGAAGACACTCGCAAGCGCAAGTTGGTCAGTAAGGGAAGTTCCAGCAACCAGGAGCCTCGTCCGTGGCAGTCAGCCCCGGCCAAGGCAACCTATCAGCGACCAAGAGCTCCTGCACCTCGTGCCAATCCTCAGCCTCAGAAGTATGCCAACCCCAGACCAGCTTTCAACCCCAATACCAGTGGTGGCAACAAGATCAATCCAAACCAAGTCACTTGCTTTGGATGTGGTCATCCCAGACACATCTCAAGGGTGTGCCCCAACAAGAAGCCTGATGCCCCGCGCCCCAATGCGCAGAACCAGGGACAAGGCCGCGGAATGCCACCAAGGAACCCAGAAGAAGCCCACAAAGACCCGGACGTCGTGCTGGGTACGTTCCATGTCAACTCAGCACCTGCAACTGTCTCGTTTGATTCTGGAGCAACGCATTCATTTGTCACTCAAAGATTTGCATTAAAAAGTGGCATGACCCCTACACCCCTGAATAACCCTATGGTGGTACAAACCCCCGGAGCCAAGATGAGAGCCAAGGTAGGTTGTAAAGGAGTCGGTATTACCATTAACGGTGTAGACTTCCTAGCAGACCTCATCATCCTAAGATCGCAAGGCTTGGATGTGATCTTAGGAATGGATTGGCTCAGTAAGCACCAAGGCTTGTTAGATTGTGCCAATCGGACAGTCACTGTGACCAATGAACAGGGAGTCGAAGTCAAGTTTGCTTCCAACTCCTCTTCCGCTCAAGCCACTAAAGTCAACTGTCTGTCTGAAGTTGGGCTAGATCAAGTACCGGTGGTATGTGAGTAACCTGATGTCTTTCCGGATGAACTACCGGGAATGCCCCCTGACCGTGACATTGAGTTCATCATCGAGCTCGTGCCCGGAGCAGGACCCATCTATAAGAAGCCTTATAGAATGGGGACGGAAGAATTAGCTGAGTTGAAGAAGCAGCTGGCAGAGCAACTAAGGAAGGGATTTATCCGCCCAAGTGCCTCCCCTTGGGGATCTCCCGTTCTGTTTGTTGCAAAGAGGGACGGTACCATCCGTTTATGCATTGACTATCGTTCCCTCAATGAAGTTACAATCAAGAACAAATATCCACTTCCCAAGATCGAAGATCTGTTTGATCAGCTCAGCGGAGCCAAGGTATTCTCCAAGATCGACCTCAGATCTGGGTACTACCAGCTGAAGATCAGACCCCAAGATATTCCGAAGACGGCATTCGTAACCAGATATGGCCTGTACGAGTGCACGGTCATGTCCTTTGGGTTAACCAATGCCCCAGCTTACTTCATGTATCTCATGAATATAGTCTTCATGGAATATTTGGACAAGTTCGTTGTCGTCTTCATTGATGACATTCTTGTGTTCTCGAAGTCGGAGGAAGAGCACGAGCAGCATCTGAGGATGGTCCTAGACAAGCTTCGTGAGCACCAACTATATGCCAAATTCAGCAAGTGTGAGTTCTGGCTGCATAAGGTTGGATTCTTAGGTCACGTCTTGACCGAAGAAGGATTATCTGTTGATCCTGCGAAGATCGAAGCTGTGACCCAATGGCAATCTCCAACGACCGTCAAGGAAGTCAGAATCTTCCTCGGACTAGCGGGCTATTACCGCAAGTTCATGGAAGGATTCTCTAGCATTGCACGGCCAATGACTCAGCTCCTCAAGAAGGACAAGAAGTTCGAGTGGACGCCAAAATGCGAAGAAAGCTTCCAAGAGCTCAAGAAGAGAATGACCATCGCCCTAGTTCTGGCAACACCTGATATTCACAAGGAGTTCGTGATATATTGTGATGCCTCTTGAACCGGATTGGGAAGCATTCTGATGCAAGAAGGCCGCGTCATAGCATACCTCTCCAGGAAGCTACGACCCCATGAGGAGAACTACGCTACTCACGATCTTGAGCTAGCGGCAGTAGTTCATGCCTTGAAGACATGGCGACATTACCTCCAAGGGAAACGGTGTGAGATCTACACAGACCACAAAAGTCTGAAGTACATTTTCACCCAAAAAGAATTGAACATGAGGCAACGGAGATGGTTGGAACTCATCAAAGACTATGACCTCAGTGTTCAATATCACCCCGGGAAGGCTAACGTGGTGGCCGATGCCTTAAGCAGGAAGGCTTGCTCTTTGAATGCCGTTATTCAAGAAAGGCAGCCAGCCTTGTTTAAGGAGATCGAACAATTCAGTTTGGAATTGGTCACCCCTGGATTTCTGGATCATTTGGAAGTCAGACCGACCCTGATGGACGAAGTCAAGAAGGCACAAGATGGACACGCAAGCATTGAAGGCATCAAGAGGAAGATGAAGCTGAGCAAGGCCCCAGGATTCTCCGAAGACGAGCACAGGATTGTTTGGTACAAAGGCCGCATCTGCGTACCAAACAACACAGAACTGAAGAACCTGATTCTGCAAGAAGCCCACGACACTCCGTATTCCATCCACCTCGGAGGAACAAAGATGTACCAAGTCCTGAAGACACGATTCTGGTGGCACGGGATGAAGAGAGAGATTGCAACCTATGTTGCAAAGTGTGATGTGTGCCAAAGGGTCAAGGCTGAATATCAGCGACCTGCTGGATTGCTTCAACCACTCAAAGTTCCTGAGTGGAAGTGGGATAAAGTCGGAATGGACTTCATCACTGGATTACCAAGGTCGAATAGAGGACATGACTCCATCTGGGTCATAGTCGATCATTTGACCAAGGTGGACCATTTCATTCCTGTCAAGACCACTTATGATGCAACCGGCTGGCAGCTCTCTACATCGACCGAATCGTAAGTCTTCACGGCGTTCCCAAGGAGATTGTGTTAGATCGAGGAACCCAGTTCACCTCAAATTTCTGGAAGAAGTTCCAAGAAGCCTTGGGAACCAAGTTGTCTTTCAGCACGGCTTTTCACCCACAGACCGGAGGTCAGACAGAGCGAGTCAATCAGATTCGCGAAGATATGCTCCGAGCATGTGTCTTGGCATATGGAACCAAGTGGGAAGATTGTCTCCCTTTTGCCGAGTTCTCCTATAACAACAGTTACCAGTCGAGCCTTCAGATGGCACCATTTGAGGTGTTGTACGGACGCAGATGCCGCACACCCCTCAACTGGTCAGAGACTGGAGAAGGACTAGTCTTTGGACCGGATAATCTCCACGCAGCAGAAGAGCTATGCTGACACTCACCGTCGGAACATAAGTTTCGATGTCGGGGACCATGTGTACCTGCGGGTAACTCCTCTGAAGGGAACCAAGCGTTTCCACGTCAAGGGGAAGCTCGCACCAAGGTTCATCGGACCCTTTGAGATCACTGCACGACGAGGAGAAGTGGCTTACCAGTTGGAACTACCACCTGAGCTATCCGATGTGCACAATGTATTCCATGTGTCACAACTCCGGAAATGTCTCCAAGTTCCACACAAGCCTAATCTCTACAAGGATGTTGATCACCAAGCCATTGATCTGCAGCCTGATTTGACCTACCGCGAGAAGCCCATTCGCATTCTGGACGAAGCAGAACGACGTACGCGAAGCCGTACCATCAAGTATTTCATGGTCCAGTGGAGCAACCACACCGAAGCAGAAGTAACCTGGGAACGAGAAGACTGCCTTAGATCCGAGTTTCCCGATCTCTTTTAAGCCCTAGTTTAGGAATCTCGGGGACGAGATTCTTGTAAGGGGGGTAGGTCTGTCACACCCTGCATTTTGTAACATGTTATTTGTACCTTTGAAGCATGAAAATTTGGACCAGCAAATTTTTTTAGCATCATTTGGCTTTTATTTGGATTTGAGTTTTTCTTCATATGCTTTTCATGTGCTCATTAAAGTCAACTATGACCTCTTGTAGAATTCATCTCCATACCCAAAACTTCTGCCCAATGATCATGCCAAGTGTGATATAATAGTATAGTATTTTCTTACAAAATTAACTTGGCCAAAAAGTATTTTATAAATTTAGTTTTCCAAAAACCCCTGAGTTGAGATTTTCACTGCAAGTACTTGATTTAGGTTGAGAAAATTATTTCAAAAGGTTTATTTGAGACCTAGTAGTCATAGGACTCCCAGAAACCACAAAGGTATAATTTTAAAAGTTATTTTCCTATTTTATTTAAAAGCTTTTTCTTAAGGCCAGAAATGGTCTTTAATAGGGGAAAATTATTTAATTATTTCAAAAATATTTGCCAAAATTCAGGGAGACTCAGAGGACATATATTGTCCATATATAAGAGTTTCAGCACTTGGTCATGTTCAAAATAATGGGCTAAACCCTCTAAAACCCTTTCTGGATATTTCAAGCTTTTGAAATATTTACAAAGGAAATATTCTCCAAAAATTCTAGGGAAATTCTATCATGTCATATATGACATATTTGATGATCTTGCCAAGTCCCATGCCTTGGGAAGCAAGAAAACATCCTCAAACCCCTTCATAACCATTCTGTCCATATTTGAAGTTTGAGCAACTTTACTTTGCCAAACTTGTCCAAATGCTCTCAAACTTGGTGCACATGCTAGAATGGCCTAATAAGGCATCTAGACCAAATGGCACAAGATTTGGAATAGATAAACTTGATCAGATCACCCTAAAACCCTTTCTGTTCAAATGCAATTTTGAACAACTTTACATTACCAACTTTTTATCTCGAGCTTCAAACTTTGTGGGCATGATCATAACCCCAAATGAAGATGCTACACCAAGTAGTGCATCAAGAGGAGATGATTAGCTTGAATCAATCAAGATGAAGCTATTTATGTTGATTTCTAGGGTTCACCAAAGTTACATTGGCTAGTTTCTTCAAATGAGCCCAAATTTGGTGAAGCACCCTATTTTCACATGTTATTCAATCCTGTTAAGTGCCATGTCAAGTGGAGGTCATTTGCTTGACCAAACACTGATCAAACACCTTCTGCAGAATTACTAGAACCCTCATCTTGATCACTTTTACTCTTCTCCTTGGCCTCAACTTTTTACCACATGTTCATTCAGTTATTGGCTACCCCCAGTAACTTCCCCAGCACCCCAGCTCCATGATTGAGGGGTAAGAACCCTAGTTTACCCTGCTGGACAGCAAATTTTCACCAAGTCACCAGCATCCTCCCTCTCTCTCAGCATCTCCAGGGCATCCAAGGCCTCAGGCCATTTCTTTACTCCTCCCTTGACCTTCTAGACACTCTTGGGCATGTTGGACTTGACCAGAGCGGCAAGGGCACGAAGGTGCCAGCCATTCGGGCGCTCTGGAGCACGCTACAGTGCGCCACCGCACTATAGCTCCAGCCAATCGCCGGCCCCCGACAGCCTCGGGCCTCTCCCTCGCGCCAGTCGATGCTACTCGACGTCCGCGACTACCCCGGCGCTGTCCCCCCTCCTCCTGCGCCTTCCAGTGGCCGTCGTCGCACGCGCGCTGGCTGCCCACAGCGTCCACTCTTCGGCCTCGCACGCGCGCACGGTCTAGAAGCTCCGCCGCTCCTCCTCTCACCTCAACTGGACGTAGAGCTCGTCC
>LR738711.1:312607396-312690316 GCA_902687465.1 Secale cereale | reverse complement strand
TCTCCAACAGCATCAGCAGCTCCACCACACCTCCCTGAGTCCCCCAGCACCATCAGTTCAACTCCAGGAAGTCCCAGTGCTCGGGATCGATCGGAGCTCCGCCGCGTCGGGCCGCCGGTGATCTCGCAGTACGGGCCTCCTCTGCCCTTCCTATCGCCCGATCTAGAACCGCAGTGCAACACTGACCATTTCCCCTCTGTTTCCCCCTCCTGTTGCAGTCGGAAACGACCAGAGCAACGACCTCCCGACGACCCTCCGCCGTCCCACCTCGCCGCCGGCGAACCCGACCTCCCCGGCGTGCCGCACCACCTCCACTGCATCCGCCACTCAACGCTGGACCTATCCCTACCCTCCGTTGCCGTCGTCGTGGCCGGAAACCTCGCCGGTGAGCTTGCCGTCGCCGTGGCCGTGAGGTTGGAGATGACGGGCGGGCCCCGCCTGTCATCCCCACATCTCTCTCCCCCTCCTCTCAGCCACTAACCGCCGGGCCCCGCCCGTCAGGTTTAAAAACCTGACGTGCGCGCGCAGGCACCCGTGCGGCTGGGCTGGTCCGCCCTGGGCCGTGCACTATGGCCTTCTCTGGCCCAGTTGCACAGGGCACTTTTCCTTTTTCTTTTCTGTAATTGTTTTAAACATTTTTACAGAAAAGAATAATGGTGCAAATAAATAATTCCAACTCCTAAATTCTTGTAATATTCCAACCTATTTAATGGTACCACTTTCACTCACACCTATGAAACTTTTCTGTTCTGTTCAAAATTAAATTCAAATTTGAGCAGTAAAACTAATGTTCTAAAATCAATAGAATCCATTCTGTTGCTTCAAAACTCCAACTAAGTATTTTTCCCATCTTAGAAATTCCTCTAGTATTTTATAAAAATGAGTTGACATTTTTCTGAGCACTTTGATTTTTCTGTTTTATTTGTGGTCTTATTTTTCTGTTGTTATTATGCGACGTATAGATACCGTATTTGACAAAGTTGCTGAAGAAGGAGAAGGAGAAGGATTTGAAGACTTTGAAGACCAAGCCAATCCAGGCATGCAGCCTTTTGACCATGATACACTTGTTCTCGGAACCCGTTTGTTTCCGATGCATGATGATAGATTCACGATGGTGACCTAGATGAACCACCACATGATGCATGCTCGAACTTGATCTTGCTATGTGCTAGATGACCTGTAAATAGTTAGTCTTGATGCTTAAATGATGCATGTGTGATTTGAACCTTCGTGGTTAAAATCTTTGCATGAACCCATCGGGTGCCCCTAATGCCCGAGGGTGATGTTGAATTAGGTCATCACTTGAGAAAGAAGTGATGTGCCAGTAAAATCTTGTGCATGGGTGAAATAATGGATTAGATTTATGTGTGACTACCGTCCCAACCAAACATGTGCAACCACACTACCCCTTATGGGACGGGGCTTTATTGATTACTTAGGTCGATACTAGCATGGTGCCCGCATTACTAGTGACGGGAAGACTTGAGGTCTTTCCCGGGACGGGGTCGTGCTTGGATAGACGACCATGACTGTTTTCACAGGGCACCGGACACACCGTTGGTCCCTTCGGGTATGCGTGACATTGAAATTAGGGCAAGTCCCGTGATCTATTGTTTGTACCTGAGGGCCGTGTACCAACGAGTGGACTCTATGTTAGTGTCGTCTATGGAAAGGTAATGACCGGGTGCTTACCCCGGGTACTTGAGGTACCGCGGGTCGTGGATGACACGGAAGTTCCCCGGATATTGTGGGTAAAGTGCGCAACCTCTGCAGAGTGTAAAACTATTCGAATAGCCGTGTCCACTGTCATGGATAGTTGGGTGGTTCTACTTAAACCATGTCCAAAATTTTACTTCATCGGTGATAGTATGTGTGTGATGAGTCAAGGTGGTGACTTGACTCGATGAGTTGAATCATATTCATGTTGATATCGGTAACCTGTCTTCGAGGTTACGCGAGTTTACTAATGCATAAACTTGATGGTAGAATATTCATTCTAGCCCTTGCTAGATTGTTCATTAATGTTCCATTGCATTGTTACCACATCATGGGTTGCTTGCGAGTACATTCAAAGTACTCATTGGCTTGCCACTGGTTATTTAATTGGCCAGGCATGGAAGAACAGGAATATGAGGAAGAGTTGTTTGGAGACGAACATGCAAACTAGGACGCTATCCCAGTCAGAATGCCTGTAGGGTTAAGGTAGATGGCATGGGTTCTACCTACCATCGAAGACTTCCGCTATTTGAGTTATTTGCTATTCAGCCCGTGAGGCTCTATCTATGTAAGACTTGGCCATAATGGCCATAATTCGTGTAAGACTATTTGTATGGATGCAAGACTCTTGTTATTCAGCTTCTGTGTTGTCGGTGTACTAAGGTAGGGGTACCTCAGTACCCCAACTTGTGCACGGGCAGTTGCAGCTTCCCGCGGCAGGGTTTACCACGTGCTCGCCGGAGACCTTCCTGCCCCACGTCAAACCATTCAAAAACAAAGTATACAAGACAGAAGATCCAGACCCCGGCAAGCGGAGCTTGCCGGGAAGGCCGTTCCAGGCTCAAGGTTACCTCGCTCACGCAAGGCCCTGGCAAGAGGAGCTTGCCAGGAAGACTAGAAGATTACATCATAGAAGACACGCCTCGGCGCTATATGCGTCCCGGCGAGGGCCCGGGGAGCGACAAGCTTCAGAGCCCGGCAAGCTCCCGGGCCCGGCAAGGTCAAGACCCCGGCAAGGTGCTTGCCGGGATAGTTGCGCTGTGTGCTCGCGCTCCAGCTCATCGGCCCACGCGTCGCCCTGGGGCCTCTCCATGGACGCGTGGCGGATGGCTGTGCAGCCTGGGGGACACGGTGGCACTCCACGGTGGTGAGGCCATCACCGTGGCAAACGGAGACGCAAGGGCGGGAGCTTTTGGGGTCGACGGCGACGGGCATTAAATGCCCTTGTCCCCCACTGTCAAAGAAGGTAGCGACCACTGTTCACGCACTGTAGCTCCACTATTCCCGCACTGTTACAACTACCACCTCTTTTACATTTTTACCCCTTTCTCCTACGTTGACACCTGTCGGTGACCCCTTGCACTATAAAAGGAGGCCCATGCACAACGTGGAGGGGGTTCGGAACCCAGATCGCTCATACGCTCGGTGTAGCTGGTTCTTCAAGCTCCCGAGCTCTCCAACTCAATACACAACTAAGCAGGAGTAGGGTTTTACGCGTCCACCGCGGCCCGAACCTGGGTAAACTGCCCGCGTGTTCGCTACGATCCGCTCTTCGTGCTCCCTCCGCCCTCTTACCGCACAGACAAGGGGCTCCGGTCCCATAGGTGTTCGTGGCGGACAGTTTCCCCCGACATCTTTGGCGCGCCAGGTAGGGGGCGTCGAGGTTGTGCGAACCTGATCCGGCGTTCACGCGGGCGCATTCTTCATCAACCTCTCCAGTTTTATCAGCAACTTCATCAGCAACAGCACCATGGCCCCGAAGAAGAAGGCTTCGGAGGTCGGAGGCCCGTCTGCGTCTCATCCGCCGCCACCAGAGCCAACGGTGGGCGGAGGAGGCGCCGTCGGAAGGGTGGTCGCCGGCGAGGACACTCGCGGCGCCACCAGATCCAAGGACAGGACGGACGACCGAGCCTCGGTCTCCGTGGACGCGCCGCGTCCATCTCAGCACACGACAACCCAGCAGCGCCATACCACAGGAGGTGGTATCCGCTTGCTGGGGCAAGGACAAACCGGAGGCTCGCGGGACGCCCCGGACCACCGTCCGGGCACAAGCAAAGCGAAGGCGCCGGGGCGGGACCCTGCTCCTTCTAACGCTGTTAGGAGTCCGAGCATATCCCGCTCCTCGCACCGCTCGCCCCCGTTCCCCTCCACTCCAGCAGAAGCGCTCGCAAGGGCGCAACTGCTCCTCGACTTCCCTCCAGCGGCGGACAAGGCCGAAGACTGGAGGGCCACCATCCCGAGCCTGATCGCCTTCGCCAACAACGACTCTCCACAGCAGCCGGCGACCTCGCGGCCGCGGCAAGCTGAGAAGACGAAGGCCGACGGCGACAAGACCGCCGGGGGTGCAACAACCGTGCACTCCCCGCCACAGAAGCAGAAGACGCCGCCCCGCCGGAACAACGCCGACGACGGCTCCACGGCATCGTCGGATCCGCGGGCCCGTCGGGACCAGCGCCAGGTCCTCGACGACCGGCGACAAGAAGACGCTCGAACAACAATCGAGCGCCGCCGAGAAGCTCGGCGACAATCAGACCAGAGGGCTGGGAACGCTGTCGACGCGCGCGCGCCCGGTGAATCAGGCGACTTGCCGTACGCGGCAGGTTGCCCTGCGTTCACCCGCGAGCTGCGGCGCGTCCAGTGGCCCAGCATGAAGAATTTCAAGCCCGACGTACCGGAGAAGTACGACGGCAAGACGCACCCCCCGGAATTCCTCAGTGTCTACACCATCGCAGTGCAGGCTGCCGGGGGGCGCGACGAGAAGATTTTGGCGAACTACTTCCCGCTCGTGCTAAAGCCGAACGTCCGTTCCTGGCTTATGCCCTTGCCGGAAGGTTCCATTTCTTCTTGGGCCGACCTTTGCCATCAGTTTGTTGGCGCCTTCACCGGCGGCCACAAACCCCACGGCCAGGAGAGCGATCTCCACATTCTGGCCCAGAAGGAAGGAGAATCCCTGCGCAAGTACATCCAACGCTTCAGCCATGTACAGCACAACATCCCTGATGTCCACCCTGCCGCGGTTATCAGCGCGTTCCACCAGAACGTGCGTAACCGCCGCATGCGTGAAGAAATGGCGATGACCAAGATTCGGGATGTCAGCGAGCTCTATGCTCTAGCTGATAAGTGCGCACGCGCAGAAGAGGGGAGGAGACTCCCCGGGGAGGATGCTGGCGCAGGAGGAAGCGACAGCGACGACGCCGCCCCGGCAAAGAAGGGCCGGCGGCGGAATAACAGGAGGAAAAACAAGAAGGAAGTGCTTGCCGTCGAGAAGTCCGGCAAGGAGGCTCCCGCCAAGCAAACACAGGCTGGCGGCTCCGGCAAGGAGCCTGCCCCTGTAGCGGCAGCCGACAAGCAGGACGGCTCCGACAAGCAATACTGCAAGATCCACCGCACCAAGGGTCACGACCTCTCCAACTGCAAGCGCGTCGAGTACCTCGTCGAGCAGCAGAAAGCTGAGTACGAGAGGCGCGACAAGGAGAAGGCCCAAGGTGGCGGGGGAGAACCTAGCAAGAAGCGGCCGTTCAATGGTCGGGGAGGACGCCGTGGCAAGGCCAAGCAGCGGCAAGGTGATCGACCTCCCCGGGGCCGCGACAAGGATGAAGAGGACGACGACGAGGACATGGAGGATGAGGATAACAGCGAGCAGGAGTTCCAGAAGGCCACGGAGGTCCTGTGCGTCGACGGTGGCGCCTCTCTGCACACCTCCCACCACCAGCTCAAACAGTGGGTGCGCGAGGTGAATGCAGCGGAGCCGCCCGTGGAGTTGCGCAGGCTCCTCAAATGGTCCAGCACGCCCATCATTTTCGATCTTGAGGATCACCCTGACCGCACCACTGCGGTCGGGTGCTTGCCGATGCTGGTCTAACCCACCATCCGCAACCTCAAGGTCACCAAAATGTTGGTTGACGGTGGGGCCGGGCTGAACTTGATCTCCTCTACTGTGATCAAGAAACTCCAAATTCCAGATGGCGAGCTGGAAGAGACCGGTTCTTTCCAAGGAATCAACCCGGGAAGGAGCAAGCCCAAGGGGAAGATCACTCTGCCGGTGACCTTTGGCGGGGAGCTCAACTTCAGAACTGAGCGCATCACTTTCGACGTCGCCGATATTCCATTGCCATACAATGGAATACTCGGCCGTCCTGCCCTCGCCAAGTTCATGGCAGCTTCCCATTATGCTTACAACGTACTCAAGATGCCGGGGCCGATAAGCGTCATCACTGTCCACGGCGACAAGAAGGATGCGCTTGTCTGCGCCGACAAGATCTACCGGGATGCGGCAGCTGCGGCAGAGAAGGATACACTTGCCGCTGAAGCTCCCGGGGGGAAGAAGACGAAGACCAAGTCCGGCAAGTGCTCTGGGGCCCACTCCGGCAACCGCACCTCTTCGGAGTGCTGCGCTGCCGTCGAGGACGTTCCATCGAGCTCCACCGGCAAGTGTAAGAAGGGAATGGCCGCTCCTCCGGCAACCAAGAAGGTGTCCGCCAAGGAGGACGGCACTGGTGGTACCTTCACCATCAGTGCCACGCTTGACAGCAAATAGGAAAGCGCGCTCATTCCCTTCCTTCGGGCGAATGTCGATGTGTTTGCCTGGCAACCATCTGACATCCCCGGTGTTCCCAGGAAGGTAATTGAGCACAAGCTTGCTATTTGTCCTCATGCGCGGCCCATCAAGCAGAAAGTGAGGAAGCAAGCCGTGGAGCGCCAAGAATTCATTAACGAAGAGATCAAGAAGCTAGAGGCAGTAGGCCTAGTTAGAGGTGTGATCCATCCGACATGGTTAGCAAACCCAGTCGTCGTGCGCAAGGCCAACGGGAAGTGGAGACTGTGTATAGACTTCACCGATGTGAATAAAGCATGTCCCAAGGATCCATTCCCTTTGCCGCGCATTGACCAGATTGTTGACTCCACTGCCGGATGTGAGCTACTCTGTTTTCTTGACGCATACTCAGGCTACCATCAGATCTTTATGGCCAAAGAGGATGAAGAGAAGACTGCATTTATAACTCCTTGTGGCACTTATTGCTTCATACGCATGCCATTTGGACTGAAGAATGCAGGATCAACATTTGCAAGGGTAGTGCACACTGCTTTCGAGCCACAGATCCACAGAAACGTAGAGGCTTACATGGATGACATTGTGGTGAAGAGTAAGAGCAAGGAAACCCTGATCCAAGATTTGGAAGAGACATTTCAGAACCTGCGCAAGATACAGCTCAAGTTGAACCCCGAGAAGTGCGTCTTTGGAGTCCCCTCCGGCAAGCTTCTCGGGTTCTTTGTGTCACAGAGGGGGATTGAAGCCAACCCCGACAAGATTAAAGCCATTGAGCAGATCGAGGCCCCGAAGCGTGTCAAGGATGTCAGAAGGCTTGCAGGTTGTGTGGCTGCCCTCAGTAGGTTCATTTCGAAGTCTGCAGAACGCGCCCTACCTTTCTTCAAAATCCTGAAGAAGGCAGGTCCCATGAAGTGGACTCCAGAAGCGGAGGCAGCGCTGCAAGATTTGAAACGGTACCTGTCCTCCACTCCAATACTTGTCGCACCTAGACCACAGGAAAAGTTGCTGCTGTACCTAGCGGCAACCAACCAGGTGGTTAGTGCTGCGTTAGTAGCGGAGAGGGAGTCCGACGAGGAGACTACACCACCGGCAAGCGAGTTCAGCGACAAGCAGGGGGCTGCTCCGACAAGCTCTGGCCCCGACAAGGACAACTATGCGCAGGAACAGGATGAAGTGCGGAAGAAGATGGTGCAGCGCCCAGTGTATTTTGTAAGTTCCCTTCTCCAGGGGGCTAGATCAAGATACTCTGGTGTGCAAAAGTTGCTTTTCGGCCTCCTCATGGCCTCGAGAAAGCTGCGCCATTATTTCCAAGCACATGAGATAACAGTGGTCACTCGCTTTCCGCTGAAAAGGATATTGCACAACCCGGAAGCAACAGGCAGGATCGTTGAGTGGGCACTGGAGCTGTCGAGCTTTGGACTCAAGTTTGAAAGTACTTCAAACATATAGAGCCGAGCTTTGGCAGAATTCATAGCTGAGTGGACCCCAACGCCCGATGAAGAAGCCCAAGAAACGAGTGCACCCGTACAAGAAGCGACAAGTGAATGGGTAATGTATTTTGATGGTGCCTTCTCGCTGCAAGGCGCCGGTGCTGGCGTGGTACTCATCGCGCCCACCGGAGAGCACCTCAAATATGTTATCCAGATGCACTTTCCCAGGGAGCAAGCGACAAACAACACTGCTGAATATGAAGGCTTGCTTGCCGGCCTCAGGATTGCGGCCGAACTTGGGATCAGGAAGCTGATTGTGCGGGGAGATTCTCAGTTGGTGGTCCGGCAAGTTAACAAGAGTTATCAGAGCCCTTTGATGGAAGCTTATGTCGATGAAGTGAGGAAGCTTGAGGAGCACTTTGAAGGTCTGCAGATGGAGCACGTTCCGAGAGCTCAGAATGAAATTGCAGATGGCCTTTCAAAGTGTGCTTCGATGAAGTTACCTGTGGAACCAGGGACCTTCTTGCTCAAGCTAACTCAACCATCCGTTACACCATCAATTGGGCAGTCCAAGAAGAGAAAGTTGGTCTCCGGCGACTACTTGCCGGCGGATCTCCCTGAAACCGCCGCCAAGGTCCCCAAGATCAACAACCAGAACGCTGAGGAACAGTTTGCTCCTGCAGATCCTCGGGTCTATACAGTTGAAGCAAGCGTTCTCGACAAGCCTCGCCCCGGCGAGCTTGCCGGGGGACCTTCAGCTCCGGCAGAACCAGAGGTCCTTGCCGTAGAAGCTGAGGTCCCCGCAGCGGCCCTCACGCCTTTAGTCCTTGCCGTTGAGCCCCAAGCTCCGGCATGGGCGCAGCAGATCGTTCGTTTTCTGCAAACTGGAGAACTTCCCGACGACCCAGAAGAAATAGAGAAGATAACCAGGCAGTCAAGTATGTACCAGTTCGTGGATAACGAGCTGTACAGAAGAAGGCTCAATGGGGTCAGACTGAAGTGCATCTCCAGGGAAGATGGACAGAGGCTGTTGGCGGAAATACACGGAGGCATATGCGGCCACCACATTGGCGCAAGGGCGCTTGCCGGGAAAGCTTTCCGGCAAGGGTTCTTTTGGCAAGAAGCCCTCCAAGATGCGACTGCACTAGTAACCAAGTGTGAAGCGTGCCAGTTCCATGCGAAGCAAATTCATCAGCCAGCTCAAGCTCTCCAAACAATTCCTTTCTCCTGGCCCTTCTCGGTCTGGGGGCTCGATATCCTCGGCCCTTTCCCCCGAGCCGTCGGGGGCTTTGAGTACTTGTACGTTGCAATCGACAAGTTCACAAAGTGGCCAGAAGTGGAGCCAGTGAGAAAGGTGACAGCACAGTCAGCGGTCAGGTTCTTCAGGTCGATTGCTTGCCGTTTCGGGATCCCTAACAGGATCATCACCGACAACGGTACACAATTCACTAGTCGCACCTTCATGCAGTACGTCCAAGACCTTGGCGCCAAGGTCTGTTTCGCTTCTGTTGCTCACCCGAGGAGCAACGGTCAAGCGGAGAGGGCCAATGCTGAAGTGCTGCGCGGACTCAAGACAAGGACCTTTGACAGGCTGCGCAAGTGCGGAAGAAATTGGATAGAGGAGCTACCGGCGGCTCTTTGGTCAATCAGAACGACACCAAGTCGAGCCACTGGACAGACACCCTTTGCTCTAGTCTACGGAGCAGAGGCAGTTCTCCCCACGGAACTCGTATACGGATCTCCTTGAGTGCTCGCTTATGATGAGCTCGAGCAAGAGCAACTACGACAAGATGACGCATTGCTCCTCGAGGAGGGACGTCTCTAGGCTGCTGTACGAGCTGCTCGATACCAGCAAGCCTTGCGCCGCTATCATAGCCGCAAGGTCAAGGCCAGGAGTCTCGAGGAAGGCGACCTTGTTCTTCGGCGTGTTCAGTCCGCCAAGAATTCCAACAAGTTGACGCCGAAGTGGGAAGGCCCCTATCGGGTGAGACAAGTCACGAGGCCCGGCGCTGTCCGCCTCGAGACCGAAGAAGGCTTACCGGTGAGCAACTCCTGGAACATAGAGCATCTTCGCAAGTTTCACCCATAAGGCGCGGTTGCCGCGATCCGCTCCGGCAACCACCTTTTGTACAAGCTTTGCCGCTGTTGCATGTAACCCTTTGTACAAAGCCGGGCGCAGACCCCGTGCATCAGTAAAGTTTTTGTGTTTTGCACTGATTGCCTTTTGCATGCTTGTCTTTGCTATTTGCATGCGTTATTTGGCATATTGTGCAACATACACATCAGGTAAGCATTAGAACGCCGAAAGGCAATGTACTTGTTTCCCTTTTCTTTTCCTTTGCCTCTTAAGCAGAAGGAACATTCCTCGCGCACAAGTTTGCCGGGGGGGGGGGAGGAGATGGAAGAGGAACCAAGTGCTGTTCAAGAAAGAGAAGCCTTACCAAGAAGCAAGCAATATACGAAAGCTAAGTTATTAAGATTTGAGCAGTTCAAATTTTTAATTTTAGTTGTCTTCCTTGAACAATCACACTTTGTATGGAAAACCTGTGCGCGGAGGAACCTACCCGTAGCTGGCCGCACCCTTGTCTTGTTTTCGAGTACGCTCAACGATTTAAGTGAGCTGCGACAAGTGTCGCGCCCTTACTTCGTTTTCGAGTTCGCTCAGCAAGTTAAGTGCGTTGCGACTAGCTGCGGCAAGGTTGCTTGCCGGTGAGACCTTGGCCAGCAGGCTGCTCAGAGTCCAGCACTCAGCGCTCGCGGCAAAGGCCCCTTACCGGCAAGCTCCCCGGGAGCGTAGGGTGAAAAGCATACAAAGTAAAGGACCAAGACAAGGAAGATAACATTGCACTGATTGATCAAAATAAGATAAATATCTTACAAAAGATAACTTGTCCCAACGATTAATGAGTTCATAACACCCTATGCAGCAACAAAAAGAGATAAAGATAAAGGAGGCCTAGTCTACGCGATCGCCCTCGATCCTGGAGATCTTGTTCACCTTGGCGATGATGTGGGCGACCTGCTCCTTCAGCACCTCCATGTTTGCGTCGGCCGGCAGGCTGCGGAGAACGTTGGTGAGGTTTATGCCGGGATTGCGGTATACAATCTTCATCAGCACGCGCTCCAAGGTTCCCGTGCAGAGCAGGCGCGACTCCTCGGCCAGCTGCGCGGGGATCTTCTTCCGAAGACCTGCAAGAGCCGGCGCAATCCCTCTGAAGAAGAGGCTGAGTTTGGCGCTGTGAGGGAGGTTCGGATCCGGAGAGTAGATGAGATGCTCAACTTTCAGCGCCAGCAGCTCCTGGTCGATGTTGGACGCAGAAGATACCAAGTCCTCGGTCCATACCTCAACGGTACGACGGAAGTTCTCGGCCGCTTTGTTGGCGCTGTCCACCAAGGTTCGCTCCTTGCGGAGCTCCTCCTTCAGCTTGGTCTCCCGATCCCGGACGGCGTCAAGCGAGTCCTTCAGCGTGGAGACCTTCAGCTCCAGATCCTCGATGGAGTCCTTGGCGGCCTTCAGCTCGTCGCCCTTCTCAGAAAGACGCACCTGGAGTTCGGAGTTGGTGTGGGCGTCCTTCTCGCGCTCCGTGTTGAGCGCGGCGACCTTCTCCACGCTCGCCTTCAGCGACTCCTCCAGCTGCGCGACCTTGGCGGCAAGCTCCTCCTTGGCGGTCTCCGCGGTAGCCGCGGCAGCTCTCGCCTCCTTCAGCTCCCCGCCAAGGGCCTGCTCCCGAGCGGCAAGGTCTTCCTCGTGGGAGTCGAGGTTGACCTTCCGCTGGGCGAGCTCTCCTTCTCGCCGGGACAGCTCCACCCCGGCGAGCCGCTGCTGCTCTTCGGCCTCGGCCTTCTGCAGCAGCCACTCTTGATATTCCCCGGCGAGCCGCTCGCGCTCCTCCGCTACCTCGCGGAGGGCAGCCTGGTTGGCGGCGCTGAGCTCCGCCGCGCGCTTCTCCATCTCCGCGGCGGCCTTGGCGGCGAGGGCCTCCCGAGAAGCAAGCTTCGCCTGCCTGGCCCGGTAAAGGGCCAGGAGCTGGTGAAGCAGCTTCTCCTCCTCGGGCCCGTCGCTTCCGCCGGGCGCCTCGACGATCTTCAAGCCCGCGGAGGCGAGGACCTCCCCATCAAAGGCTCGCCCTCCGCGGGGGCTCGCGACGAAGAACCCCACGACACTTGGATAAATACGCCGTTGGGGGTTTCAAGGTAGTAGCCGGCCTGCTCCTTTCCGGCGGAGGGGTCGGCGGCCGGCGCAGCACTTGATGCTCCCGCCGCCTCCGGGCCGGCGGTGCGGTCGCCGTCCCCCTCCCTGGCCGCTGCGTCCGCAGCCGGAGCGGTCTCCTGCGCGGCCGGCTCGGCGGCTCCCGCCGTGTCCTCGGCGACAGGGGCGTCGCCGCCGCCGCCCTGCGCGCCCTCCTCCTCGATGATGATGACTTCCGTCTCCATCTGCTCGGGGGGAGGAGGATCTAGAAGAAGAAGAAGAAGCAAAAGAAGTTCAAGCAAATATCCAAAAAGAGACAACTCCAAGAAGACAAAGTTACAGAACCTACCTTGGCGGACGTCGTCAGCGCCAGGCTCCCTCGCCGGGGAGCTCTGCCTTGGCGGAGTGGCCGCCCTCGCCGGGCTGCTCGCCCTTGGCGGGGTACTCGCCCTTGGCGGAGTACCCGCCCTTGGCGGAGCGCTCTCCCTTGCCGGGGAGTTCGGCCTTGGCGGGGACGGCGGGGCCTGCGGCTCCTCGGGAGCGACCTCCTGACGCTCCTGCGGCTGTGGCTCCACCCCTGTACAAATCAAGACAAAAGCATCAAGATGTTAGAGCAAGACGAAATCTCCAAGCGCACCCGACGAGCGGAAGGATGGAACCCAGACTTACGCTGGGGGCTGCGCTGGGGGCTGCTCCTCGGAGCAGCGCTCGGGTCCGGCAGGCTTGGCTCCGGCACGCCCCCAGTTGCCGCGGTGGGTGAGTCATCCGCGACCTCGACCACGGGCACCTTGGCTTTCTTCGCCACGCGCTGGGCCAAGGTCCTGAAATCAAAGCAAGACAAAAGATCAGCATCAACGATAATCAAGACGAAAGTTGAGAAGATGTAAGATCTCGAATGCTTACTCCTGTTCCTCCTCGTCGTCGTCGCTCAAGGCGGAGAAGTCAAACTCCACCTGGGGCGCGTCTGCGCGAGGAGCGGGAGGCGAAGACTCCCTCGGGCGCTTGGCGGTCCCTGGGGCTGGGGGCTGCGAAGACCCAGCCCCTGTGGTAGCCGGGGCCCGGGGAGCGGGCGGAGCCGCCGCTCCGCTCCGTGAAGACTCCTGTCCGCTCGGCGCCGACTTGCGAGGCGCCTCTGCCGTGGCCTGCGTGCGGGCCGCCTCCGCCGTGGCTGGTGCGCCGGTCGCCCCCGGCGCAGCTTGGCTCCCCCGGGGAGCTCGCGCTGCCCGGCGAGCTGGTTGTTGCCGGGGCGCCTGCGCCCTCGCCCCCGTCGCCGTCTTGCGGAGACGCTTCAGTGGAGACCGCCTAGGGTTTGCCCGGGGCGGGGAGGTCTCCGACGACGAGGAGATGTCGTCGGCGTAGAGCTCCGTAGACCCGCCGGAGTCCTCGGCGGCCTCGGCGTCCTCCTCCTCCTCCTCCTCCCCGGCAGGCTTGCTGGGCCCGGCGCCCTGCGCCGCGGCCTCCTTCCATCCGGCGCCTCCGCTCCTTCCGGCGCCTCCGCTCCCTGCGGCGCCCCTATTCCCTCCGGCGGCGTTGCCTCTCGCCGCGGCCTCCGTCTGGATCCCAATGATCCCGGAGTGCCTCAAGGATGGGACTCCGGCAGCTTCAGTAGCCTGCGGATCTCCGCCTCCTCCGCTTGGCAGGACGCTTCCGCAGCATCTGCCTCCTCGGGCGTGTAGCCGAACTCTCCTGCCGCTGCGGCTGCGGCGGCCTCTTCAACCCGAGATGCGATGTACGCTATCTCCTGGTCGGTGGTGTCCCGTGTCAGCTCCCGGGTCTCGTTCTTGTTCTTCGCCACCTCCACAAGGTTGTCAAAGAAGCTGAGGATGTCTGATGGCTTGGGCGGAATCCATGTGCGGTCCACGCCGTGCGAATCACACGCGGGCATCATGGCGCGAAGAGGATCACAGGCCGTGCTGTTGCAAAGGGGCACCACTCCCCGGGGCCCCCTGAACCATTCCGGGTAGGCCGGGTCGTGCTTAAACATCTCCCGGACCATCCCCTTCAGCTCCAGCGACGTGAAGTTAAAGTTGAGCCCGGGTCGCAACCTCATGATATCCGCCGAGTTGCCGTACTCCCAGGCCGGCCTTTTCCTGTCTTGGAGAGGGGCGATGCGGCGGCGGAGGAAGTCTGTGCCTACTTCTGCGACAGACAACCTAGCTGTCCGGAGATGGAGAATCCTAATGAGGGCGACGTTGAGCTTGCCGTCGTCCGAATCCAGCTCGCTCCAGTCCCTGCCGCGCACGATGGGCGTTGTGCGCGGCGCGGTGAAGGATTGCGGCTGGTTCTCGACGATCCAACACCATTCCGCACGCCACTTCTCCCACTTGGCGCGGAGCTCCCCCGGCAAGTAGGACTCCTTCTTGTTCAGACGAAAAACCCAAGATATTCCTCCGGAGAGGGGGGCGCCGGCCTCTGCTCTAGGGGTGAAGAAATGCCTAAACATCGCTACGTTTGGGTGTATTCCTATATAGTTTTCGCACATGTGTGCGAAAACCGCCATTGTGAGGATGGCGTTGGGGGTGAAGTCAAGAAGATGGAGGCCGTAGGTGTGCATTATGTCACAGAAGAACTCAGAAAAAGGAGGGCAAAGACCGCAGTGGAAGAAGGCTGCGAAGAAATAGTACCCGCCGGGGTAGTTGTCCTTGGCGGCGGCCGGATAAGCTCGAGTGCGGGGGTGCGCCTTGGTTCCCTTGGACCAGAACAAGTAATACTTGTTCCAGAGCTCACGCGCGCTGAGCCTCGGCGGGAAGACGAGGTTCCGCTTCCGATACGCGGTAAGCCTCGCCGCTTGCTCCGATTTCTCCTTCTTGGCCTTCTCCGCCTTCGCCTTCTCGGTCTTCGGGGCCATGGCGGAGGCGGCGGAGGAAGGGGGATGAAGAGCCCGGCGGCGCCGGAGATGCAGACGGCGGCGGCGGAGGTGTGGAGGCGGAGCGCAAAGGGGATCTCTGGAGGAGGAAGAAGATGCAATGAAAGCGTAAGGAGGGGAACCGCTCCTGCTTCCTCTGCTTTTATGGGGAAGTGGGGGGTGTTTCGCTCTTTCCATTAAAAGAACGTGGGAACGTCCCATCCCACGACGTCGCAATCGACGCGTGCCGTTACAGGGGGATGCGGCGGATGCGGAAGTGGATTCGGCGCGCCGTGGGCCGCGTGTGCCCGTGCACTGTTTTGGGCCTGGCCCAACAGCGCTCGGCACCGTGTGTGGCCCAGGCCCGGGGGCTCCTGTCGGTGTACTAAGGTAGGGGTACCTCAGTACCCCAACTTGTGCACGGGCAGTTGCAGCTTCCCGCGGCAGGGTTTACCACGTGCTCGCCGGAGACCTTCCTGCCAAACGTCAAACCATTCAAAAACAAAGTATACAAGACAGAAGATCGAGACCCCGGCAAGCGGAGCTTGCCGGGAAGGCCGTTCCAGGCTCAAGGTTACCTCGCTCACGCAAGGCCCTGGCAAGAGGAGCTTGCCAGGAAGACTAGAAGATTACATCATAGAAGACACGCCTCGGCGCTATATGCGTCCCGGCGAGGGCCCGGGGAGCGACAAGCTTCAGAGCCCGGCAAGCTCCCGGGCCCGGCAAGGTCAAGACCCCGGCAAGGTGCTTGCCGGGAGAGTTGCGCTGTGTGCCCGCGCTCCAGCTCATCGGCCCACGCGTCGCCCTGGGGCCTCTCCAGGGACGCGTGGCGGATGGCTGTGCAGCCTGGGGGACACGGTGGCACTCCACGGTGGTGAGGCCATCGCCGTGGCAAACGGAGACGCAAGGGCGGGAGCTTTTGGGGTCGACGGCGACGGGCATTAAATGCCCTTGTCCCCCACTGTCAAAGTAGGTAGCGACCACTGTTCACACACTGTTACAACTACCACCTCTTTTACATTTTTACCCCTTTCTCCTACGTTGACACCTGTCGGTGACCCCTTGCACTATAAAAGGAGGCCCATGCACAACGTGGAGGGGGTTCGGAACCCAGATCGCTCATACGCTCGGTGTAGCTGGTTCTTCAAGCTCCCGAGCTCTCCAACTCAATACACAACTAAGCAGGAGTAGGGTTTTACGCGTCCACCGCGGCCCGAACCTGGGTAAACTGCCCGCGTGTTCGCTACGATCCGCTCTTCGTGCTCCCTCCGCCCTCTTACCGCACAGACAAGGGGCTCCGGTCCCATAGGTGTTCGTGGCGGACAGTTTCCCCCGACATGTGTGTTCAGTGAGCATTGATCTCTGGGATCACTGTACACGTGCATTCGGTGATCTCGACTTCTAAGTCGGGGTTCCCATAGAAAATGAAAGTTTGCAACACAAATCGACGAGACGGCGTTGCGAGATTCTCGAGGAGTGAGCTACGATAGAAAGCTCCAAAACATGAGCTAGTTCTGCTACGTACCTGTGAACACGTTGTCCTAGACAAGCATGACCACATAGTATTCTTATGATAAAATACTACCGAGTTCATATTGGGAATCATCATTGAAGATAACGAAGCCTTGTGCATGTCTGTCTGGGCCCTTCGGGATTAGCGCATGAACTTCTTTTCTTTGAACAAATCGATTAGTGGCTTGTTGTGCTAGGAAATACCGGTGGAATGGAGGTAGCTAATCTCTCAAGCCATAGTATACCTCGCACGTGCATGACTGACTTGGGATGATTCCAGAGGAAGCAAAACAAACTTTCTCGAATTCACGACGTCAACTTACATCAATGACACATGAATTAGGGAAAGTCTCTTTTCTCATCCAACATATACCTCACGAACGGGACATGAAGGCAATGCTTACAAAGTTTCTAACACTAGCTTAATGTCCTACAAAATCATGGAGAAGATAAGGATGTTTGTTGATGGGCTCAACAATAATTCATCCAGGTTTCCATATAGATGGAATTCCATGACAATGTGAACAAAGTGATAGCATTGGTCAGACCAAAAGATGTAATGGTGTATGCTCGAGGGATCAACCACGAGTAAGACAACATTATGAATACCATTGGTTCTGATTTGACTTGACGATAGCCCACACTCAAATCAAAGTATCGACAAGACAATAGATCCAACAATTGATCACGAGGATCAATCGATGTAGATATCATCTTTCTTCAACACACACACAAAAGATATCCCTTGAAGGGAACTAAGTTAGGCATGCTTTTATCTTCCAACTCTCCAAGTTGTTGTTTAGCTTAACCAGGTAGTTTAGGGTATCCAACACAGATTCTTGGAGAAGCGATGGTTTATAAGAAAATCAACTTGATCACGAACTCAACATAGTAGTCAGGGAACAACCTGGTACTACTTCCAAGAAGATATTCGGAAATCACGAACCACCGATATGTTGCTAAGCCCGAGAACAATCTTGCTTTTCAGGGCAAGACGATGTGATCAAAAGAGCGAGAGATTGACACAATCCTAACTCATTGATCGGAGAGTGCACCAGAAATAAGGACTAGGTGGCACGATCATTCTTAGGATGATGATTCCGTGTCCAACATACCAAGAATGAGATTATCGTCAATTAACTACCCAGCAACAGAGTTGTTAGGAGTATTGATTACACACATCACGATTCACTTGTCAGTATTCCGGTTACAACAACACGAAGACCGCGGAATGAACGATGATGGTGAGAAGTATCACTGTATCAAGAGTTCATAGGAGGTGGTGCAATTCCCATGACACTCGTGACATAAGGATGGTAATACTCCCGGATAGAACATATTAGAAGCTGGATTAGCATTCTTCATCTGCAAGGTACAACTTCTTTGACCCAATCCTGGATATGGATGAGGTACTGGAGTTTGTTTCTCCTAGTCATTCTAAAATAGAATGGATTGACGGACCACATGAGTAAAAGGCATCGATGAACATGAATGCACAACTACTCCTGACTATCAACTGATAGACGGGGGTCATAATACAACTAAAAGGGACAACTCAAAGGAACATATAACTTTTCGAGTTGTGGATGCATAGACTAGCATGTCGAAGTTTCAACATACTTCTTTCGGATAGTCCATGCAGAAAGGTAGAACTGGCAGAGTCACAATATGAATGGAGTACTAGTCGAGAGCACTCTGGGTGTGATCTTTTGGTTCAGAAGAACTTCTGCCATGACAGTTCATGGTATTCGAAGAACGTTAACCACGGACCTCGAGGACTATCACAAGGTTACTAATATCCTAAAGGAACGAGCAAATACTATCAATAGGAGGCAAGTGGAGTGAATCTTGGGTTCAAGAACCCAGGAGTAGAATGCCTACTAACTAAATGGCATCACGGGATGCTTTCGAGAATAAAGACCAGAACTCATCACACTGGGAATATAAAACATGGCTAGATTACTAGGAAACTCCCTAAAACACCTAGGGTCACAATAATAGCTCCAGCATAGATGTCGAGGCAACGGAGTACCTCCACACACTAGTTAGTGTGGTTAATCTGGCCCAAAGGAGCATCGAGAACAGGAAGAAGGGATTTGCAAATGCATTAGACTATTTAGAAACCTAGGATGTCTTGGACAGCATAACGGTTGTAAATGCTCAAAAAGATTTTGAGATCCAAGCAAAAGGGTAGCATAACCACTCAACATCACAATGTCAAGGTTCTGAGATCAACAGTTGAACACACAGAAGTAGTAGAGACTGAACTGAGGGTTGAATCCACCATTAACGTGATCCTGATAAATAGAATGAGAATCCTAGTTTCTTAATCCCCGTAGAAAAGGAGAAGATGACTCAGATCAGAAGTTCATGGGATAAAGGAGTAAAAAGAGCCTTACGTTCCCTTCCACAATCAATTCCCCTATATAACTAAAGAGTTTCTAGACACGACTTCAACCAGTTTGGCTTACTAATCCTACAGGCAGTCAGGCTCTGACACCAAAGCTGTCAGGACCCCGATCCTAAGTCACACAGGTCTAGCCTGTAACACATCATATCACTTTGCCGCCTCACGCACGGTATCCCCACGGGTGCCACCTTACCTGGCCCAGGACCGTTTGCGCATTTTGGCACACGTATATCATAGTGTCGCTAGCATCCATATGACAGAGAACCCGGGCCGACATGACTAGTTATAAACCAAAAGTGGCGCTAAATTACAGAGTCACGCATACATGACCCAGCAATGAACGTGTCGGTCATCAACGTATGAACCCAAGTCGTAGCAAGCCACAAGGACTTAAAGGAACAACGCATGACATTTCCCCTAAGGGACAGACACAGGAACAAAGAAGGACACATGCCGGCCAGCCTAAGTGTTCCAGAGCAGTAGCAAGCTACCAAGGCTCATTGGAGCACTAGGAGACATTTCCCTGTAAGATAGGATACCAAGGGTAAACAACTAGTTGTCGGATCCCACACATAGCGATACACATTACACGTACGCATACCATGCAAGTATGTGTTGTACAACATGGCAACACAACATAACTCAACAACTCATATAGATAAAGGCCCAGAAGAGCCAACATAGCATTTATTACAAACAGAGGTCACATGACCCAACTTACAGAGCATACAGGCAACGGAAGCATAACATGTCTGAGTACAGACAACTACAAATGAAAAGGCTGAGAAGCCTGACTAACTACAAGACCCTCCCAAGGTACAAGATCGTAGCTGAGGTTACAAGCTAAACGTCGAAGTCCATGCTGAATCACTAGTGAGACTGAAGTCTCTCTGCAAAAACATAAATTAAGCACACGTGAGTACAAAGGTACTCAGCAAGACCTACATCAAAGCTAACTACATATGCATCAGTATCAATAAAGGGGTGGTGGAGTTTGACTACAGCAAGCCAGCTTTGACTCGGTGGCTATCCTAAACTACGACTACAAGTAACTCTTTTGAGGTGGCGCACACGAGTCCACAAATTCACCAATCAATACACCACTATGGATCCGCTCCCGTCTCCCTACGAGAATGCCATCCATAGCACTCATGCTTATCTTGCGTGTTTTAGAGTATCCACTTTCACTTGTCTATGAACTGTAAAGGTAATCCAGAAGTCCATTACCGCAGACACGGTTGTTCGAATAGATCATATAAAACCCTGCAGGGGGTGTAATTCTTCACACACGCTCGCCACTTATATCCGTTTACACGACATGTACTCGGCAACCTTCAAGCGGAAGCCCAACGAGATTGTCGTCCATGACCTGACTAACCACACAAGTCCCTAGTCCAGGTTTATCGCTTATTTGGGTTCCATCCGTGGGGAGATCAGGCCGGGGTGTCGCTCACGGCCCCAAACGATGTGTACAGGGTTCCCGAGTCACCGAACGGGCGACCGGTACACCGTGCCACATACCTGCCGCGTCACAGCCCACACCAAGGGTTAGCGTTGCGCACGACCTCCAGTAAACTACAAACACCAGAAACTAGTTGCAACTCCTGGACAGAGGACAAGGGCATTTAATAAGTTGAGAGAGTCAATTAAAGATCCCAATGTGTGGTAGTAGCTGTTTAATGGATCACAAACACAGAACTCAGTTCCTAAGGACAGCTGCAATGAGACAACCCACCATGTACTCCTACATGGCCTCTCATCGCTACCTTTACCAAATCGTGTTCACACACTTAGCTCTCAACAGTAGCACATGTTCACCACATTCCAATTCATCCCCGGTGAATCAGACCTGACACAACTCTAAGCAATAGCAGGCATAACCAGAAAGCATGAATGAGTAGGCACAACATGGCTCAAACAACTCCTACTCATACTAGTGGGTTTCAACTATTTACTGTGGCAATGACAAGTCATGCAGTGGAAAGGGGTTCAACTTCCGCAGTAGGTAACAGTTGAAGCATTGTTATCCTAATGTAGTAAAATAGAGCAAGAGCGAGAGAGTGGGATTGTATCAGAATGCTCAATGGGGTTTTGCTTGCCTGGCACTTCTGAAGAAGGTAGTGTGTCTTCATGTGTGTCATCGATCACATCATCGGAACACGTCTACTGAGAGGGGACAAACGCCAGCAAACAAGAGAGAACACAATCAATGGAATGCGACAATATGATGCATGATCATGACATGGCAATATGATGTTGATTGAGCTAATGCAACTAGCAACCATATTAAATGAAGTTGGTTTGAACCAAAGGTTCAAATTCAAACTCCACATGTGGTTATTTAAATGTCATTTAATAGATTTGACCTGATCAGCAGGTTTAACTTGTTCAAACATGCATGAAAAAGCCATAAACAGATTCCTTGAATTTTTCTGATCATTTTTCATGTATAAATTAATTTCATTGGAGTTATAGATTATTTTATGTGATTTTTAGAAGTTTTGGCTATTTTCTGAAATAAATAAATCATTTCTGATTTATCGAATATCCAGAAAATATTTATGACATCAACACTGCATCATGCTGACGTCATCCAGTCAACAGTGTTGGACTAGGTCAAACCTGACCAGCGGGGCCCACTGGTCAGTGAACCAGGTGGGGTCGGGTCAACGGGCACATCAGCATAGTCAAAGCTGACACGTGGGCCCACAGCAATTAGATTTAAACTTAATCTATTTTAGTTAGCCGGTTAGTTAGGCGGTGGGACCCGGCTGTCATTGACTCCACGGGGTAGTTAGTAGGGTGCTTAGGCCCTAATGTCCGGTTAGGTCGGCGGTTAGCCGCCGGCGACCATTCGAAGCGCGGCCAGGCTCTTTTGAAAGCCCACAGAGAGGCGCATCGGGTGGTGCAAGTGGCAGCTGCAGGGAAGGGTTGTAGCATCGCTGACGTCCAGGTGGGCGACGGCGACGCTCGGGAACATGCGGGCAGCGGTGCTATGGGGCGCGGGCGAGCTAGAAAAAGGGATAGGCGCCCTCCTGGAAGCACGAGGGACTCGTTGCCATGCTCAGCAATGACGGACGCAGGCTGCAAAGGTGGCACATGACAAGGCAGGCGGCAGCGGAGCTCGGCCATGGCAGCAGCGCTAGCTAGAAGTCGAACGAAACAATGGGGTTTGGGGGAGGGGAAAGTGGGGCTCACAGCGATCGCAATGGTGCTGACGGCGAGCCCGGAGAAGAACCGGAGCAGTCGGGGCAGCGAGGGGGATCTCCGGCAGCCGAGGAGGAAGGGGGTGTTGGGGACGGTGATTCGGGGCTTCCGGCGTTGATTGGCTCGATGCAGAAGGCGTAGGCGACGGAGGCGAAGCTCGTGGACGTGCTGGCGAAGCGAGACGGTGGCACTGGCCGCGGCAGCAGTGTGTGGCGGCGACAACGGTGCTCGGGTGTGCGAGAGAGAGAGCACCAGGGGAGAGGAGAAGGACGAGGGGGTGAGGGAGAGAGCCAGAGAGGTGTGTGGCATCGCCTAGGCGCGGCGGAAGCAGGGGGTGGCGGGGCGCGTGGTCGCGCGCGCGAGGCACACGCCCGACGTTCTTCTGTCCAGAGGAAGGGGATGACTGGCGGCTGGGCTGTGGTGGGCTGACTGCTGCTGGGCCTCTCAGGTAAGGCCAGGTGAGTTCTTCTTACTCTTTTTTTTAATTGTTTATGTTTTCTATTTATTCTATTATGTTTTGATTTAGTAAAAATACTAAATCATTTGATAAAATCCTGGAAATAGTTAGGGGTGCTTTTTGAATTATTCTAGTGACCCTTGACAATTTCCAACAATTTTGGAGTATCTAAAATATATATAGCATTTAAATAGCTCCAATTCAAATATGTTTGAATTAATTCCAAGTCCAAATATGTCCTCCAAAAACATGAAGCATTTTTGGCAGATGCTTCCACCTTGATCCAGAAATGATGAACATTTTTAAAAGGCATTTTGAAAATATTGGAAAATATTTTTTTTGAACCTATTTGAAAACTTTCTGGTGCTAGGGTTGATCAATCCCCATTTCAAGTTTCCTTTGAAAATAAACATGATGTCATGATCATGCAGAGTCAAGCAAAGGCTAAATCTATAGGGCTGTGATAGTGTAATTGGGTAGTCCCTAAGATAAGAGGATTTACCTCTATTGATTGCCAGAGCTTGTGATGGGCTAAGTTGGGACACCCCTGCAGGGTTATGATCTTTTGAAAGCCGTGCATGTGGTTATGTGGCTGATTGGAGTTTGTTAATATCCTGTTGTAGATAACTTAGGGACTAATGGCTTTCACTTCTCTTTTCGCTCTGAAGTTACGTAAGCTAGCCACCTCATCTACGCTTAGTGCTTGCAGCAACCACTTATACACTTTCTTCTTACCCAGAGGCGTTGATAGTTTTGATACCTGGGAATGGGATTGCTGAGTCCTCGTGACTCACGGTATACTACAAACACAGGTGCAGGTACAACCGAGTACGATTCAGGTGATGGCCAGGAACTCAAGTGGGAGTTCGATGAAGAGCGTGGGCGAATGTACATGACGTTCCCCAATGATCAGTAGTGGTTCCTACTAGGGCCGACCGGGCATAGTGGGTGGTTATCTTATTTTCATTTGGATTCGTTCGTAGTCGGACTATGTGTGTACTTTGGATGAATGTATGACTTATTTATGCATTGTGTGAAGTGGTGATTGTAAGCCAACTATATTATTTTACCTTTGTTCTTGTACATGGGGATGTGTGAAGATGACCATCTTGCGATCATACCAGAATGCGGTTATGCCTCTAAGTCGTGCCTCGACAAATAGGAGATATGGCATGCGCTAGGTCAAGCCCGAGCGCAGTCCCCGTGTCCAGCCCCGCGCGCTCATCACTTGAGTTAGGTGCTGCTCGGAGGCGCCCTCAGTTGTTTATCCCCAGCACAAAGCATAGGGCTTCCACTTGGCGTAGGCATAGCCGCTCCTCGGCTGCGTTGTCCACCAGCGCAGAGCATGGGGCTTCCACTGGATGCGTGGGTGGGAGGTCCCTCTAGGGGATCACTCCGAGCGTGTACAACCAGTCAGAGGAGCTGTATATGGGCACCCGTGAGGCAACGTGGGACTCACGAGGCCCTACCTCAAGGTGGGTTGCGCCTTGATTTTGAGTTCGGAACATTTGCTGGAGTCCTGCGAGATGGTTAGGTAACTTGCGCTGAATGAATCTTTGGAGGATATCGCATGAGAAGGCCAAGAACCAACGACCACAAGAGGTGACATGAATGGGGACGGCCTTCTAGGCAGAGCTCAGCTGTTGGGTTTATCGACACTGTTGGGACGGACCCGAGCACAGACGCCGTGCCTAGACTTCGCATGCGTTGATTCTAAGGAAAGACAACCGGTGTCGGGGGGATGAACCCCAGGCAGGCAATGGAAGACAGATCCTTTTCAAAAGCGATGGGGCCAGCATCGCCCCGCAATCGGCCTCTCACTTGGCCCAGTCGCTCGACCCGGCCTGGACCCATGATCCGGCAAGACTCTCTAGTCCGGCGGGCTCCCACGATCCGGCCCCAATGGCCCGCTCAAGGGATCCAGACCCGGCATGCCAAGACTTCTCCAGCAAGCCAGACCAACCCGTGGTGTGCTCCCAATCCGGTTGAGGGTCAGCTTCCATCCCATCAAAGTCATACGATGGGACGAGACGCACCTACTGATGATCTAGGCAACAGTGCCTCACCCATGCCCCTAGTCACCTGGGGCGTGGCTATAGTGTATTCATCACAGCCCATGATGCCGGCAGAGGGTGACATGACGGAGCACGCTGTACCCGAATCAGCTCGGCCAATCCTTGGCAAATGAAAACACGTCACACAGTGCCCCCGTACCTGGCGGGGCCCGCACCCGAAGAACCCGGCGAGCCCTGTACCCGGCAGGTCCCAGCGCCGGCTTCCCGGACGATGACAATCTGGCCCCACGGCCGTGCAACATTACCATTGTATCCCTGGGGGGTTGGCCTATATAAAACCCCCTAGAGCCCTCAGACATTAGGGTGAGAGATCAGCGAGGGATCAACGAACACTACTAGCGAACACTAGTAGCAAGACCTAGCAGAGAACATGATAGACACACCTCGGGAGAAGCAGCCAAAGCCTTGGCTTGTCGTCCTCCTTCCTCCACACAACTCAAGGAGCATCTCTGTACTGATAAACATCAACCACGTTCGGCAGGATTAGGGGTGTTATCTCCCCGGAGAGACCCAAACCTGGGTATGTCTTGCGTCCCATGCTTGCTCATACAAATCCCGCTTCTGGAGTCCACCAGTGCCCTCGATCCGCCTCCTATCTTTAGCTATCCCTTGGCATCTGCCGTGCGCCCACCGCGACAGTTGGCGCCCACCGTGGGGCAGCTCGAGGTCCTGGCCGGGAGCATGCTTCAGAAAGGCCCCCCTCCTAGTCCGACAAGCTCCTCGCGCTCGCTATCTCCTTCGCCCCACTGCGCATTTCCGACGCGTCAGCGGCCGATGATTACCCCAGCGAGGTACTTGACTTCTCCGACTCCCGCATCGCTCCCGGTGGCAGTGTTCCCGACGGAGCGATGGACCTCTGCGTACAGGATTTCGTCACCGACACCGGCGCCACATCTTTGTCGAGCGCGGCAAGAAAGGCTGCCGAAACTGAGGCCGCAGCAAAACGGGCCGGCTCGCCCAACCCGCTCCGCGACACGATCCAAAGCGTACGCGTTCCCATCGGCACTGACATCGACACCTCTAACATCGCCGAGGCACGGACCCGCCTCGACGGGGACCGCCAGTGCCTGCTGGACCTCACCCAGTCACTCGCTGCCACGCAATGCCGCCTCAAATCCGCTCAGATGGAGCGCAACGCTGCCTACGGCTTCACGCCTCGTGCCGCCGAGCCAAGCCGGGTCGTGGACGTGCGGGCCTGGGGCGGCGTGATTGGACGCGCCCTTGGCGCCCTCCCTCCCATCTATGAAACTCCCGTGAAGAACATGCGTGCTGATCAGGCGGCCACAGTTGGCCTGGAGTAGCTCGCAGGCGAAGAGCTACGGGAGCGCCTCAAGAGGGTGAACGACCTCTTCACGTCGGCCAACGCACAGCAGGATCGCCTCAACTAGCTCGCCAAACCAGCCGGATCCGGCTCCGCCCTGTGTCGTTGGAGCCGGCGACGACCAGCAAACGGCGTCTTCACCACCCGGCGAGGCACACTCTGGCCGTACCAAGACCCGGCGCAACGCCGGCCCGACGACTGCTGGCGGCCTAGGCGACGAGTCGCCCTCCGAAGCCCAGCGCCGGCTTAACCCTGGTCCCCAGCCGACCCAGCAGTAAACAACGGTCGACCCTGGTCCATGTGGCACAGTCACTTGACAGCTGGGTCCGCGCGCCATCGACACCGTCGACACTCGCCATCGCCTCGACCGGTTCGCCTGCTCCCAGGAGCTGGAAGAAACCAGCGTAGTCGGGCCAGCCTGCTTCGATCAGCGCATCCGTAGCGAGCCCTTTGCCAAAGGGTTCACGTTTCCCCACGACATGCCTAAGTACAACGGCACCGTGAAGCCAGAGGACTGGCTCACCGACTACACCACCGGCATCGGCATCGCCTGCGGCAACCACCGCCTCGCCGTCCGCTACGCACCACTCATGCTCGAGGGATCAACTCGCACGTGGCTGAACAGTCTGCCGGTGGGCAGCATTAACACGTGGGTTGATTTTAAGGAGGCCTTCGTGCGCAACTTCACCGGGACCTACCAGCGACCCGGCTGTCCCAGCCGGCTCGCCATGTGCGTGCAGGGGCTGACGAAAACTGGCCAGGAGTACCTAGCACGCTGGCCGAGCTCCAGAACAGCTGCGAGGGCGTCCACGACGTCCAGGCAATCCAGTACTTCGTCAACGGGTGCCAGGATTGTACCCTCCTCAAGCACAAGCTGCTACGCTCTGAGCCGACCACCATGTCTGCGCTCATAGGGACGGTGCACAAGTATGCAAACGTCGACTCCGCCATGAAGATCCAGGTGGCCCTAGATGAAGCCGGCAAGACAAAGCCGGTTCCCCCTTCAAAGCCGGCTGGCAAAGGAAGCCGGCAGCATCAGCACAACCAGCACCAACACAAACGCAAGGCCGAACAGCAGGTTGAGCGTCACGACTAACGGCTTGTGGCGGCCGCCGAGCAGGCGCCAGCAACCGAGCCGGCTGCCAAGCACCAGCAGACCGGCAAGATGAAATGGCAACCCGCCATGTGCTTCGAGGAGAAGCTCGACGCTCCCTGCAAACACCACAGCGGCATGACACCGTCCACGCACACGCTCTGGCAGTGCGCCATCACCAAACGCATCATGAGGGGCGACGTCCCGCCGCCTCCAGCCCCGGCTCCAGGAGCGGGGCAGTAGCCTCTGCCTCCCCCACCACCTCCGTCTGGCGGCGCCATGCGCAATGTCGCCTACCCGGACCAGAACGCGGCTTACGTTATCTTTACTAGCCTCAGCGACGACAAGCGCAGTGAGCGCCTCATCCGGCTGGAGGTAAACACTGTCGCCCTGGCCAGGCCGGAATACATGCACTGGTTAGAGCGCCCGATCACATGGACACGGGAGGATCACCCGGCTATCATGCCGAACCCGGGTGGTTACGCCCTCGTCCTGAACCCCACCATCGTCGTTCCTCGGTGCACGTGCAAATTCTCCCGAGTCCTCATCGACGGCGGCAACATCATCAACATCCTCTACCGGGACACCATGACCAAATTCAGCCTCGATGCCAAGGACCTAGACCCGACCAGGACAGTTTTCCACGGCATCCTATCCGGCTACTCCTGCTCTCCGATCGGCTGGATCCGGCTCGACGTCCTATTCGGTGACAGAAGCCATTTCCGATGCGAGCCGATTTGGTTCGAGGTGGTGGACCTGTCCAGTGCATACCACACGCTGCTCGTCCGGCCAGTGCTTGCCAAGTTGATGGCGGTCCCCCACTACGCGTACCTGAAGATGAAGCTGCCCGGCCCAAAGGGCCTCTTTACCATAACCGGCAACTACCGCAAGTCTCTGGCGTGTGCTCGAGACGGATCCAAGCGGGCGGGGTCGCTGGTCATCGCCGAGGAGCGGCGCCAGCTCGACCGGTTCGTTTCCCTCGTCGGCAAGGCGGCAACCGCGCTAGTCCCAGTGGAGGGGCCGACGAACGAAGCTTCGTTCAAACCCTCCAAGGAAACCAAGAAGGTGAAGCTGAACCCAAAAGACCCCAACTGCAGCAAGTACGTCGTCGTGGGCACTCGACTCGGCGACAAATAGGAAGGCGAGCTCGTCGACTTCCTCCGTGAGAATCGGGATACCTTCGCATGGTCCACAAAGGACATGTCGGGCATCCCGAGGAAGTACGTCGAGCACAAACTTCATGCCCGCAAGGACGCCAAGCCTGTCCGCCAACCCCAATGGCGTTTCTCCGATGAAAAGAGAAGGACCATCGATGAGGAGATCACCAAGCTTTTGGCGGCCGGCTTCATCACGGAAGTGTTTCACCCGGAGTGGCTGGACAACCCAGTTCTCGTCCTGAAGAAAAATAACACCTGGCGCATGTGTATCGACTACACCAGCGTGAGCAAAGCCTTCCCCAAGGATCCGTTCGCTCTCCCGCGGATCGACCAAGTCATCGAATCCACCGCCGGGTGCGAACTCCTGTCATTCCTGGACGCTTACTCCGGCTACCATCAAATCAAGCTAGACCCGGACGACGCCCTGAAGACGTCCTTCATCACGCCCTTTGGGGCGTATTGCTACATCACCATGTCGTTCGGCCTAAAGAATGCCGGAGCCACTTTCCACCAGTGCATGCAGAAATGCTTGTTGCCACAACTCGGCCGCAATATCCATGTCTACATGGACGACATCGTGGTGAAGAACAAGCAGCACCTCACGGTCCTTGACGATCTGAAGGAAACCTTCACCAACTTGCGCGAATACAAGGTCAAACTCAACCCAGAGAAATGTGTTTTCAGCGTCCCAGCCAGAAAGCTACTCGGCTTGCTTGTCTCAGAGCGCGGCATTGAGGCAAAACCGGAGAAAATCAAGCCCATCGAGCACATGCGCAAGCCGACTTGGCTGCGTGATGTCCAGAAGTTCACCGACTGCTTGGCCTTGGTCAGCCGGTTCCTCAGCCGGCTGGGCGAGAGGGCCTTGACCCTATACCAGCTGATGAAGAAGACGACGTCGTTCGAATGGAACGACCAGGCAGACGAAGCTTTTCAGGACCTCAAGGGCATGCTCTCCACTGCAACTATCCTGGCCGCCCCAGCCGAGAAGGAGCCGTTGTTGCTCTTCATAGCCGGAACCTCGCGCTCGGTCAGCATGGTGCTGGTGGTCGAGCAACTTGAGAAGGGCAAGATCCAAGCCTTCCAGTGTCATGTCTACTACCTGAGCGACGTATTCTCCGCCTCAAAGCAGAACTACCTGCACTACCAGAAGATGTGCTACGGCGTGTACGTCACCGCCAAGAAGCTGAAGTAGTACTTCCAAGAGCACAAGATCACCGTGGTCAGCACGGCCCCCCTCGGCGAGATCATCGGGTGCCGAGACGCCTCTTGCCGGGTCACCAAGTGGGCACTCAAGCTAGCCGGCCAGACCATCCTCTATGAGCCCCGTACCACGATCAAATCCGAAGCTCTGGCCGACTTCCTCGTCGACTGGACGGAGACCCGGTACTTGCCGCCGCCTCTAGACCCGACGCACTGGCGCATGCACTTTGATGGCTCGAAAATGCGTCTCAGCCTTGGGGCGGGCATGGTGTTGTCATCCCCAAAGGGCGAGCGATTCAAGTACGCATTCTAGATCCACTTCGCCGCCTCCAACAACGTCGCCGAGTACGAAGCCCTTGTGCACGGCCTCCGGATAGCCTAGAAACTTGGCATCCGGCGAATCCTATGCTACGGCGATTCGGACCTGGTGGTGCAGGAGTGCTCCGGCGAGTGGGTCGCACGCGACCCCAACATGGGAAGCTACCGCTTCCTCGTGTAGAAGTTGACCGGATTCTTCGCGAGCTGCCAATTCCTCCACATCCCGCGAGCAGTGAACGAGGCGGCCGACGCGGTCGCCAAGATCGCCTCGTCTCGATAGTCCATTCCGCCTGGCGTCTCTCTAGAGTACCTGCGCAAGCCATCCGTCAAGCCGTCTTCGGACTCAGAGTCCATCCACGTTTGGACGATCCGGCTGCGCCTCAGCCCGGCTCGGGGAGTGCTTAGTCCGGCCCGGGGACTGCTGAACCCAACCCGAGGACTGTCGAGTCCGGCCCAGGGACTGCCGAGTCCGGCCCGTGGACTGCCGACCTCGGCCCGGTGACCGCAACACTCAGTCTGGCCGCTCCCGCTCCCAACCCAGGGACTACCGGACCCGGCTCGAAGGCCGCCGCCCCTGAACCAATCATCTTGGGCCCTGTCCATCTCATAGTTCCTGGAGAGTGGGATCCTCCCCATCGACGAGACCGAAGCTCGGCAAGTGCAGCGCCGAGCGTCTGCCTGCAACATCATCAACAAAGAGGTCCTCAAGCACATTCCCACCGGTGTGTTCCAGCGCTGCGTTGAGCAAGACAAGGGCGTGGACATCCTCCTCGACATACACCAGGGCGTGTGCGGGCATCACACCGCGTCACGATCCCTGCTGGCCAAGGCTTTTCGCCATGGTTTCTACTGGCCCACGGCCCTCCAAGACGCCAAGTCGCTCGTCCTCAAGTGTGAGGGATGCCATCGCTTCAGCAAGCGCACCCACCAGCCAACGTCGGCACTCCAGACCATACCGATCACCTGGCCTTTTGCAGTCTGGGGGCTTGACATGGTGGGACCTTTCAAAACAGCCCGAGGCGGCACGAAGCATTTGCTGGTAGCATTTGACAAATTCACCAAGTGGATTGAGGCAAGGCCGATCGCGAAGCGGGATGGGCCAACGGCCGTCCGACTCATCAAGGACATAGCGGTGCACTATGGCATGTCAAACATCATCATCACGGACAATGACACCAACTTCGCCAAGGGTGCACTCGCGCAATACTGCTCCGTCTCCGGCGTCTGTCTCGACCTGGCGTCCGTTGCACACCCGCAGTCCAACACCCAGGTCAAACGAGAAAACAGCCTCATCTTATCCGGCATCAAGCCGCGGCTCGTCAAGCCGCTCATCTGCACACCCGGCAGCTGGCTCGTCAAGCTGTCGGCCATCCTCCAGAGCCTCCGAACAACACCGAACCGTTCGACCGGGTTTACCCCGTTCTTCCTCGTCTAGAGAGCAGAAGCAATCATCCCGACCAACATCGAGTTTGACTCGCTGCGTGTCACGATGTACACCAAGGCCGAAGCCAAAGAAGCCCACGAGGACGGCGTCGACCTACTCGAGGAGGCGCGTCTCCTCACGCTCAGTCGCTCAGCCATCTACCAGCTGGGCCTGAGGCACTACCACAGCAAGAAGAGCAAGCCCCTCACTTTCTGCGAGGGAGACCTCGTCCTCCGACTCGTCCAGCAGCAAGCCGGCCAGCACAAGTTGTCCTCCCCATGGGAGGGCCCCTTCATCATCAGCAAGGCCTCGTGCGACCACAACGCTTACTATCTCATCGACGCCCGCAAGTAGAACAACGGCAAGAGGGACACGGCCGAAGAAGAAACAACTCGGTCCTGGAACACGGAACTCCTCCGCCCATTTTACAGCTAGTCGTGTACGTATATGTATTGCTGCCTTTTGTACTCAATCAAAGACTATGGGGTCCCCAAAAATTGCTCGAGGCCTGCCCTTTCCAACCAAGTTATTTGTGTCTCTAGCATTTTATGCTTTACCTACCTCTTCGTCCAAACCCGGCCAACGGTCCAACTCATTCGACCCGGGACTCGGGGGCTTGCTGGCTCGGCCATGACAGGTTGCCTCGCTTAGCATTTTTTTGGCGTGTTGGGGTTGCCACGATCTCTTGCTCCGCCTTAAGCCACAGATCCGGCTTCTGTTAATGGTCAGCGAGCACGCAAAGGCCAGAGTTGCAGCGCGCCATGAGAGCTAAGCCATGCACCACCGGGTCACCCGACCCGGCCATGCCACGAACAGTTAAGCCACTACACGGCTGGCTGCTCGTCACCCGGCCACGCCGGATCGCCGCCAGCCAGCCCATTTGGTGTTTCGAATGCCTAACAAGTGCACGCCTTCTCTCAAAGGCCAAACCCCTTGTCACTGACCGGAGCCTCGGCCGTCAGACTTCCGGGGAGGACGCCCGAGGGGGAGAAGCATAGGAAAACGGCTCGACAAATGAAAAGCAAAGGCGCAGGCATCCATTATTGTCACAACACAGCGTCGGATCGATCGATCCGGCCCCGTCACTTACAAACCTCACCGCCCGACCGGCTGCTCATCATCCGGCCAGGCCGGCTCACCGCCAGCCGGCCCAGTGGGTGTTTCACTCGCGCTCAACGTTTTGAACGCTTAACTACTGCGCGTTTTCTCGCAAAGGCCAAACCCCTTGTCAAGGATCGGAGCCTCAGCCGTCAGACTCGCGGGGGGGAAGCCCGAGGGGGGAAAACGCAAAAGAACGGCTCGACAAACAAATAGCAAGAGCGCAAACGTTCACGATATTCTTGCAAACATTTAATTCATAAAGGCCCAAGGCCAGAATTCATTACACCTAATGCACCTAGTGGGTGGGGTGGACCTGCTACCTAACAGAGATATCTACAAAAATTTAAAAACAGTGTCTTCAGGTATCCGCCTCTGCACCCGCCAGGCCCGCTGAGCTGTCGATGTCTTCGTCGTTGACGCCCTTGTCATGGTAGACACCCGTCTCCTCGAAGCTGCCATCTGGATCGTCCAGGAGCAAGCTGAAGTCGTCAACAAGCACGACTATGCCATCTTCCGTCCACTCCGGCCGGAACTCGTCGTGGTAGGAGAACACGGCGATGTAGCTGGCCTGGGCTACAATCTCGCTGGCCTGCGCCTGCAGCTGGCTCTCCGAGCCGGCTCGCTGGCCCATCAACACCTTCAGCGACAAGTCCAGATGCCAAGACATCGCAAACCTGAGCGCCATCTCGAAACCAGCACGGGCGGTGGAAAGGCACTAGTCATGGAGCCGATCCGGCCCCGCCTCATGCCACCGCGCAAGCCGCGAGAAGCTGGTCGGCGCAGCAGAGCCTAGCCAAAGGGCCGCCGTCTTCGTTGTACCTGCCTCAGAGAGCCGCGCCATCTGCATGCCCAAGCCTTGCAAACAAGCCTCAGGGGCGGCCATGATCTCCGAGAAGGTCCAGGCCACGCGCGAGTCAATCCTGGAGCTGACCACGAACTCCAGATCACGCCGAAAGCGGACCGCCTCCTCCACCAGCTCTTGCGTCTCCGGGAAGGTCCCTGACAAAAAGAAAGGCGAATCAGAAGAAAGTCGCTAAGAAAAGAGAAACCGGAAGCCCAGCCCAGCACAAGACCCAAGGAAAGCACTTACAGGAGAAGGACTCTTCCAGGTGCTGCGCTTCGAGCAACGTACCGTGCCACTCCTTGTCGATGGTACGGTAACGATCTTGGACCGCCTTCTCCAACTGGGTGACCCAGAAAAGGGGCGCCTTCAGCTCGGCGTCCTTGTCCCCGGCCACCTTCTCGACATCCTCGTGGCGCCGGGTCTCCCCCTGCTTGGCCTCCTCCGCCGTGGCCACCAGCCCCTTCAGGCGCTCCACCTTGGCCTAGTGCTGACGCTTGTCATCGGCCAGCTTGCCGCGCTGCTGTTTCACCTCGCCAAGGGCCCGCTGCGTCTCTGCGACCTTGGCGGTTTCCGCCCGGAGCCGCTCCACCTCAGCCTCAAGGCGGCTCATGTCGCCCGCCAGCTGCTTTTGCAGCTGGCCAGCTTTGTCGAGCGCTTGCCGGGCTCCCGTCGCCTCCTGCCTCGCCCACTCCAGTGCGGCAGCGGAGGAACAACTCAGAAACAATGCTCCCGGAAGACTCGCAAGAGAGAAAGGGAAAAAACACCAAGGGAAAGTACATGTCATGACGCGGAGCTCCTCCTCCTTGGCAGCAAGCTGCTCCTTGAGCCGCTCGTGCGCCTCGAGAAGCCAGCTGTAGACACCGACCCGGTAGGAGTCCAGTTGCTACAGAGCGAAACAATCAGTAAAGAAGATATTTGTTTGAAGATTCGACCCAACTGCTATGCAGTTGGCCCAAATTTCGAGGACTACACCCAGTGGGTGTGATGGCGCATCCCCACTAAGAGGAAACAAGCATCGAGCGGAAGGGACTTACGAGCACGGCATCCTCCAGCTCCCACGCCTGCTCCAGCTCGGCCCGGGCATAGGCCTGGACCCGGTCCTTCCGTCCTCGCAGGCGCCGGGTCACGGCAGACATAGCAGTCACCTCCTGGGTCAGCGGCCCAAAGAAGACCTCGCTGACTCCATGTCGTGACGGCTGTGGCCCAACGGCCCGACGGGCCCCGTGCCGGAGCACCAGGGCGTACTAGCCGTTGGAAGCCTCTCCAGCGGTGGCGTCCTCTCCGGCGCCACCGCTGCCTGCGCCGCCTCCCCCCAGACGGCGTCACCGCCGACTCCAACATCCCCTACCCGGTCGGCCATGTTGGCCCACGGCGGGGTCCCGTCCTCGATGACCACGACCTCCCGGCCAAGGTCCATCACGTCCGCACGGCCGCCCTGGCCGTGCTCCTCCTCCAACGACAGCACGAAGGCCGTTGCTGCCACCGTCGTCCCGGCCGGCATCTCCGGCCACGCCAGCTCATTCTCGGCTCACGCCCATGCCTCCACGGTGCTGTTCCAGGCCCGGGTAGACGCCACATTCAGCTCGGCCTCGGCTCGGTCCTGGTACCGCCAGGCCCGGCCTTCCGCATCGGACGAATCCCGACCAAGGTCCGGATTCGCCCGCCCCTCCTCCTCACCCGGATAGACGGTGCTGGACCGGCTTTTGCGAAACCCAGCACCCTTCGAGGACGAGGCCTCCGCCGCCTCCAATGCCAACAAGATCGGCGATCTAAAGAATCAAGACAAGTTAGCAAAGAAGGGTTCAACGGAGCAATCCGGCTTGGAGCCAAAGATAAATAACTCACCCCGGCAGCACTAGAACGGGGCGCCTCGACGGCTGGGTGACGCGCCTCCTCTTGGCGGCTGGCTTAATGCCCACAACCGTGACCACTTCGCGCTTCGCAGGGAGAGCCGTCGGAGCGGCGCTGCCCTTCCCATGCGTCAGGCTCTCCGCCGGCACTGTTCGAGACGACCCAGCTCCATCCGCGGCGCCATCTCGTCCACACGGCGCTGCTACACCACTAACCCACGTCAGCACCACCGACGCCGTCCCATGGCTAACCACATGAGAGAAAAAATGGGCGCACCTGATCGGCGCACCGCGCCCACCTCGGTGGCCGCTCCCTCCGCTCCATCGTGGGCCTCGGGCTCCTCCGAGGCGGCGCGCACCACCTGCGTCCCCGCCCGGTCGTATGGGTGCCGGATGGCATTCAGAAGCACCTCACGCGTCGCGTCCGGACGAATGAGGAGATGTGCTGCAGCAAAATATGGAGACCAGGAACTCACCATCGGTGACGGGTTCGCTTGACTATACGGGGCCTTCCCGTACTGCCAGTCGTCCGGCAGGTTGACCTTGGAGATGTCGTTGACCCGGTGCGCGACCTGGTCCGCCATCAGCCACAGATGCGACATGCGGTCGGGTTCCTCGAGGCCGGTGATCTCACCGATGAGATGGACGAGCAGCTGCAGCGGCAGCACCCGCCGGGCGACGAAGCCCGTTATGACTCGTAGTCGTCGATCCCTTCCCGCTCCGCCATCACCACCACCCGCTCACACAGGTTGAGCACCGCCTGTGACGGCCGCTTGGGGTAGTACGACCAGTTCTGCTTCGCCCGCGGCGGCGAATCGACGAACCGCGGTAGACTAATACGATCCGCGCTCAAGTTGCGCATGTAGAAAAAAGAGTGCTACCACTTCTTGGCAGAGTCCTCTAGTGGAAGCTTGGGGCGCTCGTCCCCCGGCCGCCTGCAGATGACGGCGGCCCCGCACTTTGACATCTCCCCGGCCTTCGGCCCCTGCTGCTTCAGGGAGAAGAGGCGCGCAAAGATGTCGATGGAGGGCTCAACTCCGAGGTACGCCTCGCAGAGCGTAACGAAGCCGGAGAGCTGCACAATGGCGCCGGCTCCAAGATGGTGGGGCTGGAGCCCGTAGAACTCCAGAAACTCGCAGAAGAAGTCGCTCGTCGGCAACGCAAACCCGCGCTTGAAGTGCGTGAAGAAGACCACGTGCTCCGCACCCTCGGGGCATGGCTCCCACTTGTCCCCTGGCAAGCGCACAACGACCTCCGTCTCCGGCGGTAGGTGTTTGGTGGTGTGAAGGTAGGAGATATCGTCCTTCGTGACGGTCGAGCCCATCCAAGAACCCGACGGCAATGCCATCGACGAGAAGAGTGGAAGAGAATGAAGAAGAGGTTGGCCTCTGCTCGGAACGACGGGCGTCGCGGTGCGTGGCGGTCGCAAGAAGCAGAGCAGATGAACAAAGGCAAGAGGGCGCGAGCGAGAATGATTTCCATCGCCCCCTCAGCCCAATTTATAGCCGCGGCTCGAATGTTGTGGAGTGGGATCGACTGCGCCCGCGTCTCCCACTTCCCCGCAATAAATGTGCACGTACGTCAGCAATAACTGTCCCCATAAGAGCAACCGGTTCGCGGACGCCGCAATAAATCCGCGCGTCGGCCGAGGCCGCGCGACCGCGTGACCATGGGCCCTCACATGTCGCCCGGTCCCGTCGTGCGCGTGGCCTGTCAGGCCCCTCCGGCTTCCGGGCTCCACGTCGCGCCCGCGCGGAACCCAAAAGATCGTTCAAGATTTGGCGGGCTCCTCGGTTTCCCGCTGTTGCCAGAACGCCGCAATCCGGCTTCCATAAGCCGGCACGCAGCGAGTGTTGCCGGGTCCGGCCTCAAGTTCGCTACCAAGGAAAGGAAACTATGAAGGCCCTTTCACCCGAAGACGGTGGACCTTTACAGCTTCGGGGACTACTATAGGGGGGGATGAACCCCAGGCAGGCAACGGAAGCCGGATCCTTTTCAAAAGAGATGGCGCCAGCATCGCCCCACAATCCGGCTCTCACTTGGCCGGGTCGGTCGACCGGTCCAGGACCCCACGTCCGGACGGCTCCCACTATCTGGCCCCAACAGCCCACTCAAGGGATCCGGACCCGGCATGCAAAGACTTCTCCAGCAAGCCAGACCAACCCGGGCCGTGCTCCCCAATCTGGCCGCGGATCAGCTTCCGTCCCATACCAGCCATACAATGGGACGAGACGCACCTACTGATGATCTAGGAAACAGTGCCTCGCCCATGCCCCTAGTCACCGGGATGTGGCTACAGTTTAATCATCACAGCCCATGACGCCGGTAGAAGGTGACATGACGGAGCACGCTGTACCCGACTCAGCTCGGCCAATCCTTGGCGAACGACAAGACGGCACACAGTGCCCCCATACCCGGCGGGCCCCACACCCGGAGAACCCGGTGAGCCCTGTACTCGGCAGGTCCCAGCGTCGGCTTCCCGGATGATGACAATCTAGCCCCATGGCCGTGTAACATCACCATTGTATCCTTGGGGGGTTGGCCTATATAAAACCCCCAGAGCCCTCATACACGCGGGCGAGAGATCAGCGAAGGCTAGTAGCGAGACCTAGCAGAGAACATGATAGACACACCTTTAGAGAGGTAGTCTAAGCCCTGGCTTGTCTTCCTCCTTCCTCCACACAGCTCAAGGACTGTACTGATAAACGATAACCACATTCGGCAAGATTAGGGGTTTTATCTCCACGGAGAGCCCCGAACCTGGGTATGTCTTGCATCCCATGCTCGCTCATACCAACCCCGCTTCTGGAGTCCACCAGTACCGTCGAGCTGCCTCCTATCTTTAGCCATCCCTTGGCATCTGCCATGCGCCCACCACGACAACCGGCGCAAGGCTTCCGCGATGGCGAGGCAGCGGTCGTGCACCCTGACTCATCCAACCACGCTTAGATCATTCGAGAACTAAGCACCAAGGGCCATGGGAGGTGACATACACGGGACAGGCCCGCGAGATAGAGCTCAGCCACTTGGGTTTAGCGACACTGCAGGGACAAACCCGAGTGCAGACGTTGTGCCTATCCATAATCATGAGGCGATCGCAGGTGGGCTTGTGAGAGGGCACGACATTCATGGTGGCGATGCACTAGACGAGCTGGTGATAATATAGAGTGAGTTGTGAAAGGGTAAGACCAGTTCTGATATATGCGCAAAATGGTACATGCTGTAGGGGCGGACCCATGCAGCCTGAGGATAATGCAGCCCGAGGAGTGCTATCAATTAAACAAACCAAAAAGTCAAACTCATGAGCCGCCTGGTTCCTGGGTCTTGCGGGGCTCCTAAGGTCCAAGAGGCTCGGGAAGGACCGGCGCCTCCTCCATCAAGGTCTCCAGGTGCATGGCCTCATGAGCTGCCAGGATGCCCCACATGTGGCGATGGTCCAAGGTGGCCACGTTCGGAGGCCAAAAGGCATGCGAACGTAGCTGTGAGGAGGCGCTCGCACCGGCCGACACAGGACAAATAGAAGAGCTCCTGGGATGCGGCTCTGTTGAGCCTCGGGATGTTGACGCCACATCTTGGTAGGCCTACTCAAGGGAGCACAATGCATCCCTCTCGTCGCAGGAGACAATGATGGTGTCACCACTCCCCACATCTTGAGGACGTTGTAGCCATGGTGAGTCACCGCCATGAAGTTGCCCAGGGCCGGATACCCAGGGATGGCATTGTACATGAGACGAATGGGCGCAACGTCGAAGTCGATGAGCTCGGTGTGGTAGTGGTCACGCTGGCCGAAGATGACAGGGAGACGGATCTGCCCAATGAGGATTGTGGAGCCATCGGTAACTCCTGACAATGGCTTGGTTGGCTGGAGCTGGTCATATGGCTCATATAGTGTGTCAAATGTCTCGACGGAGAAGATGTTGAGCTCCGCGCTTCCATCGTTCAGCATCTTAGTGATGACGACGTTTACTGATGGTGGGAGAGCAACGCTTCGGGAGTGCCCCGGCGGTGGCCACACACTTGAGATGGTTAGGGGAGTTGAAGGTGATAGTGTACTTCGACCTCTTGAGGGGACAATATACTTCGAGCTTGGGGAGGGACGCGTTCACCTCGTGAGCAAACTGCTTGAAGTTGCGATGAGATGCAGGGGCTTGGCCGCCACCCAAGATGCACGCGATGGCGCGAGGCTCTTGGAAGCCCCCAGCCCCATCATCCTTGCAGTGGTTTTTGTTCCTCCTTGGTAGCGGTGGCAGAGGAGGAAGGCCGGCATTGCCCTAGGTTGATTCTCACGAGGTTGATCCCTCCAGGGGTGGTCACAAGGCAGATCGCGCCAGTGGTCATCACAAGGCTGGTCACGCTAGCCCTAACAGGTGTCGCGACTGTCCGAGCGTCCTCCGCCATAGCCTCCTCCACATCCGTTGCCATGGCCGTTGCGCTCGGGGCGACGACTAAGGCTTGTGTCTAGGCTGGCCCTAAGCTCTTGGTAGTCGTTAGTGTTGTGGCTGTGGACGTTGTGGAAGACGCAGAATGGGCGGCTGCCCTTGGAGGACTTGGGGTGGTCGCAGCCACGCTTTATCTCAAGCTCCTCCACGAGCATAGTCAGGCCCTTGCGCTTCACATCTTTGGCCTTGCCCTTCTTGTCATCAGGGTTGGCCTCCGGAAGCACGACGAGCGAGAGGAGACACTCTTCGGCCCTAGCGCACGACGAGCAAGAGCTGAGCACAAGTCCTCATGGATGGCGAGCTCTTCCTTCATCCAGACATTCCGAACGCCATCAGTGAACACTGAGATGATGGCCTTGTTTGACACCTTGGGAATCTTGATGCGAACGTTGGTGAAACACTGGATGTATTTGCGCAGGGTCTCCGCTAGTTGCTGCTTGATGCACCGTAGGTTGCCTACCGTAGGGGTGTGGTCGCGACTTCCCTGGAAATTGGAGATGAAGCGCGCCCGCAGCTCGTCCCAGGAGGAGATTGACCCAGCGGGGAGGTTCAGGAGCCATGAACGCACGCCGTCCTTGAGGGCCATGGGGAACCAATTCACCTTGACCTTCTCGTCGCAGTTCGCCGCCTCGATGCTCAGCTCGTAGAGTTGAAGGAACTTATCAGGGTCAGTGTCACGCCCAAGATGCGATTCTATCCCGATCACGTGATGATCTCGTGATTGGGGCACCACCGCATTTCGAGCGCTTAGCAAGATGGATATCATTTCATCATACCAATACATAAATAGATGGGGATACAAACAAGTCATACAATAGCCACATGAATACATCAATATCATACACGAGGCATCCAACTACGGATGAAAAACATGAAAAACACAACGACATCCATCCTGCTATCCCAGGCTACCGACCAGGAACCTATCGCAAGACTGGCGAAGAAGAAGAAGAAAGAACTCCAACACAAGTAAACATCGCTCTCATGTCAAGTCATCGGAAGCATGCACTTGCAACTTTTGTTGTAGTGTCTGTGAGCCACGAGGACTCACCAATCCCATATCCATGGGTAACAAGACTAGCAAAGCTTAATGGGTATAGACATGTTAAGTGGTGAGGTTGCAGCAGCGGCTAAGCATTATATGGTGGCTAACTTACGAGTACAAGAATAAGATGAGCATCTACGCAAACGGTCGCAAACTAGTAATGATCGCTAAGTGATCCTGAACTACCTACGTGTCAAACATAACCCCGCCATGTTCTCTTCTCAACATGAAAAGAGATGGTCACGGTTACACACGCGGTTGGTGTATTTTATTTCAGATCCTCTGTCAAGTTTTCTACAACCGGACATTAACAAATTGCAATCTGCCACATAACCGCGGGGGCTTTTGAAAGATCTTAACCCTGCAGGGGTGTCCCAACTTAGCCCATCACAAGCTCTCATGATCAGCGGAGTAACAACTCCAAAATTTGGAAGACCCGAGTATTCTCGGAATCCAGTGCTCAAGATATTTCGACAATAGTAAAACTAATCCAGCAAGACCGCCCAATGTGCCGACAAATTCCAATAGGAGTCAAACGTATCTCGTTCTCGGGGCACACCAGATAGGCAAGACGTCGGGTTACCTGAGACCCTGGTTGCCCAGGGGGCGTCCGACATCGCCCAGTTTGGACCAACACTCAGAGGAGCACTGACCCGGGTGTTGATTAAGAATCCTCGGGTGCTAGCCGGTCCCTATGCAAGTTTTAGTTATTAGGCAAATGTAAAACCAAGGTTGGGCCTTGCTGGAAAAGCTTTAAACAAAGTGAATTATCAAGGGGGCCCATAAACCCCAACCGTGTAAGGAACGCAAAATCAAGGAACATAAAACAAGTTTATCGGATCCTAAAGTGGCATGAGTGGAACAAAACACCAAGCAAAAGGACAAACCTTCTGCCCATTACCAAGTATATATGTGCGTTAATTATAGTAATAGATATTGTGATATTCCAACATCCAAGTTCCGACATAGAGCAATCTTCATCTTCGTCACCAACTAGCAATGCTATAAGAGGGCTGAGCAAGCGGTAACACAGCCAAATAACGGTTTGCTGGGATGGTGTCAAAGGTTAGATGTTTCATGGCAACATTGAGAGGCTGACAACAATAGATAGGCAAGGCGACATATAGAGATAGCATCGAGAGAACTATCATAGCAAGGATAGTAATGAGATCCAAGGTGACGGTCATCTTGCCTGAGATCCCGCAAGGAAGAAGAACGAGTCCATGAAGAAGACAAATGGTCGTGGTCGAACCAATACTCACAACTCCGGAAATAAACCGAAGCTAACGGGAGAAGCAAACCGGAAAGAAGAAAACGACAAGGTAAACAAACACATCATATCATATGATGCACAAACAAGTATGATGCATGTCGGGTTTAAATAGGCATGGCATGGTAAAGTGCACAAGCAACACTACAAGTTAAGTGGAGCTCAATATGCAACAAGTTGCATACTGACAAAACACCACATTCAAGTGTTTAGTTTGATCCCAATTACGTAATCAACAATGTTAAATGTTATTAACATGGCAAGAGGTGAAGCATGAGCAAACTATCTAGGCATTTTAAATGAGGCCGGAAATAATAACAACAATTCCAGAAAATCCCCATGTCATTTAGCAATTTTTAAGCAAAGAACAATTTTAACCATTTATTTGTTGTTATCATGATGCAAATGACATCTGCAAGTTTTTATGCAATTTTATGAAAACTTGGCATGTTATACGATATAGAGCATTTGTCGCCACGACCGAAGGAAAGGGGTGTCATGGCAGCGAAAACGGAAACGGTGCCACGACAACATTCCGGTTCCGACAACTCGTTGAGATGCTGAAGCAATAGAAGGGAGGCGTGAGCGTGTCATGCAAAGATGGCGGGGTGCTCCCGGTTACCCGGTTCCCACATGGCGACAGCATGGCAACATGGAGGAATGTGCAAGTGACAACTCGGACACAATGCAGACACGCGATTCATCTCATACATCACACAACATTCATCCACGGGCGTCGTCTCGGGGTTATACCTTCGAAGCATGCGTTTTGGGGCGGATCGAGTCGTCGAGGGAAGTAGTCGTACTCGCGGTCCGGTAGTGGAAGTAGTGTTACATGTTTGGTAGATGTTCGGAGTCATCGGTAGTGAAACTTGACATTCATGGTGTCCTCGAGGGTCGACAGTAGTCATACACGTCGATGTATTAGTACTTGCGGTCTCGACGATGGTCATACACGTTTTAGTAGATGAACATGACTGATCCGAGGGATCTGGGCATCGCGGTACTTGGCGAAAAACACGTCGAGGGTACTTGTGCTCGCATCATCGTGCAAGTAGTCGTTCGGGCTCCCGTGTAGACTTGCCAGTCTTGGTCTCCGCAACGTTGTTTTAAAAAAAGCATCGTCGGACTTGGACGAATCCCGAGGCGTGCACGGGCGGTGGTGGTCTTGACGATTCAACGGGTACCACGGAGATGCGCGGGCGAGAAAAGGCCGTCAGTTGGCAACCAGCAACGACGGCGACCTCTGGCTTAGCGCGAGCGGCAGGAGGATATGAGGTGATGATGAGGACTGGCGGAGATGGCCGGACTGGGCGAAACCTAGCAGAGCAAGGGCAGAGGAGAATCGGTAGGGTGGGGGGGCTTGAGCGGCCGGTAACCTCTGGCGGTTGGGCGGGTAGCCGAGGTCGATGACTAGGCGCAGGGGAGGCCATGTCGAGGAGCTCAGGGGCGGCGCTCGCCGGGGCAGTGTCTGCGGAGCCAGCTTTGAGGAGGAGAGCACGGCGTGGAGGCACGGGGCAACGGCGACGGAATGGAGATGGAGCAGGGCTAGCGACAACGATGCTGATGGCGTGGAGGAGAAAGACACAACGCTAGTGGGATAAGGAGGCGGGACTCGGCACGCCGGCGGGAGGGCGGCGGCTGCAGGGAGCGGGCGGCTGCTACTTCTCGAGCTTCCGTTGTATTCCCTCGAAGAGGAAAGGGAGATGCAGCACAGTGGTGTAAGTATTTCCCTCAGTTTTTGAGAACCAAGGTATCAATCCAATAGGAGACCACGCGCGAGTCCCTCGCACCTGCACAAACAAATAAGAACTTCGCAGCCTACGTGATAAGGGGTTGTTAATCCCTTTATGGTCACTTATGAGAGTGAGATCTAATAGAGATGATAGTTTATATTTTTGGTATTTTTTATTATAAGAACAGAAATTAAAAGCTGAAATAGTAAAGTAGGTGTAGATTGATATGTTGAGAATAGACCCGGGGGCCATAGTGTTCTCTAGTGGCTTTTCTCATGATAGCGATATTCTACGGCGGGTAAACAAATTACTGTCGAGCAATTGATAGAAAAGAGAATAATTATGAGACTATCTAGGCATGATCATTGTATATAGGCATCACGTCGGAGACAAGTAGACCAACTCATGCCTGCATCTACTACTATTACTCCACACATCGACCGCTATCCAGCATGCATCTAGTGTATTGAGTTCATAAGAACAGAATAACGCCTTACGCAAGATGACATGATGTAGAGGGATAAACTCAAGCAATATGATATAAACCCCATCTTTTTATCCTCGATGGCAACAATACAATACGTGCCTTGCTGCCCCTACTGTCACTGGGAAAGGACACCGAAGATTGAACCCAAAGCCAAGCACTTCTCCCATTGCAAGAACTATAGATCTAGTAGGCCAAACCAAACAAATAATTCGAAGAGACTTGCAAGGATAATATGAGCACACATAAAGAGTTCAGAAAAGAACCAAATATTTCTCATAGATAATTTTCATCATAAACCCACAATTCATCGTATCTTGACAAACACACCGCAAAAAGAGATTACATCGAATAGATCTCCTCGAAGACCGAGGAGAACTTTGTATTGAGATCCAAAGAGAGAGAAGAAGCCATCTAGATACTAGCTACGGACCCGAAGGTCTTTGGTAAACTACTCACAACTCATGGTGAGGCGATGATGATGATGTAGAAGAACTGCGTGATGGATCCCCCATCCGTCGGAGCTCCGGAACAGGCTCCAAGATGGGACTCACGGGAACAGAAGGTTACGGCAGTGGAATTAAAGTTTTCTCTCCTCTTCTGATGGTTTCGGGGTACGTAGATATATATAGGAAGAAGCAGGGCACCGGGGGCCTCACGTGGGACCCACGACGCAGGGGGGGCGCCCCCCACCCTCGTGGGCACCACGTGGCCCCTACTCCGTGTTTCTCAAGTCTCTCGTACGTGATTTTCTCCAAAAATATATCTCCCAAAGGTTTCATTCCGTTTGGACTCCGTTTGATATTCCTTTTCTGTAAAACTCTGAAACAAGCAAAAAACAGCAATCGGGACTGGGCCTTTGGGTTAATAGGTTAGTCCCAAAAATAATATAAAAGTGTATGACAAAGCCCATTAAACATCCAAAACATAATAAATAATGGCATGGAACAATAAAAAATTATAGATACGTTGGAAACCTATCAAGCATACCGAAGCTTAATTCTTGCTCGTCCTCGAGTAGGTAAATGGTAAAAACAGAATTTTTGATGTGGAATGCTAACCAACATAGTTTTTCAGTTTAATTATCTTAATTGTGGCATGACTGTTCAGATCTGAAAGATTCAAGACAAAATTCTATATTGACATAAGAAATAATAATACTTCAAGCATAGTAACAAAGTAATCATGTCTTCTCAAAATACTATGGCTAAAGAAAGTTATCCCTACAAAATCATGTAGTCTGGCTATGCTCCCTCTTCATCACACAAAATATTCATATCATGCACAACCCCGATTTCAGCCAAGCACTTGTTTTCATACACTATTCTTTCAAACCTTTCAACATTCACACAATACATGGGCGTGAGCCATGGACATAGCACTACGGGTGGAATAGAGAGGTGGTTGTGGAGAAGACAAAAAGGAGGGAGATAGTCTCACATCGACTAGGCTTATCAACGGGCTATGGAGATGCCCATCAATAGATATAAATGTGAGTGAGTAGGGATTGCCATGCAACGGATGCACTAGAGCTAAATATGTATGAAAGCTCAACAAAAGAAACTAGTGGGTGTTCATTCAACTTGCTTGCTCACGAATACCTAGGGCATTTGAGGAAGCCCATCGTTGGAATATGCCAGCCATGTTCTATAATGAAATTTCCCACTAGTATATGAAAGTGACTAAACATGAGACTCTCTATCATGAAGAACATGGTGCTACTTTGAAGCACAAGTGTGCAAAAAGAGATAGTAGCAATTGTCCCTTTTTTCTTTTGTTTTTCTTTTTTTTTTCTTTGAGCCTTTCTTTTTTTCTTTGGGCTTTCCTTTTTTTTTCTTTTTTTATGGAGGGGCTTTATTGATTTAGCCTTTCCTCCCATGGGACAACTTGATATTACAGCTCGATATTACAACTCGATATTACAACAAAATATGACTCTATATGAATGCCTCCGGCAGTGTACCGGGATGTGCAATGAATCAAGAGTGACATGTATGAAAAATTATGCATGGTGGCCTTGCCACAAATACGATGTCAACTACATGATCATGCGTGACAATATGACAATATGATGCGTGTCATATGAACAGAACGATGGAATGTTGCATGGCAATATATCTCAGAATGGCTGTGGAAATGCCATGATAGGTAGGTATGGTGGCTGTTTTGAGGAATAATATGGTGGCTGTTTTGAGGAAGGATATATAATGGGTGTATGGTACCTGCGAAAGTTGTGCGGTACAAGAGAGGCTAGCAATGGTGGAAGGGTGAGAGTGCGTATAATCCATGGACTCAACATTAGTCATAAGAACTCATATACTTATTGCAAAAATCTACGAGTCATCAAAACAAAGCAATCAACGCATGCTCCTAGGGCGGAGGTTGGAGTTAACCATCGCGCACCCCCGACCTCCACACAAAGAATGACACTTTACAAATACCTCATGCTCTAACTTCGTCACATAGCGGTTCACCATACGTGCATGCTACGGGAATCACTAACCTTAACACAAGTATTTCTCAATTTCATAATAACTCCACTAGCATGACTCTAATATCACTATCCTCATATCTCAAAACATTTATCAAGCATCCAACTTCTCATCATATTCAATGCACTTAGTGTGAAAGTTTTTACTACATTGATATTGGATGTCTATCATGTGAAAACTAGTTTTATAGCCTAAACACATTACCATGCTGTTTTAATAGACTCTCAAATTGATATAAGTGAAGCATGGGAGTTCAACAATTTCTTAAAAATATAATCACCACCGTGCTCTAAAACATAAAAGTGAAGCACTAGAGCAAAAACTATGCAACTCAAAAGATATAAGTGAAGCACATAGAGTGTTCTAACAATTCCTAGGCCATATTTAACTCTCTCAAATAGGTGTGTACAGCAAGGATAATTGTGCAAACTAACAAACAAAGACTCAAATTATACAAGACACTCCAAGCTCCGAGTATAGTTACTGATAGATGAAGACAAAAGAGGGGATGCCTTCCCGGGGCGTCCCCAAGCTTAGGCTTTTGGTTGTCCTTGAATTTTACTTGGGGTGCCTTGGGCATCCCCAAGCTTAAGCCCTTGCTACTCTTTATTCCGTACTCCATCAAAGTAATACTCGAAAACATGAAAACTTCACAACACAAAACATAGACAAAAATCTCGTGAGCTCCGTTAGTATAAGAAAGCGAACCACTACTCAAAGATACTGCAATGAATTAATTCTTTGTTTATATTGGTGTTAAACCTACTTTATTCCAACTTCTCTATGGTCCATACCTCACAATATTACTCATAGATGCATTGAAATAAGCAAACAACACACGAAAAATAGAATCTGTCAAAAACAGAACAGTCTGTAGTAATCTGCAGGTTTCGCATACTTATGTAGCTCGAAAAAATTCAAACTAAATTGGCAGACGTGAGGAATTTGTCTATTAATCTTCTGCAAAAATAATTAAATAAATAGCACGCTCCAGTAAAATCTTATGACCATTCTAGCGAGCGCTAACGATTCTGTTTTTCACAGCAAGATCACATAAACTTCACACAAGTCTTCCCAAAGGTTCTACTTGGCACAAACACTAAACAAAACACAAAACCACATCTAAATAGAAGCTAGATGCAATATTTATTCCCTAACATCAGCAAAAAATATATTATAAAATAGGGTTGCCTCCCAACAAGCGCTATCGTTTTATGCCCCTAGCTAGGCACGATACAGGTATAGATCTAGGGAATGCCATAATGATACGATATATCACGAAAACTCATCTCATATTCCCTACGTTCAGCAGCAAGTTTCCTTTGTGGCAAGGAAAAGTAATCAAAATGGCTAAATTTAATGGGACAAATGTCCCCCACATCGCTGTCAGGAGGAATAGGTTCCTCTTTTGGCTCTTTGTAATGAACAACCAATTCATCATTACAGGCATTCTTTTGGCAGAAGGTCATAAGCCTTCGCTCAAGGGAGAAGCCTAATCCATTGTTTTGAATAGCAAAATCATCATTCATCTCAGAAATTATATCAACCAAAATATCGGTAGGAACCTTTTTTCTAAGGTTTTCATTAAAAGCAACATGATCAGGAGATCGCAACCGCATTATGTCTTCTTGATTGAACAAGATAGCCTCTATGGGAGGTCGACCGACATCTACTCCGTAATGAGCAAAGATTTCTTTGGCCTCTTTCATGATAAATCTAAATTCATGAGCCAAAAAGATAGTAGTTGCATGCTTAACAGAAGAATGCTCAATGTTGGAAAACTCCAAAAAGATTCTCTGAATACAGGGATGCATATGGATGAATTCCCTTTCAATTTCTACTATAAGCATAGATACATCATCTGCAAGGCTACTAGTTCTGTGAAGAATAGAGCCACCCATAGTTGGAAAAGCACCGGCACATGTAAAGAAGTCTTGAAGAACTCCTTTTCCAATCATATTACCACTACCAACCCGAAACTTCTTAATATGTAAAGTGGTAGCTTCATCCGGGGGGTCAACATAGACGTTTCCCTCGACATTACTACCCTTCTCGATAAAATCGTCCCCCATCTCAGACATGGGGGCAAGCAAGCAAGCAACACACAAGCAAACAAGGAGCAAGCAAACGATAAACACACGGCGAAAGAAGGGTGAATGAAAAGGTAAGGGTGAAGTGCAGGAGAGGAAAACGAGAAGCAAAAAATATAATCCGAAGGATAAGGGTTTGTGATAGGTACTTGGTATATGACTTTTGCGTAAGCCTCCCCGGCAACGGCGGCAGAAATTCTTCTTGCTACTTCTCGAGCTTGTGTTGTATTGCAGTAGGAGACCACGCGTGAGTCCTTCACACCAGCACAAACAAATAAGAACTTCGCAGCCAACGCGATAAGTGGTTGTCAATCCCTTTACGGTCACTTACAAAAATGAGATCTGATTGAGATGATAGTTTATATTTTTGGTATTTTTGTTTATAAGGATAGAACATAAAAGCGGAAAAAGTAAAGTAGATGTAGATTGATATGTTGAGAATAGACCCGGGGGCCATAGTGTTCTTTAGTGGCTTCTCTCATGATAGCGATATTCTATGGCGGGTAAACAAATTACTGTCGAGCAATTGATAGAAAAGCGATTAATTATGGGACTATCTAGGCATGATTATTGTATATAGGCATCACGTCCGAGACAAGTAGACCGACTCATGCCTGCATCTACTACTATTACTCCACACATCGACCGCTATGCAGCATGCATCTAGTGTATTGAGTTCATAAGAACAGAGTAACGCCTTAAGCAAGATGACATGATGTAGAGGGATAAACTCAAGCAATACGATATAAACCCCATCTTTTCATCCTCGATGGCAACAATACAATACGTGCCTTGCTGCCCCTACTGTCACTGGGAAAGGACACCGCAAGATTGAATCCAAAGCCAAGCACTTCTCCAATTGCAAGAACTATTGATCTAGTAGGCCAAACCAAACCAATAATTCGAAGAGACTTGCAAGGATATTATGAGCACACATAGCGAGTTCATAAAAGAACCAAATATTTCTCATAGATAATCTTGATCATAAACCCACAATTCCTCGGATCTCGACAAACACACCACAAAAAGAGATTACATCAAATAGATCTCCTCGAAGACCGAGGAGAACATTGTATTGAGATCCAAACAGATAGAAGAAGCCATCTAGATACTAGATATGGACCCGGAGGTCTATGGTGAACTACTCACAACTCATGGTGAGGCGATGATGATGATGCAGAAGCACTCCGTGATGGATCCCCCCGCCGGCGGAGCTCCGGAACAGGCTCCAAGATGGGATCTCACGGGAATAGAAGGTTAAATCGGTGGAATTAGGGTTTTCCCTCCTCTTCTGATGGTTTCGGGGTATGTAGATATATATAGGAAGAAGGAGGGCACCGGGGGCCTCACGTGGGACCCATGAGGCAGGGGACACACCCTTGGGGGCCCCTCACCCTCGTGGGCACCACGTGCCCTCTACTCCATGTTTCTCAAGTCTCCTGTGCGTGATTTTCTCCAAAAATATCTCTCCCGAAGTTTCATTCCGTTTGGACTCCGTTTGATATTCCTTTTCTGTAAAACCCTGAAACAGGCAAAAAACAACAATCTGGACTGGGCCTTTGTGTTAGTAGGTTAGTCCCACAAATAATGTAAAAGTGTATGACAAAGCCCATTAAACATCCAAAACATCATAAATAATAGCATGGAACAATAAAAAATTATAGATACGTTGGAGACGTATCAGCTGCGGCCATGGCGCTCGGTACGACGCGGGGAGGAGAGGGTCAGGCGCGGGGAGGACTAGAGGAGAGGTCACGGGGATCGGCCAGAGGGGAGATGTCGAGGGATGTCTCGATCCCTCTAGCGGCGCTAAGAGGGACGGAGGGACGATCGGCTAGGGTTTAGGGGCGGGGAGATGTGGGTAGGCCTGGCTGCAGCTGGCCTAGGTGGGCTGGGTTCTCTCTCTCTCTCTCTACATTCTTTTTCCATTTTAAAACGAAACAGAAAAAGAGAAAGAAAAGAAAGAGAAGGTATGGGTGGAATTTGGGCATGGGGATAATTTTCACGGACTCGTAAAAATGTGCACGGTCCATGAAATATAGGAGAGCCATCACTGAAAGATGTAATTCAAACTCATTTGAATTTAATCCCAATGGGTTTGAACTAGGACTTGGTTTTAGAAGTGTCCAAAAATGTTTGGATTTTTGGAGGAACCTCGAAAAATGGATAAGGATTGTAGGCAAGGTTAGGGATACAAAACTTGAAGTAGAAAAGTCATGTGAATTTTTCAAGTGTGTTATTAGTGATTCCAAAGCTAATGGAATATTTTTATAATAGCTCCCTAATATATTGAGAGCATATGTTATAAAGAGAAATCATCAGGTGAAATCCCTTGATTTAAATAGATCCAAAAGATCTATGCAATTTATTCAGTTGAGTTATGAAAAATTAAATGGCGTGATGGCATGATGACATGATGCAATGCAAAAAAATAAATACAGCAAGCACAAATGAAACACACAGTGATGTCGTAATATATGGAAGTCTTCTGGAGCGTCGGTCTTGGGGTGTCACAACTACTTGTAACAACCCGGACACACCTGGCGGGATCTAGACTGGTCCCACAAATCAACAGTAGTCTTTTCTGTGCACTTTGTCCTCTCCTGTGCGCACCCGGGAGCAACTTCCCGGTAGGTCACCCATCCTAAAATTACCCCAAGCTGAGCACGCTTGACTTTGGAGTTCTTTCTGAATAGCCTCCCAGAAAAGAAGGAATTCCTTATTGACATGAGTAGTATATCATCCCTAATAAGCCAGGGTATCACATACACCCCCACTCAGAGGAACCATGTCCTCATCAGGCCACATGAACGTTCCCTCTTGGCACATATGTATGTGCATCCAGTCTGGTACATGTGCCATGTCGTGTGCCACAACAGGTCACAAATGTCATGAATAACATGACCGTAGACCTGTGTGCAAACATCCGTGTAACCCCGAGGGTCGGATCTAATACCAACTTGCCACGCCCCAGACACACCCACCGGTTGTCGTGACTCCTAGCGGGATCTAGATTGTCCCCACGGATCAATACTAGTCTTCTCTGCGCACTTTGTCCTCACTCGTGCGCACCCGGGAGCAACTTCCCGGCTGGTCACCCATCCTGAAATTACCCCAAGCTGAGCATGCTTAACTTTGGAGTTCTTTCTGGATAGGCTCCCAGAAAAGAAGGAATTCCTTATTGATATGAGTAGTCTATCATCCCTAATAAGCCATACTATCACAGTCAGGGGTGCCGTCGTAGCATGGAGGAAGGTCTAACTTGAACTTGCCAGTCCAGACGATGCAGCACAGCTCTGGAGTGAACGCTCGACGGCCTGCCCCGCTCACGGGAGCCCACTACGTAGGGGGATCCTTGCCTGGGTGCTCGCGTGCCGCCACCTCGGTTGGCACGCGACCTTTATGGGGCGGCGCTGGGAGCGCACCTGCTTCTCCTTGGGGGCGCTGCACAACCTGGCAGCTTTCTCCATCGCGTGCGGGCGCCCTGCGCGGCGAGTCGCAGTGGGGGCCCCACGTCTTGGGTACGGAACGACATCGTTCCAAAGAGGAGGAGGAGGCGCGCCGTGGGCCACCTCGCTCGCTTAAGGTGGCAGGGAAGGTAGCAAATGGTATGGTGCAGGGGCTTCTCGAGCGGCGCTGACAAGCTCGGCGATGCAGCCTAGCCAGTCCTCGTAGATGTCGTCGGTCGGGCAGTAGCGTAGGCGTTTGCGTGCCATGAGAAACGTGGCCTACGAGTTTGCCGGCCCGCATCGGGCATGGGAGCACGAAGTAGCGGCCGGAGCCAGCGATGTTGTGGTTGTGTGTCCGTCGCGCCGCATAGAGGGTGGCAGCAACAAGTCGTATTGCTCATGGGCCGTGGGGTCGGTGGCGGCGTTGGCCACGGGTGACGGCGAGCGGCGGGGCATGCCGTCGCCGGGAGGTGCCGTTTGGGTGACGCGGGCAGCGAGTTCCGCCCGACGCTCATCAGTAACTCAAAGAGTGTCGGCCATGGGATCGGTGGACCATCAGCGAATCTATCGGTGAGGGAGAGAGAGGCTTCGACACGCCCCTACCTGGCGTGCTGTCGGCGTCCTGGGAACGGGGGTACCTAGACTTGCCTGCCCGCGGCCCGTGACGTGGCTCCATCGGTGGTCTGGTACGGCCCAGCTTCATTAACCATAGCTCAAGACCCTTGCGAGGGGCCAAGCCTTGCGAGGCGGACGACGACAAGACCTCTCTGGGGGCAGCCTCTCTAGGCTGGCTCTCGAGCAGCGGAGATATCTATGCAAGGAGCACCTCATGAGGTTCACGTGATGTGAGCCATGACAACCAAGGTCAGGTTGGCGCCAGCGGGTGCAGTGTACCAGTTTCCCCTTTGGTTCTAAGGGTGCAAGCGCAGGCGCTGTGTCCCGCGGAGTTGAGCAAAGGTTTCCATATTGGTGCAACAAGACCAAGGACCGCCAGGACGGTAGGATGGAGGTCACCGTGGAGCCAGGCACGGCGTCACCACCAGATCCTTTGGCAGGCAAACACCGCTTTTGTTAGGATAGCTCGTACTAGTTGTTCCCCTTCAAATATGGCCGTTGTAGGATCCCTTCCCACCTATATTTGGGAAGAGGACCAAGGCAACTATAAATAGGACCTAGCCACCACCATAGAAGGGATCGGATCCATTCCACCCAGACGATACCACAAGGTCATCTGAGCCGAAGAACACCTCTCCTCCTAAGGTTGTTCATCCATTGTACTAGTTCATCCTCAGCTCCATGAGGCAATCAACGACACACACTGGAGTAGGGTATTACACTGCAACGTAGCCCGAACCAGTATAAACCCCAGCGTCTCTTGTTCCTTAAGTTCGTCGAGCAAGGCTGTGGAATCATTAGGCGAGCATGCTGGGGAGAGAGTGTTCGTCATGCACACCCCAGAGTTCGAACCTCTCTAGGGTATGTGGAACCCGGAATCCGACACGCGACAAATGTCGGATTTAGGGCTCCGCTGACCCAAGTAGGGTCGAACTCTGTGGCGTGTGCGAAGAACTCAACCCCTCTCGCCTACTAAGTCGTCGATCTCATAGCTTAGCTCGATGAACAAGAAAGACAAGGGACGCGGCAGTTTACCCAGGTTCGGGCCACCTTGCGGTGTAAGACCCTACTCCTGCTTTGTGGTCGATTGGCCTCACGAAGGCCTGAGGATGAACTAATACAAGGGGAAGAACAACCTCAGGAGGTCCGTACTTGGGTGAGTGGATACTTCTATCTGTCTTTGGTCTGACCACCCACTATGATAGTGGCCTTGCTCCTCTTCCCTAAAAACGAAGGTAGGAAGGGATTCCACAACGACCAAATTCAAAGGGGACAAGAAGTACATCTTATCCTGACGAAAGTTGGTCTTCGCATGCAAAGCATTTGGCTGTGACGCCGTGGTGGGCTCGGCGATGACATCCGTCCTGCCGTCCTAGTGGTTATGGTCTTGTTGCACCGAAATGGAAACCTTTGGCTGATTCCTCGGGACTCCACGACTGCACTTGCCTTCTTAGCACCAAAGTGGAGACCTGCCATCCTGCGCCCACTGGTGCCCGCCTGGGGTAGGTCATCATGGCTTGCGTCACTTGATCCTCGCGAGGTGGGTGCTTGCAAAGGAAACTCCGCTCCTCAATAGACAGCCTAAGTAGGCCACTTCATTCGGAGGTCTGGGCATCGTCCACCTCACGAGGCTTGGCCCCACGCGACGGTCTTGCCTTGTCCACCTCGGAGGTCCGTACTAGGCAGTCAGTGAAGCCATGTGGTGGGACGCAGGCAGGAAAGTCTTGGTACTGTGGTTCCCAAAATGCCAACAACTGGTGCTTGGGTGTTGTTCTTACTTGAACAGGCCTCCCACTTACGTTAACCCCCTTCACAAGCATCCAAAACTACAAAAGAAGAATTAAGATAAAATATAACCATAGCATTAAGTATATGGATCAAAATTATGAAGTAGCGCATAAACAAGGGTTTATACTTCTGTCACTCTGGCAACCCATCATCTCATAAATACTCCTCAATGCATTCCCTTAGGCTCAAAGACGGTGAAGTGTCTTGCAGTCGACGTTCGCATGACAACACTAAGGGAATCATAGCATACATATCATCAAAATATCGAACGAATATCAAATTCACATGATTACTTATGACAAGATGTGTCCCATGTCCTCAAGAACAAAAGTAACTACTCACTAAGCATATGCATGTTCAATATCAAAGGGTATTAAATAGCATAATAGATCTGAACATATTATCTTCCACCAAATAAACCAACTAGCGTCAACTAAAAGATGTAATCAACAATACAAGCAACCCACGGGTTGCAATCTGAGGTTTTGTTACTAAGATTGAATACAAGGGAAGAACTAGGGTTTGAGATGAGATGGTGCTGGTGAAGATGTTGATGGAGATTGATCCTCCCATGATGAGAGGGTTGTTGGTGAGGACCATGGCTTCGATTTCCCCCTCCCTAAGGGAAGTATCCCCGGCGGAATCTCTCCGCCAGAGAGCAAAAGTGCTCTAGCCCAAGTTCCACCTCGAGATTGTGGTGCTCCGTCCCGAAAGTCCTCTCTTGATTATTTTTCTAGGGCAAATTTGATTATACACCAGAAGATGGGTGCCGGAAGTGGGCCAAGATGGCAACTACCCACCAGGGCACGCCTGAGGGGTGGGTGCGCCCTGGTGCCTTGCGGTATCCTGGGTGGCCTCCTCCAGGGTGGCCTCCTCCTGCAAATATTTTCTCCAGTAATTTTTATATATTCCAAAATAATTCTCCGTAAAATTTCAGCCCATTTGGAGGTGTGCAGAATAGGTATCTCTGACATAGCTTTTTCACGTCCAGAAATCCAGTTGCCGGCATTATCCCTCTTTTTGTAAACCTTGCAAATTATGAGAGAAAAGGCATTAGAATTACTCCCCAAAGTGTTATTCACTAAAAATAAAAGTAAGAAAACACGATGCACAATGCACTTATCAATTCCCGCAAGCTTAGACCTCGATCGTCCTCAAGCGAAAGCCGATATCAAGAATCATGTCCACATTTTTCGAGATAGAGGTGTCGATAAAAACAAAATACAGACATAGTAGCATCATCTTCATTGTTATTACAACAATAAATTTTATCATAAGACTTCTCATGAACAAGTAACTATTCACCACAATATAAAAGTATAAGGCATAAACTTTCTTGAAAACTAACAAACTATGTTCTCACTCAACAATGCAATTACAATTCATCATATTTTCAGGAAGAGTCATGTGTCAGAGCTTTTTAGCAAGTCCACATACTGAACTATCATTTAGACTTCTATGGTTGCTAACACTCATAGATTATATATGGAGCAAAAAGTTTCAGCTAGACACATAGAAAGACAGGGGCTTATAGTTTCGCCTCTCAACTTATTTGCCTCAAGGGTGATGTCAACAATAATAACTCATGATCACTTACATTTAACTGGATATATGTGCCGAGATCTTTCCCCGTCGCATGATGCTTACGAAAGGGGAAAACAAAAAGGAATAGAGGAGAACAGTATTGACTCGTCCATAAAAAGCGACCAACTACATAATAAAGGGTTGCTCTCATAAAAAGCGACAACTTAACAAGGATAGCAATGATCTCCTATTTTGACTAAGACAATACGCATGCCAATAATGGGCTTATTCTTATCTTTGGTATCTGGTTTGGTAATTCTAGCAGCTTCATCAAAAAAATGCATAACATGCCCATCGATATTATTGACCAAGAGATCTTTAACCATAGCAATGCTAGGTTCTACTTTAATTTGCTCAGAGGGTTTAGGTGCTATAATATTACTTTTTTAACCATGGTTGAGACTTTATAATGTCCTTTATCGTAACAGGGAAATGAGGTTTCTCAATGCAAGTTGTAGGCACAATTGGGTCGACATTATAAATGATAGCTTCATCCTTAACTTTAACTGGTTCCTCAACTTTTTCTTTAACAGCTGGGTAACATTTAAACCGCTTATCCTTGGGGAGATCAACATCAGTAGCACATGATTCACAAAATGAGGCTACTATCTTAGAGTCAAGTCCATATTTAGTGCTACAATCATTGAAAGCATCAGTACTAATGAAAGTTCTAACACAATCGAACACAAGTTTTATACCTGTCTGCTTACCTTCGTTGAGTTCCCAATCTTCATATTTGCATTCAACTATTTCAAGAAGATCCCACCTTAATTCAATAGTCTTCTTCATAAAGGATCCAGTGCAAGAATTATGGAGCATGGATTGATCATTATGAGAAAGCCGAACATAAAAATTATGTATAATAATTTCTCCCGAGAGTACATGATTGGGGTATGAATATAACATTGACTTAAGTCTCTCCCGAGCTTGAGCGATACTTTCTCCTTCAGGAGGAAAAAAATTATAAATATAATTCTGATCACGATGAACTAGATGCATAGGATCAAACTTTTCATGAAATTCTCAATTGATTCCAGCTCCAAGCTCCAGTATCATCCCATAGCCTATACCATGTCAATGATCCCTCCCCCCAAAGATAAAGAGAAAACCTTCTTCTTAACTTCATTTCGTGGTAAACCTTCAATCTTAAATAATCCACAAACTTCATCCACGGAGATCAGTTGAATATCAGGATGTAATGTTCCATCTCCTGCATAAGGTTTAGCTAGCAGTTTCTGTACCATACCTGAAGGAACTTCGGAACCAATATTTTCAGTAGGTGCAGTATATTGAGGGGCAACTCTTTGTGCTTTGGGTTGAGGTGAAGATACCCCTAGCAAACCCCTCAAAGGATTGTTTTCTAGAGTGACAAGCAATAGTAAATTTCGGTACGTAATATAAATTTTTCCTTACCAAAGGCGCTTCACTCCCCGGCAACTGCGCCAGAAAAGAGTCTTGATGACCCACAAGTGTATGAGATCAATCATAGTCCTTTTGATAAGTAAGAGTGTTGAACCAGACAAGGAGCAAAAGGAAATGACAAGCGGTTTTCGGCAAGGTAATTGCTGCAAGCATTGAAATTGCGGTAACAAGTTGTTTGATAGCAAGATAATTTGTAACAAGTGACAAGTAGAATAGTAACAATAGGTGCAACAAGGTAGCCCACTCCTTTTGTGGCAAAGGACAGGTCAGAACAGTCTCTTATAATAAGAAAAGCGTTCTTGAGAACACATGTGAATTTCATCTAGGCACTTTCATCATGTTGGTTTAATTTGCGTTCCCTACTTTGATAATTTGTTATGTGGGTGTACCGGTGCTTGGGTGTTGTTCTTACTTGAAAAATCCTCCCACTTATGATTAACACCCTTCACAAGCATCCGCAAATACGAAATAATAATTAAGATAAAATCAAACCATATCATTAAGTATATGGATCAAAATCAGCCCCTTACGAAGTAGGGCATAAACTAGGGTTTAAGCTTCTGTCACTCTAGCAACCCATCATCTAATAACTACTCCACAATGCATTCCATAAGGCCCATAGATGGTGAAGTGTCATGTATTCTACATTCAAACGACGCCTCTAAGGGAATCACAACATACATATCATCAAAATATCGAACGAATATCAAATTCACATGATTACATATGATAGGATTTCTCCCATGTCCTCAAGAAAAAAAGTAAACACTCACAAAGGTTAGGCTTGTTCATGATCAGAAGGGTATTAAATAGCATAATAGATGTCAACATATTATCTTCCACCAAATAAAAAAACTAGCATGAACTACAAGATGTAATCAACAATATTAGCAACCCACAACCAATCTAAGGTTTGGGTACAAAGATTGAATAAAAGAGATGAACTAGTGTTTGAGACGAGATGGTGCTGATGAATATGTTGATGGAGATTGTTCCTCCCATGATGAGAGGGTTTTTGGTGATGATGATGGCTTCGATTTCCCCCTCCCAAAGGGAAGTATCCCCGGGGGAATCTCTCCGTCGGAAAGCAAAAGTGCCCCTGCCCAAGTTTCGCTTTGAGATGGCGGCGCTCTGCCCCGAAAGTCCTCTCCTGATTTTTTTCTAGGGAAAATGTGATTATATACCAAAAGATGTTCCCCGGAAGTGGGCCAGGGGCCCACTACCCATCAGGGCACGCCAGGGGTGGGCGTGCCCTAGTGCCATGTGGGCTCCTAGGTGGCCTCCTCCAGTAACTCTTTTCTCCAGTATTTTTTATGTATTCAAAAATAATTCTTCATAGAATTTCAGCCCATTTGGAGATGTGCAAAATAGGTATCTCCGACGTATGTTTTTCAGGTCCAGAATTCCAGCTGTCGGCATTCTCCCTCTTTGTGTAAACCTTGAAAATTATGAGAGAAAATGCATTGGAATTACTCCCCAAAGTGTTATTATATACAAAAAAACTAAAAATAACAGTAAGAAAACATGATGCAAAATGGACTTATCACCACACGATTGGCTACTTTAAAATATTGTTCGTGGTGTTTTCTTGAGGCCACCGCCAGTGCCTTCTAGTGAATTGTCCTTTGTAATGTTAATATGCAATTTGATATTCTGAAATGTAATGTTCAGTTAACATTTTGGTTCAACAATTTTGTCGGAGTTCTGGGAACCAGAGTACCAAGCTTTCCTGCCCGTGACCAGACGCGCGGCCTCACGACAGCCCAGCAGGGCCCAATTTCAAGACTACTCGTGAAGAGCCCTCTCAAGGGGGCACTGCCCTCGCAAGGCAACATGCGCCAAGACCTCCTATGGAGCGGCTTCGTAGCCTTACTCCCGAGGAGCGAAGCTTCCAAGGCTAGAACCCTTCCTCCTGCGGGTGGAGTGATGTGAGCCGTGACGACTACAACCAGGCGGTTGCCAGCGGGCGCAGAAGGGCAGTTTCCCCTTTCATGCAAGAAGGACATGGTCAAGCGTCTGTTCCCAAGAGGAGCGACAAAGGTTTCCATTCTAGTGCTACAAGACCAAGACCACAGGCTCGGCGGGGCAGATATCACCGCCCTGCCCATCCCCACATCAGGATCCGATACTTTGCAGGCGAAGGACACCTTTTTTCAGGATAAGATGTACCTCTTGTCTCCCTTCAAATTTGGGCATTGTGGGACCCCTTCCTGCCCAAATGGTGCGGGAAGAGGTGCGAGGCCGCTATAAATAGGGATCAATGCCCGTTATAGAGGAGATCCGAAAATCGAACCCGCATAATCCACTCGAGCCCTCCGGATGGAGCTCTTCCATTGTAACGATTCAAATTCAGCACCCTCGCGAGGCCAATCCACCACAAAGCAGGAGTAGTGTATTACACGGCAAGGTGGCCCGAACCTGGGAAAATCACTGTGTCACTCCTCCCTTCACCCATCTTGACCGAAGTGCTTGAGCTTTGAGCATGGCGAGCTTTGCCCTTGGTGAAGCGGAGCCCTTCGTTCGGGCCGTAGAGTTCAAACCTCTTTCGCTTTGCAAAGCCCCTGAATACGACATTTGGTGCGCCAGGTAGGGGCGTGTTGGTGCTCTCACTTCTCCATCGACCACGCTCTACTCTTGCTCCATCACACCCATGGCAAACGTTCCCGTAGCCCGTGTCGAGCATTGGGCCGCTCGTGCCACCCAGGCGGCACCCCTTGGTCGCGGAGCCGATCAGCACCCCATGCTCCCCGTGGCCAACGCTACCGCTGGCATCACCGACTGTCAGCAGCAAGGCCCGCCACTGCCCTCTCCCACGTGGTGTCGCAATCGTGCCATCGCGCGGCCCTCCAACTACACTACGTCGTCATTCTTACATGCTCATCGAGGGCTGGTAAACACGCGGGCCGCACTCGTCGTGGAGCACTAGTTACCGCGATGCCGATTAGCGGAAGGCAACTGCGACGCCTTGCTTGGCCGGGTCACCGACCTACTTCATGCCACCAGCGAGGGTGCAGAGCCTTTCTATATCCTGCCTACATTGAGGGTACCGCAAAGGATTCGCGCTTGCTCCTGCTGCATCTACTCGTCCTTCCGGGGGGAGTCCAGGGGGTCCCGCGGTGGTGATCTCACGGGCCACACCGCCCACCCGACCCACGAGGCACTGCCCCACGGTATGACCAGGATAGGCGACCCCATCAGGACCCACAACAAAGGGCCACCCCTTGGTTGGCATGACCAGGTACCGGAGATGGTAGGCAGCAGAGCGGAGGGACTGGCGGCTGGCTTCAGGGCCATGCCCCCATTGCGTCTGTCCAGCCATTGACGAGCTCGTTGTATGAACCAAGGAGAGGCCCACGCACATTCCCTTAATTGGCCTAGACATCGGCATCATCAAGACCATGCTGTACTGAGGCCCCTTACGAGCCAACACGGCGCCCTACCAGCACCTACGACAACAACAACCATCTGTTACATCCAATATCTTTGGAACTTTTCACGCTAACCATGGATCATAGGTAGATCATGCCACGACGGCGCGCCTCAGGGTGCCAACCCCGCCCCGAGCAGGCAAGGCGGCCTGGGATGTTGCGCGGGAGCACACCAGGTCCTCCCTCGCGTTGTGAGGCGTATGGCGCCACCAACGCGCAGCGCGCGCCGCCCAGAAGCGGGTCCTTTTCCGGGGAAGGCGCTGGCGAGTTCTTCCCCAGCCAAGGATCCGCGACCACCTTACCACCGCCCGCGTAGCCCCTCGCCCCTTGGTCATGTCCTTGTTTCTAGAAACCCCAATGGTGATCGGGGTATGCGTGGGGCGGGGTTCCCGCCCAGGGGAACAGAGTGGCTCTACAGTTTCTACCGTGACACTCTCACGTGATATTGAGTAGGCTCGTAGACGCCCCAGAGTCCGCGGCGTGCCGTCCCTCGGCCCCGCGGGGGCTCCCGTCGACGCCCAAGTGGAAGCTCCATGCTCCGTGCTGGCAGACGACATAGTCCACCAATGACTATGCCCACGAGTCCAGGCCATCGCAACCGCTATGTTTCCTCTTCCCACGGGGGCTGCTGGTGTCTGGCGCATGCCCTCTCACCAGTGATGTCGCGGCCGCACCCGCGGGAAGGGTGATGCTCCCGATGCTCGAAGCCATGCGGTCGGGTTGCTGAGGGACAAGCCCCTCGGCTTGATGCCCCGCGGTCACTGCGGTGGCCTCCGGCGCATGGTGCCACCAAGGGGGGTTGTCATGAGGCCTCGTATGGCCCTTGGGGAGCAGCCAACACTCGTCAAAATGCGGTATCGCCTCGGCTATCTTGCCTCTGTTCGGATAATCATATAAGGAGTGTCCGCCCTAAGGAAGATCGGGAGCCTCCCCCCGGCCAGGAGGCGGAGCACCCCTTGCAGCGCACATGGAGGAAGGCAAGGCATTTGGAGCCTCATAGGGTCCTCGCGGCCCGTGAAGGCCCACATCAGGTGGGACAGACGCTGCATCGGGGCGATTCGGCGATAGACGTACTCCCTCACTACCATCGCCGTCGTCACCCCCGCCTCTTTTAGAGCAGCAAATCTCTTCATAACCCACGCAAGCTGCGGACTGGGGAGCCTCGAATGCCCCAAACCCGAGCTGGGTTCGGTGGGGGTCCTGGGGGTCTCGAGCAAGAGGTTGCGCACGGTGGCGTCCACATACACTCATTACTTTGGAACCCCTTCGCATCCGGGAGTGGTTCGAAGACGATTCCTGCGCCCTCGAGCACATCCTCCGCTCGGAGAGACACGCACCCCGATCACTGGTCGCGGGCGACCAGCTCGAGGGAGAAGAAGTGGTGGAGCAAGGCCAAGGACGGAGTGATCCCCACAAAAGCCTCGCATAGGAACATGAAGGTGGAGAGAAGAAGGATGGACCTAAGATCGAAGTGCAGAGCATGGACTTGATTGTGCATCAGCATGGCGTTGAAGAAGTCTGAAAATGGCGGCAATATGTCGGAGAAGAGGGCGTGGAGATGAAGAGGGATCTCGGTGGCTGACTGATCTACTGAAGACCGGGAGGCAGGCCAAATCTTCATCGCCTTCCACTCATTGGAGTCGGCGGTGGTCATGCGACGAACCTTGTCCAGTCCCTCGAGATTGAACACAATGGACCAGCCCATCCCAGGCTCTGGCCCTATTGGGTGCGCCACCGTTGCCGTGGCCCTCCCCCTCTTTTTCTTGGGGGCCATGGTTGTGAGGTGGGTGAAGGCTAGCGTAAGGTGCGGTGAGAATGGTGCAACTTTGCAGGGAAAGGATGAGGTAAAAGGCGGGCACGCGATGAGAAGTGATGGCTCTGCATCGTGCGCCCGGTTTTTGTCAGCAAGGACGGTTGACGAGGCAACGTGGGGAAGTAAATGCGCGTGCGACCCATCATTTGCCACGCGTAAAGTCTGGCCTACGGGTGACCAGGGGGCCATGATGTTTCGCCCTTTGCCCCTCTCCGTCGCTTTGGGGCAAGGCCCAGCGCACCTTGGGCCTGGGTGCTACTGTCAGCACTCTGGGAACCTTGATACATGGACATGCCTGCCCGCGGTGAGACGCGTGGCCTCATGATGGCCCAGGAGGGCCCAGTTTCAAGACTACTCATGAAGATCCCTCTCGAGGCAAGACGCGCCAAGACCTCCTAGGGAGCGGCTCCGCAGGTTGCCTCACGAGGAGCGGAGATTCCAAGGCAAGAATCCCTCCTCCTGAGGGTGGAGTTACTTGAGTCATTATGACTACAGCCAGGCAGGCGCAAGCGGGCGCAGAGGTGCAGTTTCCCCTTTCGATCAAGAAGGACAAGGTCAGGCACATGTTCCTGGGAGGAGCGCCAAAGTTTTCAATTATGGTGCTACGAGACCAAGACCATGGGGTCAGTAGGGCGGATGTCATCGCCGAGCCAGATACGTCTCCAACGTATCTACTTTTCCAAACACTTTGACCTTGTTTTGGACTCTAACTTGCGTTATTTGAATGGAACTAACCTGGACTGACGCTGTTTTTAGCAAAATTGCCATGGTGTTATTTTCGTGCAGAAATAAATGTTCTTGGAATGACCTGAAAATCAACGGAGAATATTTTTGGAATATATAAAAAATACTGGCGACCGAATCAAGACCAGGGGGCCCACACCCTGTCCTCGAGGGTAGGGGCCACGCCCACCCCACCGGGCGCGCCGCCTGTCTCGTGGGCCCCCTGATGCTCCACCGACCTCAACCCCAAGAAATCTGAGAGAAGGATTCATCGCGTTTTACGATACACAGCCGCCGCCAAGCCCTAATCTCTCTCGGGAGGGCTGATCTGGAGTCTGTTTGGGGCTTCGGAGAGTGGAGATCATCGTCGTCGTCATCATTATCCTTCCTCCATCACCAATTCCATGATGCTCACCGCCGTGCGTGAGTAATACCATCTTAGGCTTGCTGGACGGTGATGGGTTGGACGAGATTTACCATGTAATCGAGTTAGTTTTGATAGGGTTTGATCCCTAGTATCCATTATGTTCTAAGATTGATGTTGCTATGACTTTGCTATGCTTAATGCTTGTCAATAGGTCCCGAGTGCCATGATCTCAAATCTGAACCAATTATGTTTTCATGAATATATGTGAGTTCTTGATCCTATCTTGCAAGTCAATAGTCACCTACAACGTGTTATGATCCGGCAACCCCGAAGTGACAACGATCGGGACCACTCCTGGTGATGACCGTAGTTTGAGGAGTTCATGTATTCACTAAGTGTTAATGCTTTTGTCAGGTACTCTATTAAATGGAGGCCTTAATATCCCTTAGTTTCCAATAGGACCCCACTGCCACAGGAGGGTAGCACAAAAGATGTCATGCAAGTTCTTTCCCATACGCACGTATGACTATATTCAGAATACATGCCTGCATTACATTAATGAACTGGAGCTAGTTCTGTGTCACCCTATGTTATAACTATTACATGAGGAATCGCATCCGACATAATTATCCATCACTGATCCAATGCCTACGAGCTTTTCACATATTGATCCTTGCTTAGTTACTTTTCTGCTGCCACTATTACAATCACTACAAAACTGCTTTTGTTACTTCTGCCACCGTTACCGTTACTTCCATACTACTTTGGTGCAAAATACTTTGCTACAGACATTAAGTCTTCCAGGTGTGGTTGAATTAACAACTCAATTGCTAATACTTGAGAGTATTCTTTGGCTCCCCTTGTGTCAAATCAATAAATTTGGGTTGAATATTGCACCCTCTAAAACTGTTGTGATCCCCTATACTTGTGGGTTATCAAGAATATTTTCTAGCGCCGTTGCCGGGGAGCATAGCTATATTCTTTGAGTCACTTGGGATTTATATCTGTTGATCACTATGAAGAACTTGAGAGACAAAAAAACCAATCCTAGCTCTGCACTTGATTCACCCTATGTTATGAGTGAATTTGCGACACCTACTCTTGCTATTGAATCTGATATGCCGCATGTTCTTGATGATGCCACTTCTGCTATGCATGATACTTATGCTGAAACTACTTCTATGCTTGATAATACTGTGCCACTAGGTGAATTTCTTGATGAACAAATCGCTAGGGCTAGAGAGAATGAAATTATTGAAACTAATCATACTGATGAAAGTGATGATGAAGATTCTCCCCCTAGATATGAATTTCCTATTGTGCCTGAGGGTTATGTTATGGATGAAGAAACTGCTAGAGAGCTTTTAGCTTGCAATGATAGGTATGATCTTAAGAAATTGTTAGCTAAGCTGAAAGAAAAGTCTTTGAATGCTACAATGAATTATGACTTTGCTTTTGCTACTTCAGATATCTGTATTGTGATAAGGATTATGATTTCTCTGTCGATCCTGAGCTAATTACTTTGGTTGATTCTGATCCTTTCCATGGTTGTGAATCTGAAACTGTTATGGCACATCTTACTAAGTTGAATGATATAGCCACCCTATTCACCAATGATGAAAAAAATCGTTACTACTATATCCTTAGGTTTTTTCTGTTCTCCTTAAAGGGTGAAGCTAAAACATGGTTTATGTCACACCCTACATTTTGTAACATGGAAAGGATCAAAATATTGGGCAAATCCCTCAGAAACCCATTCTGGATATTTCAAGCTTTTGAAATATTTCCAAAGGAAATATTCTCTAAAAATTCCAGGGAAATTCTATCATGTCATATATGACATGTTTGATGATCTTGCGCCTTGGGGAGTAAGAAAACATCATCAAAACCCCTCAAAACGACTATGTTCATTTTTTAAGTTTGATCAACTTTACATTGCCAAACTTGTCCAAATGCTCTCAAACTTGGTGCACATGCTAAAATGGTCTAATAATGCATCTAGACCAAATGGCACAAGGTTTGGAGAAGGGTAACTTGATCAGAGTACCCCAAAACCATTTCTGTTCAGATTCAAATTTGAACAACTTTACATTACCAACTTTTTACTTGTGACCTCAACTTTTGTGGACAAACTCACAACCCCAAATGATGACACTACACCAAGTGGTGCATCAAGGAGGGATGATTTGCTTAACTTAATCTTGGATAATCCATTTCTGTTAATTTCTAGGGTTTACCAAACTTACATTGGCAAGTTTCTTCAAATGAGCTCAAACTTGGTGGAACACCCTATTTCTATATACCATTTGATCCTGTTAAGTCCCATGTCAATTGGAAATCATTTGCTTACCCAAAACCACATCAAACACCTTCTGGTAATTTTCCAAAACTATCACTTTTACCTCCCTCCTTGTTCTCCTTGAGCTAGGCTTCTTACCACAGCACCCCCAAGTCCCCTTGCACCTCCAGTAACTCTTCCCTGGCCTCAGCTCAATGATTGAAGGGTGAAACATCCCCATTTACCCTTCTGGACAGCAGCATTCTTCTTCTTTCTCACCTCCCTCCTCACTCCAGTGGGCCACCATGGCATCAAACGCCCCTCCCACATTCTTTACTCCCCCCTAGAGCTCCTAGACAAAGTGGCCGTGCCAAGCAAGCCAAAGACATGCCCTGGCATGCAATTGGCATGCTCCAGAGCGCGCTACAGTGCACACCCGCACTGTAGCCACCCCCAATCAGCGGCGCCTGGCCACCTCGGGCCTCCCCAGCGCGCCCGATGATTCTCCTCGACGTCCGCGACGTGCTACAGCCTTGTCCCCCTCCTTCTCACTCCTCTCGCCCCAGCTCGCACACGCGTCGGCCACCCGAGAGCTCCAATGAGCCAACTCACACGCGCGGTGCCCCTAGCCCCCGTGCTCTCTCTCATCTCTCCCCTAGCTCTGGACCGAATCCAGGAACACCCCAGACACGGCGCCAGCTCCTTCCGAGCCCTGTGGCAACGAGCAGGAGCTCGCCGACGCACGGGTCCACGGCACTCCGACGTTCGCCTATAGAAGGGACACTCCGCGCCCTACTCTCCTCACCACTCGCTCTCTCACTCCCCTAATCACCCCCTACATCTCTCACCCCTCTCCAGACGAGCCCGAGCTCAAGATCGAGCTCGTGCTCCGCCGCCTCGGATCGCCGTCGACCTCAGGGTACAAGCCCTCTCCGCCGCTCCTCTTCCTCGATCTGGAACCACCGCGGCTCACTGACCATTTCCCCTCATTCCCCCACTTCTTTTGCAGCCGGAAATGGCCGGAACCGTCGACGCCCGAAGCTCCTCCGCCGCATGACATCGTCGCCGGCGAACCAGGCCACCTCGGCGAGCGCAACCACCTCCACCCGAATGGTGACTCGACGCTGAGTCTAGCTGTACCCTCGCCCCACCTCGCTGTGCCCTGCATCGACACCGGTGAGCTCGCTGGCCCTCTGTCGCAGGGTTAGGGATGACAGGCGGGCCCCGCCTATCAGCCACTCCTCTCCATCGCCCCTCTCTCTCTCTCGCTGACGCCTGGGCCCGCCCCGTGAGGTTTAAAACCTAGCGCGCACGCGTGCACCAGTGCGCTGGGCCGCCTCTCTGGCTGGGCCTGCTACGCTGCGGCTGTTCTGGCCCACCAGGCACAGAGCCCTTCCCCTTTTTCTTTTTCTGAAAAACTTGCAAAAATTCCTCTGGACTAAATATTAATCCAAATGAAATAATCCAGTTCCTAAAATCTTGTAATATTCCAACCTATTTAATGATATAACTTTCACACATATTTATGAACCTTTTTTAAATTTGAACACTAAAACCTCTGTTCAAAAATCCATCTACCCCACTCTATCACTCCAAATCCAAAACTAAGAATTTTTGCCCTCTTAGTTTTCCTTCTAGTATTTTATAAAAATAAGTTGACATTTTTCTGAGCACTTTGATTTTTATGTTTTTATTATTGTCTTATTTTCCCGTTCTTTTATTGCGACGATTAGATACCGTGTTTGACGAAGTTGCTGAAGAAGAAGAAGGGGAAGGATTTGAAGTCTTTGAAGACTAAGTCAATCCAGGCAAGCAGCCCTTTGACAATGATACCCCTCTTGTTCATTGGTACCCTTTTCCGATTGCATGATGATGAAATATGACGGTGGTAAACTTGTTGGTAACCACCACATGGTGCATACACCTACTCATAATCTTTACCTTGTGCATTGATGCAATGTCAAAAGATTAGTTGTTGATACATGATGTTGCATATGTACCATGAACCCTTCATGGTTGCATCCTTTCGAAAAACCCATCGGGTGCCCCTAATGCCCGAGGGTGATGTTGAGTTAAGACCACCACTTGAGGAAGAAGTGGTGTACCAAAGAGAGTTCTCATGTGTGGGTAAAATAATGGATTAGATTTATGTGTGATTACCCTCCCAACCAAACATGTGCAACCACTCTACCCCTTATGGGACGGGGCATTATTGATTACTTAGGCTGATACTAGCATGGTGCCCTCATAACTAGTGACAGGGTGACTTGAGGTCACTCCCAGGATGGGGTCGTGCTTGGATAGGCGACCATGACTGTTTTTACAGGGCACCGGACACACCGTTCGTCTCTTCGTGTATGCGTGACATTATAAAAAGGGCAAGTCCCACGATCTTTCGTTTGTACACGTGGGCTGTGCACCAACGAGTGGACCCTATGTTAGTATCGTCTAGGGAAAGGTAATGACCGGGTGCTTCCCCCGAGTACTTGAGGTGCTGCGGGATCGTGGATGACACGAAAGCTTCCCGGATCTTGTGGGTAAAGTGTGCAACCTCTGCAGAGTGTAAAACTATTAGAATAGTCGTGTCCACGGTCATGGACAGTTGGGAGGTGCTACTTAAACTATGTTAAGAATTTCACAATCTCGGTGAAAGTGTGTGTGTGTTGAGTCAAGGTGGTGACTTGACTCGTTGAAAGAACCAGAAATTAATTGAACTCTATTTATGTTGATATCTGTAACCTGTCCTCGAGGTTACCCAAGTACATTGATGCATGTCTCAAAAATGGTAGAATAACTTATCCAGCTTGTAGCTAGGTTGCTTATTGTTGTACAACTTGCAGTGTTACCTTGAACCAAATCATGGGTTGCTTGCGAATACATTCAAAGTACTCATTGGCTTGCCACTGGTTATTTAATTGGCCAGGCATGGAGGAGCAGGAACTTGAAGAAGAATTTTATGGAGACGAACATGCGAACTAAGACGCTTTCCCAGTCAGAATGCCTTTAGGGTTAAGGAAGATGACATTGGTTCTACTTATCTACGAAGACTTCCGCTATTCGAGTCTATTTGCTATTCAGCCCATGAGGCTTTATCTATGTAAGACTTGGCCATAATGGTCATAATTTGTGTAAGACGGTATGTATGGATGTAAGACTCTTGTTATTCAGCTTCTGTGTGTCCAGTCAGCATTGATATCTGGGATCACTCTACACGTGCACTCGGTGATCTCGGCTCTTAAGTCGGGGTCCCCAAAGTTTAATTCTCTTGATCCTGGTTGTGTGCGTACTCCCTGAGATATGATTTATTACTTCTCTGCTAAATATTTCCCCGCTCATAAGGAACAATCTCTCTTAAGGGAAATATATAATTTTCTGCAAATTGAAGAAGAGAGTCTCCCACAAGCTTGGCGGAGGCTTCTCCGATTACTTATTGCTTTGTCTGATCATCCTCTTAAGAAAAATGAAATACTTGATATCTTTTATAATGAACTAACGGATGCTTCCAGAGACCACCTAGATAGTTGTGCTGGTTGTGTTTTTAGGGAAAGAACTATTGATCAAGCTGAATTGCTATTGAATAATATGTTGATTAATGAAAATAATTGGACACTTCCTGAACCAACTCCTAAGCCAACTCCGAAGAAAAGGGGTATTCTATTTTCAGTCCTGAAGATATGCAAGAGGCAAAGAAATCAATGAAAGAAAAAGGTATTAAAGTTGAAGATGTTAAGAATTTACCACCTATTGAATTAATACATGGTCTTGATAACCCGAGACAGGTAGTAAAGGTAAATTCTCTCTATATATTTGATGAAGGTGATATTCCTCGTTATAAGTCTGCTAGCCAATGTTTAGATGAGTTTGACAATTTTATTGTTAAAAAAGAAAATTTCAATGCTTATGTTAGTAGACAATTGAAACGTAATGCTTATATGATTGAACACTTAAGTGACTATATGTCTAGAGTAAAAGGTGAACATAAACTCATTAGTAAACCTTCTTCTATGGTGATGTCTACTACACGCTTCTATTCCTGTAGACAGTGTTGGGCCTCCAAGAGCAGAGGTTTGTAGGACAGCAGCAAATTTCCCTTAAGTGAGTAACCCAAGGTTTATCGAACTCAGGGAAGTGGAGGTTGAACGTACCCCTTTGAAGCAACCCTGCAATCAAGATACAAGAAGTCTCTTGTGTCCCCAACACACCTAATACAACTAGGAGTTGTATAGGTGCACTAGTTCGGCGAAGAGATGGTAAAATATGGATGATAGGAGTGGCAAAGCAAAGTAATATAAATCTGTAATAAAAAGTGCAGCAAGCAAACAAGTGGTAAACGTGAGCACAAATGGTATTGCAATGGTGGAAACAAGGCCTAGGCTTCATACTTTCACTAGTGGCAACTCCCAACAACATTTACATAGTCTATCACATGATATTTCCCATAAAAAATGCAATGGAGACGCACTCGGAGGTCATTCCTTTGTGGTCAAGAGAGGACAAGAATTATGTAGGGCTATAAAAGCACACCTCAAAGTTCGTAGTTCTTAATCTATGGATTTCCCAATGTCACCGCGGCCATCCAAAGAGAGTACCACAATCACCACAACATATCTCAAGGATAGTCAAAGACAAGCACCAAGGGTCTCTCAATCTTCAATCAACACACAAAAGAGGAAATCAGTCATGAAAATATTCTTCTAATCCATGTCCAATAGACCGCTGTCACCTTGGTCACGGGGATTATACTTGATAAAGACAAGTGAGTACGTCAATTCAATACATAGATGAAGGGGAAATATCATGGGATCACCCTAGATTAACATAGCCTATGATCACAACGAAGATCACATCATGGGAGAGAGAATTGACCACATAGCTACTGGTAGAAACCTCAGCCCCGAGGAGGGACTACTCCCGCATCATGGAGGGAGGAAGCAACGTCGATGGAGATGAATCCGGGGGCACTTCCCCGTCGCGACAGGATGCCGGCACAGGAATTCTGGTCCCCCGAAATTTGGTGGCGATGGCAGCGGAGATCGGAATAGCTTCTGGAGAAAAGGGCTCTGGTATCAGGGTTTCCGCGACGGGTGGTAAATATATGCCAAAAGGGGTCACCAGAGGTGGAGAGGGGGGCCCAGGTGCCCCCCGGCGCGGCCAGGGGTGGGGCCGCGTGGGCTGGCCGCCTGGGCTGCCCCTGGCTCCCCTCTGGCCCCACTTCTGGCGCGTGGAAGCTTCTGGAGCGCTGATTTTTTATATTTTTTCCCAGAATTTTTCTGGCAATTTAAGTAATGGGAAAACCTGAAATACAAAAACAGCAGAGAACAGAAACTGGCACTGGGGTGCACTAAGTTAATAGGTTAGTCCAAATATGATCAAAAGTGTATGGAAGTGCATAAATATCATAGCAATATCACACAAAAGAATCATGGAGCAAGCAGAAATTATAGATACGTTTTGGACGTATCAACATCCCCAAGCTTAATTCTTGCTCGTCCTCGAGTAGGTAAATGATAACAAGCATAATTTCTGTGGTGACATGCTACAATAGAGTCTTTCACAATCACATGACAAATGCTTATTGAGATAATGAATCTTTAGTAATTAAGTTGCCTCATGAGAATATCACAAAGAACTGAAAGTTTACAATATGATACTGAAACAGCCAATAGATTTGTAGTGAGCATGGTGTGCAAACATGACAAAGTGATACCTCGCTTGCCCCCTTTAGTGAGGCAAAACATAAATGCAGGAGCACCTCTGAAGTTTAAGTGACGACTAGATACAATGATTTCAGAATAAGCGCTATCACAATCATGCAGAAGACAATGGTACTTTGGGACAATGCACATTACACTCAGAATGACAATCATGCTCTCAATAGTTGGTGCTTTGAAGAAAGAAGGTGGAGACTCTCGAACCGTGGATTTTGATGGCAAGGTTGAAAACCCGTGGTTGGAAGCAAAGACTAAACATGTACCACAGCTCTTGGTTTTGAAAACAAAGGTAAAAAGCTTTTGGGAGGTGCATAATTTGTCAACCAATGTTAGTAGACAACCCAATCACTTCTCGAACTGGACAAGTTTCAAGGAACGGCTCCCGCACGGGGACGATCACATCCCCTTAATCTCCTTTGTTTATCACTGCCAAAAGTTTTCTGATTTCTCATGAACAAAGCGTGAAGGAGGGTTTGTTTGTTGTATTATCTTTTATGAGCCGGGCACACTCATGCCAGTTCCTCCTCGTATTAGGGGTTTGCAGATTAGACATGCAATCCCGGGGTAAAACTTGTCCAACTTAAAAAGATCATGAATTAACTACTACTTCCTCATGAGCTAAAACAGAGGCACAAAAGAGAAATGCTTTTGAATAATTTTGAGATGGTACAAGAAAGTCTTCGTTAGGAATGGCAAGTAAATACCATATATAGGAAGGTATGGTGGACTCATATGGCATAACTGGTTTCAAGGATTTTGGATGCACAAGCAGTCAGTCCGCTTAGTACAGGTGAAGGCTAGCGAAAGACAGGGAGCGACCAACTAAGAGAGCAATGAAGGCCATAATCATGCAGAGCGACAAAGCAACATTGAATCGGGCAGGGAAGTTATATCACTACTCAGAAATTAAAGATCATCAAGGCTTGATAGACTTTCTTTACAGTCTTAAATATGCGTGAGCATATGCCAAGTCAATCAAAATAAATTCTTGGAGGAAGATATCACTAAACCATACCACATCATAGGCAAACAAATCATGCTGGTACTTCAATAACACATTAAGAACCCCCAGCTATTTGAGACTAACCATAAGAAAACAAGAACTACTAAGCACCATTATGCACATAGCATTTTTATCATAGACATATCAACCAGTGCCACAGCAGCCATCTCTCTTAACAAGATAAGCATGATAACTCAAGAGAGTTCAACAACCAACTAAACAAAAGCTCTTTAAAATGAAAAGCATGAAAACTAAGAGCTAAACATGACAGCATATATGGAAAGATAAAGAACACACGCAAGAAGATACGCATGCAAGCCTATGTTGTGTTCTGCAGTGGGGTGGAGCGTGTTTCTCTCCCAAACAATGAAGGCTAGGATCCAACTTGTTATGAACAGCAAGCAAAGCTAAAGAAAACTAAAAAGGAAACTAAGAGCGAGATGCTCCAAGCATAGCACATAACGCATGAAGTGATTAAAATATAGTGGAACGAAAGACGAACTGATAATTGTTGATGGAGAAGGGGATGCACGGGGGCATCCCCAAGCTTAGACGCTTGAGTCTTCTTGAATATTTCTTGGGGGTGCACGGGGGCATCCCCAAGCTTGAGCGTTTGACCCTCCTGGATCTTCTTTTATCATCTTCCCTCGCACACTTGAAAACTCCCTTCATACATAACTCATCATAATCTGATTAACGAGGTTAGTACCCACAATAAAATAATTTTTCCCTACTGGAAATAAGGATAATCTTGAAGAGCTACTGTTTCTCAAGATTGCCAAAATGTTTTTGCAAAGAAAAAGCAAGCTCAAGGTTTGCAAAACGAAGAAAAAGCAAAACAGGACAGAATCTGTGAAAAACAGACCAACAAGTAGTAAATAATTTTTTCGGGGAACTTCTGCCACTCAAATCAAAAAACTCAGAACAGACGCTCGAAAGCCAATTGTATAGAGCATGCTGTCAAAAAAATTCAGATAGAAAAGATGATCTGGTTATTTTATACGAATTTTTATGTCCAAGGACAGAATCTATTTTCTGGACAGCACGTCACAACTTTTGAACTTTCTTGCAATCAGAGGCTAAACTTGGCACAAAGCTGAAAAATAAAGATACAATGATGTTGCTACAGTAGTAACAAACATCAAGACCACTAAAAACTTAAAGAACAAGCTGAAAGCAAAGATAACAAGGGTGGTCTCCCTAGAGCTCTTTCTTTATAGCCATAAAGATAGGCTTAAGACTTTAATGATGCTCTCGTAGGAATAAGAATTGAAGAACAAAAGAGAGCATCAAGAAGCAAATAGCAAACACATTTAAGCCTAACATGCTTCTGATGCATAGGAATATTGCAATAGAATAATTCATTGAAGCACAAAGCAATAAGCATAGGAAGACAAAACAAGTGCAGCTTCAAAACCTTCAACATAAAGAGAGGGAACTTGATATTATTGAAATATCTATAAGCATATGTTCCCTTCTCATAATAATTTTCAGTGGGATCACGAATAAACTCAACAATATAAGCATCACATAAAGCATTGTTACCATGATCCACATGGAAAAAGGTACTCTTACTCTCCACATAAGCATAATCTTTCTCATTAGGAATAGTGAGAGTAAAGCAATCATAACCATCATGGTAATCATCATATTTAGGAGGCATATCATAATCATAATAAATTTTATCCTCAATAGTAGGTGGACTAAAAAGCTCACATTTATCATTGTAATCATCATATATAGGAAGCAAAGTATCATCAAAGTAAATTTTCTCTTCAAAAGTTGGGGGACTAAAAATATCATGTTCATCAAACGTGTCATCCCCAAGCTTAGAGCTTTCCATGTCATTAGCAATATTGATATTAAAAAAACATACTAATAACATCACCACCATCATGATTGTTATGCAAATAATAAAGTTCCAAAGGTTTTTTAATTTTCTCTTCAAACACATCATGTCCAAGTTCAAGGTAGAGCTTATAAAGCTCTCTCATATTTTTGTTGTTTTCCATTAAGCAAAACTAGTGAAATAAAAACAAGAAACAAAAAGATTTAATTGCAAGATCTAGAGAAGGTACCTTCACTTACCTCACTTCCCCGGCAATGGCGCCAGAAATAGCTTGATGTCTACTACACGTTTCTATTCCTGTAGACAGTGTTGGGCCTCCAAGAGCAGAGGTTTGTAGGACAGCAGCAAATTTCCCTTAAGTGAGTAACCCAAGGTTTATCGAACTCAGGGAAGTGGAGGTTCAACGTACCCCTTTCAAGCAACCCTGCAATCAAGATACAAGAAGTCTCTTCTGTCCCAACACACCTAATACAACTAGGAGTTGTATAGGTGCACTAGTTCGGCGAAGAGATGGTAAAATATGGATGATAGGAGTGGCAAAGCAAAGTAATATAAATCTGTAATAAAAAGTGCAGCAAGCAAACAAGTGGTAAACGTGAGCACAAATGGTATTGCAATGGTGGAAACAAGGCCTAGGCTTCATACTTTCACTAGTGGCAACTCCCAACAACATTTACATAGTCTATCACATGATATTTCCCATAAAACATGCAATGGAGACGCACTCGGAGGTCATTCCTTTGTGGTCAAGAGAGGACAAGAATTATGTAGGGCCACAAAAGCACACATCAAAGTTCGTAGTTCTTAATCTATGGATTTCCCAATGTCACCGCGGCCATCCAAAGAGAGTACCACAATCACCACAACATATCTCAAGGATAGTCAAAGACAAGCACCAAGGGACTCTCAATCTTCAATCAACACACAAAAGAAGAAACCACTGATGAAAATATTCTTCTAATCCATGTCCAATAGACCGCTGTCACCTTGGTCTCGGGGATTATACTAGATAAAGACAAGTGAGTACGTCAATTCAATACATAGAGGAAGGGGAAATATCATGGGATCACCCTAGATTAACATAGCATATGATCACAACGAAGATCACATCATGGGAGAGAGAATTGACCACATAGCTACTGGTAGAAACCTCAGCCCCGAGGAGGGACTACTCCCGCATCATGGAGGGAGGAAGCAACGTCGATGGAGATGAATCCGGGGGCACTTCCCCATCCCGGCAGGATGCCGGCACAGGAATTCTGGTCCCCCGAAACTTGGTGGCGATGGCGGCGGAGATCAGAATAGCTTCTGGAGAAAAGGGCTCTGGTATCAGGGTTTCGGCGATGGGTGGTAAATATATGCCAAAGGGGGTCACCAGAGGCGGAGAGGGGGGCCCAGGCGCCCCCCCCCCCCGGCGCGGCCAGGGCTGGGGCCGCGTGGGCTGGCCGCCTGGGCTGCCCCTGGCTCCCCTCTGGCCCCACTTCTAGAGCGTGGAAGCTTCTGGAGCGCTGATTTTTTATATATTTTTCCCGGAATTTTTCTGGCAATTTAAGTAATGGGAAAACCTGAAATACAAAAACAGCAGAGAACAGAAACTGGCACTGGGGTGCACTGAGTTAATAGGTTAGTCCAAATATAATCAAAAGTCTATGGAAGTGCATAAATATCATAGAAATAGCACAGAAAAGAAGCATGGAGCAAGCATAAGTTACAGATACGTTTTGGACGTATCATATGGTTACCACTCAAGTAGAACAAGTGCTTAAAGTACAAAATGATTTGCTCAATGCATTAAATAATAAGAAAAAAGATAATGATGTTAGAGTTGTGACTAGAGGGGGTAGAATGACTCAGGAACCTCTGTATCCTGAGGGCCACCCTATGCGAATTGAGCATGATTCTCAGAGAGAAAATGTTGATGCACCTAGTTCTTCTAAGAAGAAGAAAAAAATGATAGGACTTTGCATGCTTCTAGTGAACCTGTTGTTGACACTCCTGAGAATCTCAATGATACTTATATTTCTGATGCTGAAACACAATCTGCTAGTGAATATGAACCTAGTGATAATGTTAATAATGATGTTCATGATGATACTCAACCTAGCAATAATGATGATGTAGAGATTGAACCTGCTGTTGGTATTGATAACCCACAATCAAAGAATCAACCTTATGATAAAAGAGACTTCATTGCTAGGAAGCACGGTAAAGAAAGAGAACCATGGGTTCGGAAACCCATGCCTTTTCCTCCTAAACCATCAAAGAAAAAGGATGATGAGGATTTTGAGCACTTTGCTGAAATTATTAGACCTATCTTTTTGCGTATGAGTATGACCGATGTGCTTAAAACGAATCCTTATGCTAAGTATATGAAAGATATTATTACAAACAAAAGAAAGATACCGGAGGTTGAAATTTCCACCATGCTTGCCAATTATACTTTTAAAGGTGGAATACAAAAGAAACTAGGAGATCCAGGAGTACCAACTATACCATGCTCCATTAAAAGAAACTATGTTAAAACTGCTTTATGTGATCTTGGAGCGGGTGTTAGTGTTATGCCTCTCTCTTTATACCGTAGACTTGATTTGAATAAGTTGACACCTGCTGAAATATCTTAGCAAATGGCCGATAAATCAACTGCTATACCTGCGGTATTTGCACTACAAAAAAAAAATACACTTCCGTGATGATACGTGTTTGTCACAGTAGGTCACGTTTTCTGTCAAGCATGTACATCCATGACGATTTTATGACCGAATCAAGATAGTCATACCTGTGTTGTCGTAGAAGTGTTCCATGACATTACCAAAATTATCATCACGGAAGTGTCCACTTCCATGACGATAAATCGAGCATCACAGAAGTGCTTTCGTTAAGGGTGACCGACACGTGGCATCCACCGTAACGAAACACCATTAAGCTATCGGGTCCGGTTTTGGATCCGATAACCCATTAACAGCCCCGACCATTGGAGATTTTCCACGTGTAAAATTATCATTGGCTGGAGCGAACATGTGTCGGCTCGCCGTTGGAACAGATGTCATCCACTCACTGGACACATAGCGCCTATGATACATCGACACGTGGCACGGCCCAACAGCGCCCATTCCTGTGAAAAGGCCGGCCTGTTTGACTTGGTCAAAAGGTGGCGAGCCGGCCCACGACAATCATGTTAACTGCATGTTCGCATATAGCCCATTTACAGCTCGCTAACCCAGGGCCCGTTTACGGCCTATCCGAATTAGGCCCAGTAGCGTCATCTGGGCCGTCCAATATAATTTCAGCCTATTTTAACTTCCGTTCCATGTATGGCCCATGACGTCTTTCGGCCCATATGAGGCCCTTAGTAACCCTCGGCCCATTAACGGCCCGTGGTGATACTAGCCCGTAATGAATAGTGCCCAACAGAGGCCCATTCCTCTGAAAAGGCCGGCCCATTTGACTTGGTCAAAAGGTGACGGGTCGGCCCACGGCAAGCCTGTTAACGGCCTGTTCGCATATAGCCCATTTACATCCCGCTAACCCAGGGCCCGATTACGGCCTATCCGAATTAGGCCCAGTAGCGTCATCTGGGGCGTCCAATATAATTCCAGCCCGTTTTAACTTCCGGCCCATGTATGGCCCATGACGTCTTTCGGCCCATATCAGGTCCTTAGTAACCCTCGGCTCACTAACAGCCCGTGGTAAAACTTGCCCGTATTGAACAGTGTTTTACTTTATACCCATTAATGGCCCATTATTCTGCCGGCCCGTTTCTAGCCCATGTTATCTTTCGGCCTACTGAGGGCCCATTTATTCTTGGGCTCATTTCCAGCATTCGTTTACTTTCGACCCGTTACTGTCATTTTCTGCTTGTGGGCCAAATTCAGCCCGTGGTTATAGTCGGCCAGTTTGTGGCCCATTAATACGTTGGTCGTTTTCATAGCGTCATCAAATACGGAAGGTTAACGACAACCCGTTATGGTCGGCCCATTATGGTCGGCCCATGAACGGATGATTTCAACTCTAGGCCATTTATGGCCATAATGTGGTCTGTTATTGGCCCATGTTTGGCCAACCGATCATATGGCCCGTAGAAAGCCCATTGTGTCTACGGCCCGTATAAGGCCCATTGTTTCTATGGCCCTTAGAAGGCCCATGTTAACTACAGTAAATATGTAGCCCATGGTTAATGTGGCCTAGTTTTAAAAAATAGGCTATTGCGGCCACTAGCAAACTGCGGAAAAAGAGTTGCACTGACTACAAGAAAACAAATAAACAAGACAATAAGGAAACAAATAGGCAAGCAACTTATGCTAGGCTATCACGTCTATTATGCATATTACATCCACTGGCCATCAAAGTTCGCCACCAGTGCAAATATAGGGAACAAAGCAGCATACAAACGCCGCAGCAAAACAAGTCCAGAACTGAAACCACTTCACAAGAGCTCAAGAAACAATATCCTGGGTAGCCATAATGCTGGTAAGATGCTTAGCAAGCTTATTAACTTTCTCTTGTTTGGCGCTTAAATCCTCCAGCACTTGCTGTTGCACCAGAAAGTATGCATTTGAATTCGGCAGGGACTTCCTCAGTCCTTCGGCTTCCTGTCGCATAACATATGATCAATGTCTTTCAACTTGAAGTTGAGACTCAAGAAGCCGAACTGATTCAGGCAGCGAGTTTGAAGAGCTGGTGCCAGCACTAGTAGCCAGTAACTCAAACACTACATCAAGACAGGACTTTAGGGTTGTCTCAGTGTCTTCAATATAGTTTTTATCAGCTTTCTTGGAGACCAACATGGATGTCTCACTATCTTGAACCTTATCTGCATTACTTCCTGTACCATTGCATAACGGGGTACTCTTCTCCAATATTTTATCCGCATTCTAAAAGAGAAACAAACAAACACATCACAGGTTTATAATGTAGTATATGTAACTCATTTTGGTAAACTAGTTCAGTAGTAAGGTGGACATGATAATAGCATGAAACAAACATATATCTATGTAGTATGGTCACTGTATGGTCTATATCATTCTAGTTTATGTTGCCACATCAAGATAGATACAGTTCGAAACATATGTATTTAAGACAAAGCAGCTTAGACAGAATATAAGTGTGGGAAACTACACATCAATAAAAACACTTGTAAGGTGCATGGCATTAGAATATAAATGTTTATTCAATTGAAACTGAAATCAACATAGAGCATGTGACAACAGCAAACATGTTAAAGAAACAGGTTTAAAACATACATGTTGCTCCATTGGAGTTTCAATTGCATCCTTCAAATTTGAAATTAGTTGGTATGAATAAATACAGTGATGCAAGAGCAAAGTAGTATGAACCATAGCTACGGAACCTGACCTGAGAAGAATTCTTCTTCTGCTTTAAGCGTTCACTTGGGGTTCGGAATGGTGGTCCTCGTGCTTTGGGCACTACAGTTGCCTTACTAACTGCTCGTGTTTGGGTGCTCTGTGGTGGAGATGGTGTTGTGTCAACGGGAACTGGGTTACTATCTGCTGGGGTTGGGGTTAGAAGGGGTGTAGCTAGTTCTCTATCCAACTGGGTAGGGGTACAATCTGCGTGAGTCTGGGTTATGTGTGGTGGGGCTGGTTCTTGGGAAAGTACAACCGTGGTTCTATCTCCATCGACAGGTAGCATGAATTTTTCTGAAGACCGTGTTTTTACTCCCACTAATACTGCCATCACCCCTTCCTATTGAAATGGCTGATAAACAAGAAAAGTAATTGAATGTACATACATTGTAAGATAGATAGGTGCAATGGATAGTAGGGAAGAAAACAGGGCATGAAATAATTCACATTTATGTTGTCTAACCAAACGGAATAGCAGGACATAATTTCACATATATGATGGCTAATTAAACAGGATAGCATGACACAATTTCACCTGTATGATGGCTAATTAAACAGGATAGAATGACATACTTCAAAATATGATGACTATGTAAACAAGATGACATGATATAACTATACGATGTGTCTATTAAAGTAGTTGGCATGCCATAAATCACAAACATGCCGTCGATGGAAACATGATGGGATGATATAACTCATGGATAGAATGACATAATTCAAAATATGATGACTATGTGAACAGGATGAGATGACATAACTATATTATATCTTTAGAAAATGGGTTGGCATGCCATAATTCAGATACATGTTGTCTATGTAAACATCATGGCATGTTACAATTCAAATATATGATTTATATACTAACAAATTGAGCAGAGGGCAATCACATATATGATGTGTCAATTAGGAGATGGCATTCAATATCGCGTATATGATGTAAAAACTAATCATTGCAATACAACATATGCATGATATGAGTAATATAACCCTGCCAAGTTTGAGCATACACCTCAGGGGGATAATATGACTGGTCATCTGCCTCTGAATCCTCCTTTGAAGAGATATCTAAAACCAACAAGATATCTGCTTCACCAGGTAGCATTGTCTGCTCTAAAGACCTTGTTTTCATTCCAGATTTCTCCAACACCAATTCAAATGGTTGATGCACATGACGAGCAGTTGAATATACAAACATTGTTGACAAAAGCAATGAGAAATACAAAAAAAGGACAACATGATATAATTCACTTATATGACGCTTGGCTAAACAGCATGGCATTGCATAATTCACATATATAATGCCTTGCAACAAGATAGCATTGCATAATTCACATATATAATGTCTTGCAAAAAGATGGCATTGCATAATTCACATATATGGTAATTAGACACTAAACAGGTGGCATTCACACAAATCGTGTCTAAACTAAGCAAATGACATAGCAATGCCAGATACCATACACACGATATGAGCAACCTAACCCTGCCAAGTTAGAGCATGCACCTCAGGGGGGGATAGGACTGGTCATCTGTCCCTGAATCCTCCTCTGAGGAGTTATCTTCCTCTTGATTACGATCCAAAATGGGTGGAGGGGGTCTGCCTTTGCGCCCACCATGGAGCGACGTCTGCATGAAATTTTATTGCCACGCAAGGCTCGCCTCTTTTGCTCTACATGTTCAGTTCCATTGTGTATAATAACTAACATGCATAGGAATAAAACATAGTGAGATTATGTAAGGAGTGCATGCACAAATCCAGACTGAAGGTAGCAAACTGTGGATAGACCCAAAACCAATGATAGCAGGCAGATAATAGCTTTAGTTAAAAAATACAGATAATGGCTTCTTTAATGTTTGTTTGCACCCAACATGAAACTTATAGTAGACACCCGAGATTAACCAGATAGTAGATAGATAGTACTGATTGCTGGCCCAATATGTACCCCACAACCATTTAAAAACTCAAGTTTCAGCATAAGTTTGGACCTGAGTTGGAGTCTAATAGGTGAACACGACGATAAAGTAGCATGTCATTATATTAAGAGATGCATAACGTAAACAGACACGGAAGAGTGCGACCTCTCTTGCGGACCCGTGTAGTCCTGAAGATCATCTGCTCAGTTGATGATGGTAATGCAGTTGTCGTGGCTACCGGCGGCGGGAAGAAGATCTGAGGCGGTGAAAGACAGTCTGGAGAGCGGATCCCTGCTATGGTGAACCCTTCCGTCGTTGGAGCGGCTGAGCTGGGGTGGAACACATCACCGCAGGAGCAGGACCAACCACACAAGGTTTTCTTTGACACATATCTGTAACATAAGTAATTGTGTAAGGGCTTGTTTGAATTTGAGGATTCTAACAATGTAGGGATAGGAAATAGACAGGAATAGGATAGGAATGCACGTGCAAAACAGAGAATTTAGTAACACATGATATCTGCCAATCTGGGTGTTTGGTTCACACTAATTGGAAGATCACAGGATGCAAAGAAGCATGGTGAGATTAAGTCAAACCACAAGATGTGTACAACCTCTTTGGCGAAGCCATGTCGATCTCAGCGTGATTGGGTTGGCCGGTGAGGATGCTCCGGTTGACTTGGCTATCGGAGGAGGGGAAGAAGATCTTAGGCGTCTGGAGATGGAGCCCGAGGTACTGCTCCGCTGTGATGGAGGGTTTCGTCGTTGGAGTAGCTCCGGTGAGTTGTACTACGCCGAGGCTGAAGTAGGACAAGAGAGACAATGTTAACCTGACTGGAATTCTAATAGCATCTCCAATAGATGATGTAAAATACATAACCACAAAGTGCTAGATGTATAGATCAGCCGCTCATCTCTGAACTTAACTGTCGAAACTGAATTTAACTGTCGAAACTTAACTTAACTATCGAAACTGAATTTTGCTGTCGAAACTGAATTTAACTGTGGAAACTAAACTTAATTGTCGAAACTGAATTTTACTGTCGAAACTGAATTTTGCTGTCGAAACTGAATTTTACCGTCGAAACTGAACTTAATTGTCGAAACTGAATTTTGCTGACGAAACTGAATTTTACTATCGAAACTGAACGCACTAGAGGTGAGACTAGACGTCAGTCGACTGACCTTTCATCTCTGGTCAGTCTATTTTGCAGCCGTTGGATACGAAATCAAGGGCCTGCAATTCATCTTCAACCTCCACCCCCCTGAGCCGCCAGCCACCACCGGCCATATAGCCATCCCCCGCCGCCCCGCCCGCCCGCAAAACACTCCCCACCGTTGGTCCGCCGCTGCCCCGG
>LR738711.1:312576217-312607023 GCA_902687465.1 Secale cereale | reverse complement strand
AAAATCGAATGACCCAAAAGTCGATTCAGTTGAATGAAGTGTAGCTAAATTGGAGCAGCATCGCAAGCAAGATCAAGAGCGAGAGCAGCACCGCGAGCAAGAGCAAGATCAAGAGCAGACCAGGCAGGGGACCGAGAGCAAGAGCAGAGCAGCAGCGCGAGCGAGAGCTAAAGCAGCAGCAGCTCCTACTGATGTGGACGTTGCCGCAGAGGGAGCGACGCCGTGGAGGAAGTGGCCGGCGACGCCGCCGTTGATGGAGCCGCGCCGTGTCGGCTCAGGACTGAGCGCCGCAGCACCGTGAGATCGAATCAAGAAGAAAATGCGGCGATTAATGTACAAACTCTTAGGTGGCCCTGATTAGGCTACAACTTCATTCGAGGAAACGGTGATGATGATGCTCTTCTGGTGGTGTAGGTGAATACGGCGATGTGGGAATGGAGGTGTCGTGAAAGATGAGGGGAACGTCGGGGCAGCTCCTTGGAGGTGGAGGACGGGGTGGCTGAACCGGCGGGACGACCAGATCGACGACGGATCCTCATTCGGTACGGTGGATGAGGGACGTTGAGGTGTTGCTGTGGACGACGTCGTTGAGGAAGAGGCTCCGGCTGGGTGGCGGACGGAGGAGGGTGTGGGGCTTCGCGGGTTTTGTCGGCCTCGGGGTACGAATGAATGGGCGGATCAGATGGGACTGGGGAACCATGGCTTAGGGACGCGCTTGTCCGAAATGTGAGGTAAGTTATGAAAGTACCCCCACCGATTTGAGGCGGTTCTTTCGGTTCAGGGGTATCACGGGCATTTCACGTGTCAGGATTTCACAAGAGGTGGGAGTTTTCGCGCGCGTTGAAATTTTGGAATAACAAGGCGCGGGTTGAGATGGACGGAGTCGTCGGAGCACAACGAGACAAAGATATATCTTCAATATTTCGGGCTAACAAGGCGAGGGTTGAAATTTTCGGACAAGCCTAACGTGTATTGTACCAAATCAATTCGCACTACAAATGTCATTCAAAACTTTGAAATTATGTTATGTTCAATTAAAATATATCGCTACGTGTATAATGCATGCAACCTAGTACTCAAATGAACGTTTTAGTGCATTCCAAACGTATATACTACCGCTTCCATATGAACTAAATTTGAATTCATTTCTCCATTTGAATAAGATCTACAATAATGATTGTTGTGAAGTCAAAGCATTTGAATTGGTTGCTCTATTTTAATAAGATCTACAATAGTCATTATTGTCAAGTTAAACTATCATTTGTGTATTATCTTCACAGCACACCACATGATTAGTCTCGAGTTACATATGAACTATGTGTACTATATGAACTCGAACTCGATTTTTTGAATCCACTTTATGTTAATTTGCATATGTTTAAAATACTATGATCTCCTATTCAAATATATGAATCCACTTTCGTATCTAATTATGATCTTTGTTTGTCTCTTACACCCACACAATCCTCTAACCTTTGTAGCTACCACTAACTTTCTCTTGTGCATGCACACGACCTCCTCGCCCTCCCCCTCCCTCGGCATTCTATCCATCACGCACATTCATTTTGTTTTCTTTAGGTCATTCTCCCACAGTCTCCACAACTCCTTTCCGACAAACACCGATCGTTATACCTCTCCAGCGATGTCTGCCTACAACATACACACGCACCTTCAATCTCCTCCTTTATGTGTCCTTGCCTCGTGTCTCTCATACGGTCCCACACCCGTGTAAACTCTTGCCCCTCTTTTCGAACATCTCACAACCGCACAATCCTCCCCCTATCTAGCTAGTAGCTGGGCCTCTCGCACCACCTCCTAGCTCCATTCTCTCTGTCTATCCGTCTCATCGGGCCTTATTTGCCTCTAACAAATGGACGTACATCGACCGATCTCCCGCTATACATATAGCTACCTAGGTCCTTATAACTCGTTTTTCCCCACGTGTCGATCGATCTACCTCATTAGTTATGTATCTCCCTTCCTCCGACAAACAATAATTGATCTACCGATCTAGTTAGGTTTGCTTACCAAACACATGGTTCCCCATCATCATCCATGGTATCCCGACAGATCTATCACGCACAGGCACACACAGAAACACATCCCCACTCTTAGTGACAATATTGCAGTCCCACCCTTAGTTTGTCTAGTAGGCCTCTCCCATCATCTTCGAGAAGCAACTCCATCACCCATCCAACACTCTAGACCTCTCCCTCCCTCTCTCTCTCCTCTCTCTCTCTCTTCTGTCCCATCCTATTTCCCATCCTTCAGTTATGTATGGATGTCGACCGATCTCCCTCAAGACATAGCTGGGTCTCTCCTTCTCAACACATATACGAGTCGTTCTACCTCTATAGTTAAGCCTCTGCCTACCCCTCCCAGAACCCCCTACCACACACACACACACCGATACATCGAGCGCTCGAGTCATGTCTCCCTGCCGCACATAAACTTGACATGTGCCCTCTGACATTCCGGTAACTAGGCCAGTCACCCTATATCTTTGACTTGCACACACACACAATTTCGATGGCTCTTTTCATCGATCTCGCACCCACCCACTTGATCCTCTCTTCGACTCTATCGATATCTATGACCCCTCCCTCTCTTCTCGTGGATCGCCCGACCCTCTACATATGATATGGATATGCCTCCATTTCACACACATTGCATGCAAAATTTTGTTTGAGATGTCATCGACACATATTCCCACAAATACATTCACGAAATCAACCTCCCCCCTCCCAAAACAAAAAACACTCACGAACGCATACAAGCCATTTGTCTAGGTTTGTATCTCTCACACACACCCACGTAGGTGGCGGACGTGCATGAAGAGAAGAGGTGCACGCATGGCGCACTTACTCCCATCTCTTTCCCAACCACACCCACGCGGGTACACGGTGGAGCTCATTTCTGTACGAAAAGGCAGCCCACGTGGTAACTTGACATGTGTACTGGTTGTCAATTAGATGGAGGGAGGATCGTCTACCACGGGTGAACAAACAAATTGCGACTTGACGCGTTATGTTAAAAAAGAGGGAAACCATGTGGGGCCTACCTTAGAGGCAAGGCTCTATACACTGGAGTACTTTTGATGTGTCCCTGTCAGGACCCCGATCCTAAGTCACACAGGCCTAGCCTATAACACACCATATCACTTTGCGGCCTCACGCACGGTATCCCCACGGGTGCCACCTTACCTGGCCCGGGACCGTTTGCGTATTTTGGCACACGTATATGATAGTGTCACTAGCATCCATATGACAGAGAACCCGGGCCGACATGACCAGTTATAAACCAAAAGTGGCACTAAATTACAGAGACAGGCATACATGACCCAGCAACGAACGTGTCGGTCATCAACGTATGAACCCAAGTCGTAGCAAGCTACAAGGACTTAAAGGAACAACGCGTGACATTTCCCCTAAGGGACAGACACAGGAACGAAGAAGGACACATGCCGGCCAGCCTAAGTGTTCCGGAGCAGTAGCAAGCTACCAAGGCTCAGTGGAATCACTAGGAGACATTTCCCTGTAAGATAGGCTACCAAAGGTAAACAACTAGGTGTCGGATCCCACACATAGCAATACACATTACACGTACGCATAACATGCAAGTATGTGCTGTACAACATGGCATCACAACATAACTCAACAACTCATATAGATAAAGGCCCAGAAGAGCCAGCATAGCATTTATTACAATCAGGGGTCACATGACCCAGCATACAGAGCATACAGGCAACGGAAGCATAACATGTCTGAGTACAGACAACTACAATGAAAAGGGCTAAGAAGCCTGACTATCTACAAGACCCTCCTAAGGGGACAAGACCGTAGCTGAGGTAACAAGCTAAACGTCGAAGTCCACGCGGAACCACTAGCGAGACTGAAGTCTCTCTGCAAAACATAAATTAACAAACGTGAGTACAAAGGTACTCAGCAAGACTTACATCAGAACTAACTACATATGCAACAGTATCAACAAAAGGGGGTAGTGGAGTTTGACTGCAGCAAGCCAGCTTTGACTCGTGGCTATCCTGAACTACGTCGGCAAGTAACTCTTTTGAGGTGGCGCACACGAGTCCACATATTCACCAATCAATACACCACTATGGATCCGCTCCCGTCTCCCTACGAGAAGGCCATCCATAGCACTCACACTTATCTTGCGCATTTTAGAGTATCCACTTTCGATTGTCTATGTACCACGTAAGCATCCAAGAAGTCCATATCCGCGGACCCGGTTATTCGAATAGATCATGTTAACCCTGCAGGGGTGTACTTCTTCACACACGCTCTCGCCACTTACCGCCATGCACACGTCATGTATCTCGGCAACCTTCAAGCGGAAGCCTGGCGAGGGTGTCGGGCACGACCCGACTAACCACACAAGTCTCTCGTCTAGGTTTATCGTCTATTCGGGTTCCATCCATGGGGAGATCCGGCCGGGGTGTCGCTCACGGCCCCAAAAGATGTGCGCAGGGTTCCCAAGCCCACCTCGTCGGATGGATCTACGCTTGGTACACCGTGCCACGGTGCCTAGTCTGACCCAAGCCGACATGTACCGTGTGCCACTTGGTAGACTACTAACACTACCTACAAACACAAGAAACTAGTTGCAACTCCTGGACAGAGATCTAGTTGATTAATAAGTCGAGAGGGGTCGAGTTACCGGAACCCAATGTGTGGTAGTAACTATGTCATTGGACAACTTACACAGAACTCAGTTCTTAAGGACGGCTCCAGTGAGACAACCCACCATGTACTCCTACATGGCCTCTCACCGCTACCTTTACCAAATCGTGTTCACACACTTAGCTCACACAGTAGGACATGTTCACCACAATCCAATTCATCCCCGATGAATCAGACCTGCCACAACTCTAAGCAATAGTAGGCATAACCAGAAAGCATGAATGAGTAGGCACAACATGGCTCAAACAATTCCTACTCATGCTAGTGGGTTTCAACTATTTACTGTGGCAATGACAGGTCATGCAGAGGAAAGGGGTTCAACTACCGCAGCAAAACAGTTCAATCATTGTTGTCCTAATGCAGTAAAAGAGAGCAGGAGTGAGAGAGTGGGATTTTATCGGGATGCTCAATGGGGGTTTGCTTGCCTGGCACTGCTGAAGATATCAATGAGTCTTCATCGGTGTCATCGATCACATCGTCGGAACGTCGTCTACTGAGAGGGGACAAAACTGACAAACAGAGAAAGAACACAATCAATGCAATGCAACAATATGATGCATGAACATGACATGGCAATATGATGTGGTTTGGCCTAATGCAACTAGCAACCAAATTAAATGAAGTTGGTTTGAACCAAGGGTTCAAATTCAAACTCCATATGTGATTATTCAAATGCCATTTATTCAAATTGTCCTAAACAGCAACCATAAGTTGTTCTAACATGCTTGAAAATGCCATAAATAGATTCTTTGGATTTTTCTGATCAATTTTCATATATAAATTATTTTCATCTGAGCTACGGTTGATTTTATATGATTTTTAGAAGTTTTGGCTATTTTCTGAAATAAATAATTCATTTCTGATTTATTTAAAATTCCTGAAAATACTTATTGCGTCAGCACTGCGTCAGGCTGAGGTCAGCAGGTCAAAGGGCTGGTCCAGGTCAAACCTGACGTGTGGGGTCCACACGTCAGTGACACATGGACTAAATCCGGTCAAACCCAGCGCTGACTGGGGTTTGACCAGGGCTAGGGCCCACTGTCAGCGGCTGTTACGGTTGTTTAGCGGCAGGGGTTAGCACTAATGACAGTGACATGTCAGCAGTCGCCGGAGTTCGGCCGGCGGCGACCAAACTGACGGCTGCGCGCGTCGGAAAAACGCTAGGGGGCTCGGTTTTAGGAGTGGTTGTTGCTACGGCCTGCTGGAGCTCTTGCACATCTAGTGGTGGCATCAGCTCTCGCCGGAGTGGAGCAAAACTACGGCGGCGACAACTTTTGCGGCGGCCGGAGTTTGGGCAGGTGCGGTTGTGGCACTAGGGGGCTCGGGAGGAAGAAATAGAAGTGGCTACGGGCTCCTGGAGGAACACTGAGTGCGGTGGCGAGCTCGGATGCAAGCTATGGTGGTTGTGGCCACGGCGGCGATAGGTTCAGCGGCAGCCGGCGACGGTGAGGAAGGGGGCGACGGCTACGGTGAGGTACAGGCCACGGGGACAGGGGGAAACGGCGGAGGAGCTCACAGCGGGGTCGAAGAGCAGCTGAGTGGGCTCGGGGAGGCACCGGAGTCGACGAATCGGCGGCGAGGTCGACGGCGGCCGAAGGTTGAAGAAGGCGAAGACGGCGGCGTTTCGGGGCTTCCGGCGTCGCGTAGGTACTTAGGGGGGGGCGTAGAAGACGGAGGCGGAGCTCGTGGACACCTTGCGGGGGCATGGGGAGGGCTGTGGACACGGTGGAGCTCATCGGCGGCGACGGCTTCGTTCGGTCACCGCGTGAGAGAGAGACAGAGGAGGGGAGATCGTTCGGGGAAGAAAGGGGGAGGTGCAGGGGGTTCTCGGCGTCTCCGTGGCGTCGTCTAGACGCGTCGAGGGGAGCCAAGCAGGCAGCTGCGTGCCGGCGCGCGCGGCCGCCGTGCTCGCTCTCGCCTCTGCCAGTAGGCAGAGGTTGAAGACAAGTATGCTCCTGGTGGGCTGGGCCGCTTCTACTGGTAAGGTCCAGGTAGTGCTCTCTCTCTCTTATTTTCTTTCTGTTTTCTACATCTGTTATTTTGTTTTGATTAGTTTATAGCCAAAATCATTTTAATAAATCCCAAAATTAATTTTGGGCATTAAATAAATTATTACAGAGATCCTCAATTATTTTCAGAATTGTTGGAGCATTTAAAGATATTAAAAATATTTACATGCCCCAATTTAAATACTTATTGATTTAATTCAAAGCCCAAAAATTCCCTAAAAATGTTTAATATTTTTGGTTTGGATCAGAACCCTTGCCAAAATTATCACACATTGATGAAGGCATTTCTGGGTTTAATGAAAAGGATTTTTATTTGAACCTAGTTGAGTTCATTTAGTGCTAGGGTTTGATCAATCCCCACTTCAATGTTAACAAAAATTAAACATGATGCACAGCTAACCTAGCACTAGGCAGACAGGAGCTAGGGATGTGACAACTCACCCCCACTAAAACAAGAATCTCGTCCCGAGATTCGAGCGTAGGGTAAGAATTCAAAGGGGACACAAGCTAGCACAATCTTCTCGATCCAATTTTCCTTCTCGGAGATGTTGATTTATTCCATCATATTGATCTTGTCATCCTTGTTTGAGATCTTCATCCAACCAGACGATAACGGAGTCATACTCTGTAGAAATCAATCTTTCCGAAGATCGAGGAACTCAAGATCAACTCAAGGATTGAGACGTCGAAACATGCCTTGAGCTGAGACACGGAACACACATCCAGAGGGATGGAGTGAAACAAATGATGATGGTTCACTCAGTAGGCAATAATTCCACACCTAAGAAGATGGTGATCGATATCATCAGATGGGGCACCTTAGAGGAGGTGACTCGTAGAGTTATTCCCTTAAGTGGCAAAAAGAATTACTTTTGATATAGAGATCATTGAAATTCCCTATACCAGCCTGGGGCGGATCACAATCGATCATTTGACAGAGTCCGAAAGAATGACATTCTCGGGCCAGAATTGATGATGTGAACTACCTTGTTGAAGACAACACAACGGATGATTTTGCTTATCATCGGAAATGAATGGGACCCATGGTGAAATGGCACATTAACGGTGCAAGCTGGGAACAAAAAGCAAATGCAGGGAATGATTCTGGTAACGGGGGGGAATCCCAACAGTAGAGAGTAAATCTACTCTTGAGGGGTTATAGCATAACCAAGAACACTGTAAGCAATCCCGGATAGTGCCGGTGATAACACCTAGTGCTTGTGCGTGCTCTCAAGAACTTGAGCATTCCCATATTCATCAAGGTTTTACCAATATCCGTGTCAAGGATCCTGGCAACACCACATACTACCATGATGAATGGTGATGGAGGATGCAGATGCAAAGGAAGATAACACTTTCTCAGATTTCACCTTAGCGAGGCCAAGGGGCAAGATCTGGATGATCGACCGAGAGACATTTAACACTCCGCTTCTAATGTTCTCCTTGATGTGCTAGCACAACCCATTTATTAAAATGGTTTGGTACCTAGAACGTCAAGTATAAGGTCGGACTTCGGGAGCACAAGAATCCATAAGGAACAACTAGGAAATAAATCCTACGAAATTCTTATGGGGAAGTGGCCAACTTCTTCAAACAAGATACTACAACAATAGGTCTTCCGGTTGGGTGTGTTGGCCACGACATCCACTTTACCGGTTATCGAGAGACCAATATTATAGTTCTTGGGAAATGCACCAACCATCATATCTGCCTGAGATTCAGATCTGGCTTCTGTCAAGATATTCCAGACTCATCAAGTCTAGGAAGGAAAATGAAGGTTTGCAACACAAATCGACGAGACGGCGTTGCGAGATTCTCGGAAAATGGACTGCGGTAGTAAGCTCCAAAACATGAGCTGGTTCTGCTACGTACCTGTGAACACGTTGCCCAAGACAAACATGACCACGTAGTAGTCTTACAATGAAACAGTACCGAGTTCGGGTTGGGGAACCATCATTGCGGATAACGAAGTCCTTGCATAAATCCGGATCTTAAGAAGGAATTGCTTCTCCTAGAATAATCAATCAGTGGCTTGGTGTGCTAGGAATACATATAGAGTGAAGGTTGCAAGTCTCCAAACCACAGAATACTTCGCACGTATGCATGACTGATTTGGGATGATTCCACAGGAAGCAAAACAACTTTCTTGCATTCACGGTGACAACTTTCATCAAATGCTCATGAATTTGAGGAAGTCACTTCTTTCTTCCGTACATATGCTTCACGAACGGCCATGAAGATAACGCTTATAAAAGTTTCCAATACTAACTGGATGTGCAACATAGATCATGGAGAAGATAACAATGTTGCTGATGGGCTCAACAACAATTCATCCAGGCTTTCATATAGATGGAATTCCATGACAATGTGAACAAAAAGATAGCATTGGTCAGACCCAAAAGATATAATGGTGTATGCTCAAGGAAACAACCATGAGTAAGACAACATTACGAATATCATTGGTTCTGATTTGACTTGACGATAACCCATACTCAAATCAAAGTTTGGACAAGACAACAGATCCACAAATGATCACGAGGATCAATCGGAGAAGATATCATCTATCTTCAATACACACACAAGATATCCCTTTGAGGTGAGCTATGTGGATTAAGCTTTTATCTTCCAACTCTCCAAGTTGTTGTTTAGCTTAACCAACTAGTTCAGGGTATCCAACACAGATTCTTGGAGAAAGGTTGGTTTACAAGAGTACCAACTTGATCACGAGCTCAACATAACAGTCAGGGAATAACCCGGTAATACTTCCGAGAAGATATTCGGAAAATCACGAACCACCAATATGTTACTAAGCTCGCAAATAATCTTGCTTTTCAGGGCAAGATGATATGATCACAAGAGTGAGGCAATTTATGCAATCCTAACTCATTGCTCAAAGAGTGCACCAGAAAAATGGACTAGGTAGCACGATCAATCTTAGAATGGTGATTTAGTAACCAACGCACTAAGAATGAAATTGTTGTCCTTTAACCACCAAGCAACGAGGTTGCTAGGGGTATTGATTCACACATCACAATTCACTTGTCGGTGTTCCAGTTATAACAACGCGGAGACCGAGGAATGAACGACGATGGTGGGAAGTATTACTGTATCAAGAGTTTGTAGGAGGTTGTGCAATTCCCATGACATTCTTGACATAAAGATGGTAATACTCTAGGATAGAACAGTTTAGAAACTGCATTAGCATTCTTCATCTGTGAAGTACAACTTCGTTGACCAAATCCTGGATATGGATAAGGTACTGGAGTTTGTTTCTCCTAGTCATTCCGGAATAGAATGGCTTGACGGACCTCGAGAGTAAAAGGCACCGATGAACACAAGTGCACGACTACTCCTAACTATCAACTGATAGACGAGGGTCACAATACAACGAAAAAGGAGACAACTCAAGGAACATATAACTTCTGAGTTGTGGAAGCATATATTAACATGTCGAACGAGTTCAACATATTTCTTCCGGATAACCCATGCAGAAAGGTAGGACTGGCAGAGTCACGGTATGAACGGAATACTACTCAAGAGCACTCAGGTTGTGATCTTTTGGTTCATAAGAACTTCTCCCATGATGGTTCATGGTATTGGAAGAACGATATACCACGGACCTCGAGGACTATCACAAGGTTACTAATATCCTAAAGGAACGAGCAAATACTATCCATATGAAGTAAGTAGGGTGAAGCTCGGGTTTGAGAACCCAGGAATAGAATACCTACCAACTAAATAGCATCACGGGATGCTTTCGATAATGATGGCCAGAATCATCACACTGGAATATAAAACATTGCTGGAATACTGGGTGATGTTCTAAGATACTTAGGGTCATAATAATAAGTCCAACATATATGTCGAGGTAACAGAGTGCCTCAACACACCGACTAGTGTGGTTAATCTGGCCTATAAGGACATTACGAACAGATAGGAATGATTTGCAAATGCATCAGACTATTTAGAAACCTGGGATGACTCGGACAGCATAACGGCAGTAAATGCTCGAAAATACTTTTGAGACTCATGCACAAAGATAGCATAACCACTTAACATTATCATGTCAAGGTTCTGAGACCAACAATTGAGCAACAGAAGTAGAATAAACTGAACTGGGAGTTGAATCCACAATTAACGTGATCCTGATAAATAGAATGAGAATCCTAGTTCTTGATCACCGTAGAAAGAAGAAGGTGACTCAGATCAGAAGGTCATAGGGTAAAGGAGTAAAAAGAGCCTTACGTTCCCTTCCACAATCAATTCCCTTATATAACTAAAGAGTTTCTAGACACGACTTCGACCAGTTTGGCTTGCTAATCCTACAGGCAGTCAGCCTCTGATACCAAAGCTATCGGGACCCCGATCCTAAGTCACACAGGCCTAGCCTATAACACACCATATCACTTTGCGGCCTCACGCACGGTATCCCCACGGGTGCCACCTTACCTGGCCCGGGACCGTTTGCGTATTTTGGCACACGTATATGATAGTGTCGCTAGCATCCATATGACAGAGAACCCGGGCCGACATGACCAGTTATAAACCAAAAGTGGCACTAAATTACAGAGACAGGCATACATGACCCAGCAACGAACGTGTCGGTCATCAACGTATGCACCCAAGTCGTAGCAAGCTACAAGGACTTAAAGGAACAACGCGTGACATTTCCCCTAAGGGACAGACACAGGAACGAAGAAGGACACATGCCGACCAGCCTAAGTGTTCCGGAGCAGTAGCAAGCTACCAAGGCTCAGTGGAATCACTAGGAGACATTTCCCTGTAAGATAGGCTACCAAAGGTAAACAACTAGGTGTCGGATCCCACACATAGCAATACACATTACACGTACGCATAACATGCAAGTATGTGCTGTACAACATGGCATCACAACATAACTCAACAACTCATATAGATAAAGGCCCAGAAGAGCCAGCATAACATTTATTACGATCAGAGGTCACATGACCCAGCATACAGAGCATACAGGCAACGGAAGCATAACATGTCTGAGTATAGACAACTACAATGAAAAGGGCTAAGAAGCCTGACTATCTACAAGACCCTCCTAAGGGCACAAGACCGTAGCTGAGGTAACAAGCTAAACGTCAAAGTCCACGCGGAACCACTAGCGAGACTGAAGTCTCTCTGCAAAACATAAATTAGGCAAACGTGAGTACAAAGGTACTCAGCAAGACTTACATCAGAACTAACTACATATGCAACAGTATCAACAAAAGGGGGTAGTGGAGTTTGACTGCAGCAAGCCAGCTTTGACTCGTGGCTATCCTGAACTACGTCGGCAAGTAACTCTTTTGAGGTGGCGCACACGAGTCCACATATTCACCAATCAATACACCACTATGGATCCGCTCCCGTCTCCCTACGAGAAGGCCATCCATAGCACTCACACTTATCTTATGCATTTTAGAGTATCCACTTTCGATTGTCTATGTACCACGTAAGCATCCAAGAAGTCCATATCCGCGGACCCGGCTATTCGAATATATCATGTTAACCCTCCAGGGGTGTACTTCTTCACACACGCTCTCGCCACTTACCGCCATGTACACGTCATGTATCTCGGCAACCTTCAAGCGGAAGCCTGGCGAGGGTGTCGGCCACGACCTGACTAACCACACATGTCTCTCGTCCAGGTTTATCGCCTATTCGGGTTCCATCCGTGGGGAGATCCGGCCGGTGTGTCGCTCACGACCCCAAAAGATGTGCGCAGGGTTCCCAAGCCCACCTCGTCGGATGGATCTACGCTTGGTACACCGTCCCACGGTGCCTAGTCTGACCCAAGCCCACATGTACCGTGTGCCACTTGGTAGACTACTAACACTACCTACAAACACCAGAAACTAGTTGCAACTCCTGGACAGAGATCTAGTTGATTAATAAGTCGAGAGGGGTCGAGTTACCGGAACCCAATGTGTGGTAGTAACTATGTCATTGGACAACTTACACAGAACTCAGTTCTTAAGGACGGCTCCAGTGAGACAACCCACCATGTACTCCTACATGGCCTCTCACCGCTACCTTTACCAAATCGTGTTCACACACAGTAGGACATGTTCACCACAATCCAATTCATCCCCGATGAATCAGACTTGACACAACTCTAAGCAATAGCAGGCATAACCAGAAAGCATGAATGAGTAGGCACAACATGGCTCAAACAATTCCTACTCATGCTAGTGGGTTTCAACTATTTACTATGGCAATGACAGGTCATGCAGAGGAAAGGGGTTCAACTACCGCAGCAAAACAGTTCAATCGTTGTTGTCCTAATGCAGTAAAAGAGAGCAGGAGCGAGAGAGTGGGATTGTATCGGGATGCTCAATGGGGGTTTGCTTGCTTGGCACTTCTGAAGATATCAATGAGTCTTCATTGGTGTCATCGATCACATCGTCGGAACGTCGTCTACTGAGAGGGGACAAAACCGACAAACAGAGAAAGAACACAATCAATGCAATGCAACAATATGATGCATGAACATGACATGGCAATATGATGTGGTTTGGCCTAATGCAACTAGCAACCAAATTAAATGAAGTTGGTTTGAACCAAGGGTTCAAATTCAAACTCCATATGTGATTATTCAAATGCCATTTATTCAAATTTTCCTAAACAGCAACCATAAGTTGTCCTAACATGCATGAAAATGCCATAAACAGATTCTTTGGATTTTTCTGATCAATTTTCATATATAAATTATTTTCATCTGAGCTACGGTTGATTTTATATGATTTTTATAAGTTTTGGCTATTTTCTGAAATAAATAATTCATTTCTGATTTATTTAAAATTCTAGAAAATACTTATTGCGTCAGCACTGTGTCAGGCTGAGGTCAGCAGGTCAAAGGGCTGGTCCAGGTCAAACCTGACGTGTGGGGTCCACACGTCAGTGACACATGGACTAAATCCGGTCAAACCCAGCGCTGACTGGGGTTTGACCAGGGCTAGGGCCCACTGTCAGCGGCTGTTACGGTTGTTTAGCGGCAGGGGTTAGCACTAATGACAGTGACATGTCAGCAGTCGCCGGAGTTCGGCCGGCGGCGACCAAATTGACGGCGGCGCGCGTCGGAAAAACGCTAGGGGGCTCGGTTTTAGGAGCGGTTTGTTGCTACGGCCTGCTGGAGCTCTTGCGCATCTAGTGGTGGCATCAGCTCTCGCCGGAGTGGAGCAAAACTACGGCGGCGACAAATTTTGCGGCGGCCGGAGTTCAGGCAGGTGCCGGTGCGGCACTAGGGGGCTCGGGAGGAAGAAATAGAAGTGGCTACGGGCTCCTGGAGGAACACTGAGTGCGGTGGCGAGCTCGGATGCAAGCTATGGTGGTTGTGGCCACGGCGGCGACAGGTTCAGCGGCGGCCGGCGACGGTGAGGAAGGGGGCGACGGCTACGGTGAGGTACATGCCACGGGGACACGGGGAAACGGCGGAGGAGCTCACAGCGGGGTCGAAGAGTAGCTGAGTGGGCTCGGGGAGGCACCGGAGTCGACGAATCGGCGGCGAGGTCGACGGCGGCCGAAGGTTGAAGAAGGCGAAGACGGCGGCGTTTCGGGGCTTCCGGCGTCGCGTAGGTACTTAGGGGGGGCGTAGAAGACGGAGGCGGAGCTCGTGGACACCTTGCGGGGGCGTGGGGAGGGCTGTGGTCACGGTGGAGCTCGTCGGCGGCGACGGCTTCGTTCGGTCGCCGCGTGAGAGAGAGACAGAGGAGGGGAGATCGTTCGGGGAAGAGAGGGAGAGGTGCAGGGGGTTCTGGGTGTCTCCGTGGCGTCGTCTAGACGCGTCGAGGGGAGCCAAGCAGGCAGCTGCGTGCCGGCGCGCGCGGCCGCCGTGCTCGCTCTCGCCTCTGCCAGTAGGCAGAGGTTGAAGACAAGTATGCCCCTGGTGGGCTGGGCTGCTTCGGCTGGTAAGGTCCAGGTAGTGCTCTCTCTCTCTTATTTTCTTTCTGTTTTCTACATCTGTTATTTTGTTTTGATTAGTTTATAGCCAAAATCATTTTAATAAATCCCAAAAATAATTGTGGGCATTAAATAAATTATTACAGAGACCCTCAATTATTTTCAGAATTGTTGGAGCATTTAAAGATATTAAAAATATTTACATGCCCCAATTTAAATACTTATTGATTTATTTCAAAGCCCAAAAATTCCCTAAAAATGTTCAATATTTTTGGTTTGGATCAGAACCCTTGCCAAAATTATCACACATTGATGAAGGCATTTCTGGGTTTAATGAAAAGGATTTTTATTTGAACCTAGTTGAGTTCATTTAGTGCTAGGGTTTGATCAATCCACACTTCAATGTTAACAAAAATTAAACATGATGCACAGCTAACCAAGCACTAGGCAGACAGGAGCTAGGGATGTGACAGTCCCGTCAACTCGCAGAACAAGGAGAAGCTTGCTTAGTATGCTATCTCCCCCGCCCACGGGCGCGGGGGCTCGCAGGACGAGGTGAAGCTTGCTTACTACGCCTTACGCCCGCTCCCTCGCCCATGCACGCGGTGGCTCGCAGGACGAGGAGAAATTTTTACTACTATCTCTGTTTACTCCTCGTCCCTACATTGGTTAGAGAGATTATCATATTCTTTGGAATATATATGTCCTGTAGTAGATTACAATATGAACTACTATTACATACTCCAAACACTGATGTATATAGACGTATTTTAGAGTGTAGATTCACTCATTTTGCTCCGTATGTAGCATAAAGTTGAGACACTTAGTTTGGAACGGAGGTAGTACATATTTGCTAGGATCTGTCAATCATTGAGATGCAATAGCATGCATGTTAGTCTCCTTTGTATTTGATGAAATGTTGCAACGGGCAACCTTGGACGCAAGATACATGTAACAGAAGCTGGAAACTTCATAGCATTGTACTATCTCGCTCATAAATTATAGTACGTACTCCCTCTGTTCCTAAATATAAGTCTTTGTAGAGATGCCACTAGGTGGACTACATACGGAACAAAATTAATGAATCTACACTTAAAATGCATCTATATACATCCGTATGTGGTTCATGGTGAAATCTCTACAAAGACTTATCTTTAGGAACGAAGGAAGTACTATTACTATGTAAAGAGTTTTTTTTTGCGATTGTACTATATAAAGAGTTAGGTGTCGCATGGTGTCCAGAATATATGGTGATAGTGTGAGGTGGGCCATGTAATTACTGAGCCTGCGTGTTTTCACTGCTCTTGCACTCCTCCGCCGTAAGAATGGAGTGAATTGTAATATAGTGGTACCTCCTTTCGCCAAAAGCGTGGGACATCCAGTAGTCCTACCACCTCAATAATAATGACCAATGAGCCGTCAAATCACATACACCCAGCAGTAAGTTGGACGGACGAAGCAACCATCACTCTTGAATCCGCTTCTCCCTTCAACACAGGCGCCAGTGAGAGGTCGCGTCCGCTCTGCCCGGGCATGAATGTAGCACCGATTCTTTGTAGCGGCGCTGACGTTTCGGGCGAGAAGCGCGCACGGGCGATGGAGGGGCTTTGGGTGGGACAGGCTGGTCAGGAGTGGGCGTGGCAGCTATCCGCCTGTCCCTACCGGACGCTCGGAAACGAGAGGACGCACCGACTCTCTCGGCTACAATCGTACACTACACACCATCTCCCTGTAGGAGTAGGTCAATATATCGCTCTCTCTAACACACACATGCTGTTAAACATACACACGCACACGCACACACAGGTTCATAGAATAGCTAAATCATGCGAGTGCAAAGCCACGGGAAGTGAGATACAAATGGAGTACGTACAAACTATGACCAGCCTAAGCAATGTACCCAAACGCTCCATACTCTGCATTGTTATCTCCCCTGGAAACTCAATGCATGGAGCGCAACTACGCGTTGATCAGTCAAGAAATCAAAGTCGGCTTGCATGCGACTTAATACGTGGCCCTGCATGGTAGCTAGAACGACATCTCTTAGTTGTTTGGATCAATTATTGCGTTTAGAGACAGAAATCAGGGCTTTGATTGGAGGAATGACCGGTCAAGTTTCTCTTTCTCCTCCAATCTGCTTGCACCTTGGTCCCACTGTACCTTCTAATGTTACTTATTTACACCAAGACAGAGGGAGTCGTACGAGATATGGTGGCACACTGACTTAGGTCGAATACAAGTGACCAAAATTGTGTGCATGTTGTAATAAGGATTCAGTTAAAATAGTACGTGAGCGAACAGAGGGATCAATTGGACAGTGTTCCCGAGCAGTAGCGAGATGTGTGAGGTAAGATACACCGCTGGCGCTTTTAATTTTTCTTATTAATTTGTTTGTTTCACCCACTGACTGATGGGACCCAACGTACTACGTGGAGAGAGGTAAGGTGACTAAGGCTGCATTATTTTTGCACCACTGTGGATAGTCTTACCACCAAAGCCACATGACACGATTATGATTTAAATCCCAATGACTCCCACACACACACACAAAAATGTATAAAATGTTATTTTCCTCTCGTTGAACATAATGGGAGGGTTGTGTAGCTGGTTAGCCTGTCCGCTCATCAAACTTGAGGTCTCGGGTTGGATAACTACACTTGAGCATAATTCGTGATAGGAGGATTCTTTGACTGGTCAAAATGGACGGAAACGGAGCTATACGATCTCGTAGTGACCGTATAATCACCTCATCACGTATAAGCTGTAGCCTCGGCGCTTGTTTTCTAGGGTATGCACTCTTCACACTCTCTCCAGTATATATATACACTATGCAGCCTCAGCGCTTGTAGTTGTTCTCTTCACACTCTCTCACCCTCTCCAGATCTAAACAAGAGTTATTGGCCTCTCTCTCTCCCATCACTCCTGGTCTACTTGTACTTGCTCTCTTCACACTCTCTCAGTTGGCTGAATCAATCCGCCGGGAAGGGAAGGAGGCTTAACGTTGTCGCCGTCGGTGAGGGAGGGAATCCACTACCGGCGCAGCTGTTCACTTTCACCCAGCGGCGGCGCGTGAGGGCCTCCGACCCCTTCTTCTTCTCCTCCGTACATAGTGTGGGTCGAACGGCCTCCGGTCGCCCACCGAAACACACCACAAGAACCTTAAGGTATAATTTACTTATTCCACATGCATTGCTCCAGCTACATGTGGGCTTTTTCCACTTCTGCACTCGAATCTAGGTGTTGGATCAAACAGGAAAGTTGTGGGGAGAGTGGTATACCATGAATCTAGGACGTGATTCAAAGAGGAAAGGAATGGGGGAAAGTAGTGGGAAAAGTTGTATAGCATGAAACTAGGACGTGGTTCAAAAACGAAAGGAAGGGGGAAAGTAGTGGGGAAAGTTGTATCGCATGAATCTAAGACGTGGTTCAAAGAGGATAGGAATGGGGGAAAGTGCTACTTCTCGAGCTTGCGTTGTATTCCCTCGAAGAGGAAAGCGAGATGCAGCACAGTAGCGTAAGTATTTCCCTAAGTTTTTGAGAACCAAGGTATCAATCCAGTAGGAGACCACGTGCGAGTCCCTCGCACCTGCACAAACAAATAAGAACTTCGCAGCCAATGCAATAAGGGGTTGTCAATCCCTTTACGGTCACTTACGAAAGTGAGATATGATAGAGATGATAGTTTATATTTTTGGTATTTCTGTTTATAAGGACAGAAAGTAAAAGCGGAAAAAGTAAAGTAGATGTAGATTGATATGTTGAGAATAGACCCGGGGGCCATAGTGTTCTCTAGTGGCTTCTCTCATGATAGCGATATTCTACGGCGGGTGAACAAATTACTGTCGAGCAATTGATAGAAAAGAGAATAATTATGAGACTATCTAGGCATGAACATTGTATATAGGCATCACGTCCGATACAAGTAGACCGACTCCTGCCTGCATCTACTACTATTAATCCACACATCGACCTCTATCCAGCATGCATCTAGTGTATTGAGTTCATAAGAACAGAGTAACGCCTTAAGCAAGAGGAGATGATGTAGAGGGATAAACTCAAGCAATATTATATAAACCCCATCTTTTTATCCTCGATGGAAACAATATAATACGTGCCTTGTTGCCCCTACTGTCACTGGGAAAGGACATCGCAAGATTGAACCCAAAGCCAAGCACTTCTCCCATTGCAAGAACTATAGATCTAGTAGGCCAAACCAAACCAATAATTCGAAGAGACTTGCAAAGATATAATGAGCACACATAAAGAGTTCAGAAAAGAACCAAAGATTTCTCATAGATAATCTTGATCATAAACTCACAATTCATCGGATCTCGACAAACACACCGCAAAAAGAGATTACATCGAATAGATCTCCTCGAAGACCGAGGAGAACTTTATATTGAGATCCAGAGAGAGAGAAGAAGCCATCCAGGTACCAGCTATGGACCCAAAGGTTTGTGGTAAACTACTCACAACTCATGGTGAGGGCGATTATGATGATGTAGAAGCACTCCATGATGGATTCCCCCTCCAGAGGAGCTCCGGAGCAGGCTCCAAGATGGGATCGCACGGGATCAGATGGTTACTGCGGTGGAATTAGGGTTTTCTCTCTGTTGCTGATGGTTTCGGGGTACATATACTTATATAGGAGGAAGGAGGACACCGGGGGGGACTCACGAGGGCCCCACGAGGCAGGGGGCGTGCCCCCGCCTTCGTGGGCACCTCGTGGCTCCCCTAACGTAGTTCTCAAGCCTCTCGTGCGTGATTTTCTCGAAAAATATCTCTCCCGAAGGTTTCATTCCGTTTGGACTCCGTTTGATATTCCTTTTCTGCAAAACCGTGAAACAGGCAAAAAACAGCAATCTGGACTGGGCCTTTGGGTTAGTAGGTTAGTCCCAAAAATGATATAAAAGTGTATGACAAAGCCCATTAAACATCCAAGACATCATAAACAATAGCATGGAACAATCAAAAATTATAGATACGTTGGAGACGTATCAAGCATCCCCAAGCTTAATTCCTCCTCGTCCTCGAGTAGGTAAATGATAGAAACAGAATTTTTGATGTGGAATGCTAACCATCATAGTTTTTCAATGTAATTCTCTTAATAGTGGCATGAATGTTCAGATCTGAAAGATCCAAGATAAAAGTCTATATTGACATAAGAAATAATAATGCTTCAAGCATACTAACAAAGCAATCAAGTCTTCTCAAAATACTATGGCTAAAGAAAGTTATCCCTACAAAATCATATAGTCTGGCTATGCTCCCTCTTCATCACACAAAATATTCATATCATGCACAACCCCCGATTTCAGCCAAGCACTTGTTTTCATACTCTATTCTTTCAAACCTTTCAACTTTCACGCAATACATGAGCGTGAGCCATGGACATAGCACTATGGGTGGAATAGAGAGGTGGTTGTGGAGAAGACAAAAAGGAGGGAGATAGTCTCACATCAACTAGGCGTATCAACGGGCTATGGGGATGCCCATCAATAGATATCAATATGAGTGAGTAGGGATTGGCATGCAACGGATGCACTCGAGCTAAATATGTATGAAAGCTCAACAAAAGAAACTAGTGGGTGTGCATCCAACTTGCTTGCTCACGAAGACCTAGGGCATTTGAGGAATCCCATCGTTGGAATATACAAGCCAAGTTCTATAATGAAAATTCCCACTAGTATATGAAAGTGACTAAGTATGAGAATCTCTAGAATGAAGAACATGGTGATACTTTGAAGCACAAGTGTGGAAAAAAAGATAGTAGCAATTGTCCCTTTTTCTTTTGTTTTCTCTTCTTTTTGTTGGGCCTTTCTTTTTTTCTTTGGCCTTTCTCCTTTTTTTGCGAAGGGGCTTTATTGATTTAGCCTTTCCTCCCATGGGACAATGCTCTAATAATGATGATCATCACACTTTCATTCCAATTCAATATTACAACTCGATACTACAACAAAGTATGATTCTATATGAATGCCTCTGGCGGTGTACCGGTATGTGCAATGAAACAAGAGTGACATTTATGAAAAATTAGGCATGGTGGCCTTGCCACAAATATGACGTTAACTACATGATCATGCATGGCAATATGACAATATGATGCATGTCATATGAATGGAACGGTGGAAAGTTGCATGGCAATATATCTCGGAATGGCTATGGAGATGCCATGATAGGTAGGTATGGTGGCTGTTTTGAGGAATAATATGGTGGTTGTTTTGAGGAAGGATATATAGCGGGTTTATGGTACCGGCGAAATTTGCGCGGCACAAGAGAGTCTAGCAAAGGTGGAAGGGTGAGAGTGCGTATAATCCATGGACTCAACATTAGTCATAAGAACTCATATACTTATTGCAAAAATCTACAAGTCATCAAAACAAAGCAATCAATGCATGCTCCTAGGGGGGAGGTGATACGTCGCCAACGTATCTACAATTTTTGATTGTTCCATGCTACTCCCTCCGTCCTAAAATAAGTAACTCGAAAGTGACTCGACTTTGTACTAAAGTTAGTACAAAGTTGAGTCATTTTTGAGTCACTTATTTTGGGACGGAGGGAGTATTATTTATGAAGTCTTGGATGTTTAATGGGCTTTATCATTCACTTTTATATCATTTTTGGGACTGACCTACTAACCTAAAGGCCCAGTCCAGATTGGTGTTTTTTGCCTATTTCAGGATTTTGCACAAAAAGAATATCAAATGGAGTCCAAACGGAATGAAACCTTCGCGAGAGATATTTTCAGAGAAAATCACGCACGCAGAGCTTGAGGACTAAGTCAGGGGACAGAGAGGTGGATCTCGAGGGTGGGGGCGCGCCCCCCTTCCTAGGGCGCGCCCACCTGCCAAGAGGCCCCCTCAAGTGGCCCCTGGTGCCCTCCATCTTCCTATATAAGTCCACATACCCCAGAAAGTCCGAAGACAGATAGAACACCCTAATTCCACCACCGTAGCTACTGTTTCCGTGGAGATCCCATCTTGGAGCCTATACCGGAGCTCCACCGGAGGGGGATCCATCACGGAGGCCTTCATCGTCATCATCATCATCGCCCTCACCATGAGTTGTGAGTAGTTTACCACAGACCTTCGGGTCCATTGCTACTATCTAGATGGCTTCTTCTCAATCTCCGGATCTCAATACAAAGTTCTCCTCGGTCTTCGAGGAGATCTATTCCATGTAATCTCTTTTTGCGGGTGTGTTTGTCGAGATCCGATGAAATGTGAGTTTATGATCAAGGTTATCTATGAAAGATATATGGTTCTTCTATGAACTTTTTATGTGTGCTCATAATATCCTTGCAAGTATCTTCAAATTATTGGTTTGGTTTGGACTACTAGATCTATACTTCTTGCAATGGGAGAAGTGCTTGGCTTTGGGTTCAATCTTGCGGTGTCCTTTCCCAGTGACAGTAGGGGCAGCAAGGCACGTATTGTATTGTTGCCATCGAGGATAAGAAGATGGGGTTTACATCATATTGCTTGAGTTTATCCCTCTACATCATGTCATCTTGCATAAGGCGTTTCTCTGTTCGTATGAACTCAATACACTAGATGCATTCTGGATAGCGGTCGATGTGTGGAGTAATAGTAGTAGATGCAGGCAGGAGTCGGTCTACTTGTCTCGGACGTGATGCCTATATACAATGATCATGCCTAGATAGTCTCATAATTATTCGCTTTTCTATCAATTGCTCGACAGTAATTTCTTTACCCGCCGTAGAATATCGCTATCATGAGAGAAGCTACTAGAGAAATCTATGGCCCCCCGGTCTATTCTCAACATATCAATCTACATCTACTTTACTTTCACCGCCTTTATTTGTTGTTTTATTAAACTAAAAATACCAAAAATATAAACTATCATCTCTGTCAGATCTCACTTTCGTAAGTGACCGTAAAGGGATTGACAACCCCTTATCGCGTTGGCTGCAAAGTTCTTATTTGTTTGTGCAGGTGTGAGGGAGTCGCGCGTGGTCTCCTACTGGATCGATACCTTGGTTCTCAAAAACTGAGGGAAATACTTACGCTACTGTGATGCATCTCCCTTTCCTCTTCGAGGGAATACAACACAAGCTCAAGAGGTAGCAAGAAGAATTTTTGGCGCCGTTGCTGGGGAGGCTTATGCAAAAGTCATATACCAAGTACCTATCACAAACCCTTATCCTTCGCATTACATTTTTTGCCTCTCGTTTTCCGCTCCCCCACTTCACCCTTGACATTTTATTTGCCCTTCTTTTGTGGTGTGTTTACCGTTCGCTTGCTTCTTGCTTGCTTGTGTCTCCATGTGCCTTCTATGTGCTTGCATCTTTGCTTGCTAAAAATCTATTGTTATGGATCACGTTAAAGTGTTCTATTTGGATCATCTTCGATCCTTATGCGCTCGTGCTGAAACCCCAACTAGCCTAGTTGATGGGAAATCTTTAGATGAGCATGCTCATTTTGTGCGTCACCGTTTGTCTGAAAAGGGGAGACTCTTGTGGGATCAAATAAACAGATTGCTTTGTTATGCTTGGAATCTTTGTGAAATTTGTGATTTTACTTGTTGCTCTAAGAACCATAAAAAACACCTCCCCTACCTATGTGAGTTTAATGATAATGAAATCTTATCCTCTCATGCAAAGGGAGTTTATAGTTACTATGATATTGAACAAATTGAAGAATTTGTTGCTTTTAAGGGTGCATATGAAGTTTCTTCCTTGATTGAAAAATATGATATTACTCTCTACGAATCTGAAAATTTTGACATACTTAAATATTGCTTTGAAAACTATGCTCATAATGTCTATGTCAAAGAATTTATTGAAAGAATGACTGCTGCTTTGAAAGAAGATAATGATATGCATTAATCTATAGATAATTATGTTTCCGATGATTTGAGTGAAATATCCCTTGTTGAACATGACGCTTGCTATTCTTGTGGCCTTGATGCCAATATTTATGAAGATGAATTTGATATAGTTCCTTATGTTCAACATGAGATCGTTGCTATTACACCCATACTTGATAGTTCATTTGATGAAAAGCATGATTGCAGTGATGTTATTATAAAATCTCTTAGTTCCAATTGTGTTAATGATATGCAAAACCCTAAGCTTGGGGATGCTAGTTTTGCTATGACTACTATTTGTTGCAATGATCATGATTGGGGTGATTCTTCTTACTATCTTGAAAATTTATTTAAGCCCCATGATGAATATGAGATTGATAATAATGTTTAAAATAATATTTAAAGTGGGTTTGGAGGAGTGTCAACTTTAGATCCCGCATATTTGGAGTATGATCAAACTTATGATTTTTTTGATAAAAGTGGGTTTGGAGAAGTCATGACTTTAGTTAGTATTTTTCCCACTATTTTGGAAGAGTGTCAACTTCGTATGCATGTGGATCATGTTGAGAATATGTTTTGTGATAGATATATTGTTGAATTTTCTTATGATCCTACAAGCAATTATTATGAGAGAGAGGAAAATATGGTTGTAGAAATTTTCTTATGATCCTAAATTACCTCTTGTTATGTTGAGATTGCTATTGTTTCTTTCTTCTTCCTTGCATAGGCTAGATCATGCTTGTCTTGCTAATTTTTTTCCTATAATATGCCTATGCATAGGAAGTATGTTAGACTTAGATGTGTTTGACATGTGCTTTATGATGCTCACCTTGTCTTCAATTCTTGTCTTTCATAAGAGTATCACTAAAATCGTGCCTAGCTAGGGGTGTAAAATGATAGCGCTCGTTGGGAGGCAACCCAATTTTATATTATTTTGTTTTTGTTACTGTTAGGTAATAAATATTGCATCTAGCCTCTGATTAAATGTGGTTTAATGTTTTGTTTAGTGTTTGTGCCAAGTAGAACCTTTGGAAAGACTTGTGTGAAGTTTATGTGATCTTGCTGTGAAAAACAGAATCGTTAGCGCCCGCTAAAGTAGTCGTGGGATTTTACTAGAGCGTTATTTTCAGTTGATTCTTTTTGTAGAAGATTGGTAGACAAATTCCGCAAATGTACCAATTTAGTTTGAAAATTTTGGAGTTCCAGAAGTAGGAGAACCCTGCAGATTACTACAGATTGTTCTGTTTTTGACAGATTCTGTTTTTCGTGTGTTGTTTGCTTATTCCGATGCATCGATGAGTAGTATTGGAGGATATGAAACATAGAGAAGTTGGACTACAGTAGGTTTAACACGAATATAAACAAAGAATGAATTCATTGTTGTACCTTTGAGTAGTGGTTTGATTTCTTATACTAACGGAGCTCACGAGAATTTTTGTCTAGGTTTTGTGTTGTGAAGTTTTCAAGTTTCTATTATTGCTTAGATGGACTATGGACCAAGGAGTAGCAAAGGCCTAAGCTTGGGGATGAACATGTCAACCCAAGTAAATTCAAGATAATCAAAAGCCTAAGCTTGGGGATGCCCCGGGAAGGCATCCCATCTTTCGTCTTCATCCATCGGTAACTATACTTGGAGCTATATTTTTATTGGCAACATGATATGTGTTTTGCTTGGAGCGTCTTGTCTAATTTGAGTCTTTGCTTGTTAGTTTGCCACAATCATCCTTGATGGACACACCTATTTGAGAGAGTTAAATATGGCCTAGAAATTGTTAGAACACTCTATGTGCTTCACTTATCTTTTGAGTTGAATAGTTTTTGCTCTAGCGCTTCACTTATATCTTTTAGAGCACGGTGGTGATAATATTTTGTAGAAACTGTTGAACTCTCATGCTTCACTTATATCTATTTGATAGTCTATTAAATCAGCATGGTAATGTGTTTAGGCTAAAGAAACTAGTCTTCACATGATAGACATCCAATGTCAATGTAGTAAAAAATTTCACACCAAGTGCATTGAATAGAATGAGATGTTGGATGCTTTATAATTGTTTTGAGATATGAGGATAGTGATATTAGAGTCATGCTAGTGGAGTTACTATGAAATTGAGAAATATTTGTTTTAAGGTTAGTGATTACCGTATCATGCATGTACGGTGAACCACTATGTGACGAAGTTAGAGCATGAGGTATTTGTAGAGTGCCAACCTTTGTCTAGAGGTCGGGGGCGCGCAATGGTAAAATCCTACCAACCCCCCCCCCCTCCTAGGAGCATGCGTTGATTCCTTTGTTTTGATGACTCGTAGATTTTTGCAATAAGTATATGAGTTCTTATGACTAATGTTGAGTCTATGGATTATACGCACTCTCACCCTTCCACCATTGCCAGCCTCTCTTATACCGCGCAACTTTCGCCAGTGCCATAAACCCAATATATATACTTCCTCAAAATAGCCACCATATTGTTCCTCAAAACAACCACCATACCTACCTATCATGGCATTTCCATAGCCATTTCGAGATATATTGCCGTGCAACTTTCCACCGTTCCGTTTATATGACACGCATCATATTGTCATATTGCCATGCATGATCATGTAGTTGACATCATATTTGTGGCGAAGCCACCATGCATAACTTCATACATGTCACTCTTGTTTCATTGCACATACTGGTACACCGCCAGAGGCATTCATATAGAGTCATACTTTGTTGTTGTAGTATCGAGTTGTAATTTCGTGTTGTAATGAATGTGTGATGCTCATCATTATTAGAGCATTGTCCCATGGGAGGAAAGGCTAAATCTATAAAGCCCCTCCGCAAAAAAAAGAAAAAAAAAAGAAGAAAGGCCAAAGGAAAAAAGAAAGTCCCAAAAAAAGGGACAATTGCTACTATCTTTTTTCCACACATGTGCTTCAAAGTAGCACCATGTTCTTCATTGTAGAGAGTCTCATGTTTAGTCACTTTCATATACTAGTGGGAATTTTCATTATAGAACTTGGCTTGTATATTCCAACGATGGGCTTCCTCAAATGCCCTAGGTCTTCGTGAGCAAGCAAGTTGGATGCACACCAACTAGTTTCTTTTGTTGATCTTTCATTCATATTTAGCTCTAGTGCATCCTTTGCATGGAAATCCCTACTCAGTCACATTGATTTCTATTGATGGACATCTCCATAGCCTGTTGATACGCCTAGTCGATGTGAGACTATCTCCCTCCTTTTTGTCTTCTCCACAACCACCTCTATTCCACCCATAGTGCTATATCCATGGGTCACGCTCATGTATTGCGTGAAAGTTGAAAGGTTTGAAAAGATAGAGTGTGAAAACAAATGCTTGGCTGAAATCGGGGTTGTGCATGATATGAATATTTTGTGTGATGAAGAGGGAGCATAGCCAGACTATATGATTTTGTAGGGATAACTTTCTTTAGCCATAGAATTTTGAGAAGACATGATTGCTTTGTTAGTATTGCTTGAAGTATTATTATTTCTTATGTCAATATAGACTTTTATCTTGAATCTTTCTGATCTTAACATTCATGCCACAATTAATAGAATTAAATTGAAACACTATATTGGTTAGCATTCCACATAAAAAAAATCTTTCCTTATCATTTACCTACTCGAGGACGAGCAGGAATTAAGCTTGGGGATGCTTGATACGTCTCCAACGTATCTATAATTTTTTATTGTTCCATGCTATTATTTATGAAGTCTTGGATGTTTAATGTGCTTTATCATTCACTTTTATATCATTTTTGGGACTAACCTACTAACCCAAAGGCCCAATCCAGATTGCTGTTTTTTGCCTATTTCAAGGTTGCAGAAAAAGAATATCAAACGGAGTCCAAACGGAATGAAACCTTCGCGAGAGATATTTTTGGATAAAATCAAGCACGCGGAGCTTGAGGACCAAGTCAGGGGACAGAGAGGTGGCCCTCGAGGGTGGTGGTGCGTCCCCCTTCCCAGGGCGCGCCCCCCTACCTCGAGGCCCCCTCAAGTGGCCTCCGGTGCCCTCCTTCTTCCTATATAAGTCCACGTACCCCGGAAACTCCGAAGACAGAGAAAACCCTAATTCCACCGCCGTACCTTCTGTTCCCGTGGAGATCCCATCTTGGAGCCTGTTTCGGAGCTCCACCAGAGGGGGATTCTTCACGGAGGCCTTCATCATCATCATCATCTCCCTCACCATGAGTTGTGAGTAGTTTACCACAGACCTTCGGGTCCATAGCTTGTATCTAGATGGCTTCTTCTCTCTCTCCGGATCTCAATACAAAGTTCTCCTCGGTCTTCGAGGAGATCTATTCGATGTAATATCTTTTTGCGGTGTGTTTGTCGAGATCCGATGAATTGTGAGTTTATGATCAAGGTTATCTATGAAAGATATTTGGTTCTTCTCTAAACTTTTTATGTGTTCTCATAATATCCTTGCAAGTCTCTTCGAATTATTGGTTTGGTTTGGCCTACTAGATCTATAGTTCTTGCAACGGGAGAAGTGCTTGGCTTTGGGTTCAATCTTGCAGTGTCTTTTCCCAGTGACAGTAGGGGAAGCAAGGCACGTATTGTACCTTTTCCATCGAGGATAAAAAGATGGGGTTTACATAATATTGCTTGAGTTTATCCCTCTACATCATGTCATCTTGCTTAAGGCGTTACTCTGTTCCTATGAACTCAATACACTAGATGCATGCTGGATAGCGGTCGATGTGTGGAGTAATAGTAGTAGATGCACGCAGGAGTCGGTCTACTTCTCTCGGACATGATGCCTATATACAATGATCATTCCTAGATATTCTCATAATTATTCGCTTTTCTATCAATTGCTCGACAGTAATTTGTTTACCCGCCGTAGAATATCGCTATCATGAGAGAAGCCACTAGAGAAAACTATGGCCCCCGGGTCTATTCTCAACATATCAATCTACATCTACTTTACTTTTACCGCTTTTATTTGCTTTTTTATTAAACTAAAAATACCAAAAATATAAACTATCATGTCTATCAGATCTCACTTTTGTAAGTGACTGTAAATGGATTGAAAACCCCTTATCGCGTTGGCTGCGAAGTTCTCTAGTGGCTTCTCTCATGATAGCGATATTCTACGGCGGGTAAACAAATTATTGTTGAGCAATTGATTGAAAAGCGAATAATTATGAGACTATCTAGGCATGATCATTGTATATAGGCATCACGTCCGAGACAAGTAGACCGACTGCTGCTGGCATCTACTACTATTACTCCACACATCGACCGCTATCCAGCATGCATCTAGTGTATTGAGTTCATAAGAACAGAGTAACGCCTTAAGCAAGATGACATGATGTAGAGGGATAAACTCAAGCAATATGATATAAACCCCATATTTTTATCCTCGATGGCAACAATACAATATGTGCCTTGCTACCCCTACTATCACTGGGAAAGGACACTGCAAGATTGAACCCAAAGCCAAGCACTTCTCCCATTGCAAGAACTATAGATCTAGTAGGCCAAACCAAACCAATAATTTGAAGAGACTTGCAAGGATATTATGAGCACACATAAAGAGTTCAAAAAAGAACCAAATATTTCTCATAGATAATCTTGATCGTAAACTCACAATTCATCGGATCTCGACAAACACACCGCAAAAGGTGATTACATCGAATAGATCTCCTCGAAGACCAAGGAGAACTTCGTATTGAGATCCAGAGTGAGAGAAGAAGCCATCTAGATACTAGCAATGGACCCGAAGGTCTACAGTAAACTACTCACAACTCATGGTGAGGGCGATGATGATGATGTAGAAGCACTCCGTGATGGATCCCCCCACCGGTGGAGCTCCGGAACAGGCTCCAAGATGGGATCTCACGGGAACAGAAGGTTACGACGGTGGAATTAGGGTTTTCTCTCTGTTGCTGATGGTTTCGGGGTACATAGACTTATATAGGAGGAATGAGGACATCGGGGGACTCACGAGGGCCCCATGAGGCAGGGGGCGCGCCCTGGGAAGGGGGGCGTGCCCCCCACCCTCATGAGCACCTCATGGCTCCCCTGACATGGTTCTCAAGCCTCCCGTGCGTGATTTTCTCCAAAAATATATCTCCCGACAGTTTCATTCCGTTTGGACTCCGTTTGATATTCCTTTTCTGAAAACCCCGAAACAGGCAAAAAACAACAATCTGGACTGGGCCTTTGGGTTAGTAGGTTAGTCCCAAAAATGATATAAAAGTGTATAACAAATCCCATTAAACATCCAAGAAATCATAAATAATAGCATGGAACAATAAAAAATTATAGATACGTTGGAGACGTATCAGAAAGTAGTGGGGAAAGTTGTATAGCATAAATCTCGAACGTGGTTCACAGAGGAAATGTAGTGGGGAAAGTACTAGTACAGACTGGCTATCCAACACCTATGTTGGTCGAAAAGGGAAAACAATGACAAACGCAGTACACACATATGTAACGAACTGATCTTTTGTTTTGGGGGACAAGGCTGTAGAGTTTGAGCAGGACTAGATTTGTTGTGCACACATAGGTAAAGGTGTATAAAGATAACAAAACTGGGACCAACACAAATATGCTCCTTGGTTGTTTGTTCTTTTTTGCAACAGACTGTGCATCACCCCAATACATCGGTAGATGCACATGGTGCTGGTGCATCCACTGTCATGTGCAACTGTTTAGCTGTTGTTAATCTAAGGCCCTGTTTGTTTAAAAACTCCCTAGTCCCTACTTGCTTGGTTCCAGGGACTAAACATGGACTAGAGGTTATTAAATGACATGCTAAAAGACCATGTTACCCCAAGTAATGAACTAATCGAGACAAGGTGCCATGCGTGGCAGGGGAAACTGTTGGAAAAAGTCCCAAAAAGACTCTCCCCACTACTGGAATCAGAAGATTTGCCATCAGCCTCTTCTTTGCCGTTTGCTAGCTGACGGCAAAGAGTGGCTTTGCCATCAGCTTCCAAAAAGCAGACGGCAAAGACCTGGCTGATGGCAAAGACTAACTTTGCCATCAGCCAGGTCTTTGCCGTCCGCTGGCTGATGGCAAAGAAGCTTTGCCGTCCGCTAGCGGACGGCAAAGAGGGAGGCTGGCCCACTGGCTCGTAAACAGTAACGGCTCCTTCTCTTTGCCGTCCGCTAGCGGACGGCAAAGAGAAAAAGGGCAGACGGCAAAGAGGGGCGGACGGCAAAGGTTAACATTAACTTAACGGCCCCGCCCGCGCCGTCCTCCTCCCTCTCCCTCTCTCTCTCTCGCCTCCCCGCGCCTCTCTCTCACTCCCTCTCTCTCAACCGCCGCCGCCGCCCCATCGCCGTCCCTCCCCGTCGCCGCCCCTTCCCCGACCCGGCCGCCCCCGCCGCCCGGCCGCCCC
>LR738711.1:312428631-312575656 GCA_902687465.1 Secale cereale | reverse complement strand
CCCCAAAACAGCACCCCGACCCCGACACGGCACCCCGACACCGACAGGACACCCCGACCCCCGACACCTCCCGAAAAGGTGTTCTTTGGCCTTCCTGAGGCCGACGGGGTCATATATTTGTGAATTATTAGTTAGGTCATATATTTTTCGATTTAGTTATGAAAAACATCATATATAATTGTGTTGATCGTGTAGTTTTAAATGTGCAGTTGTTTCATCGCTGCGAGGTTTGGTGTTTGACGACCTCGTCGTGCGTTTGACGAGCTCTGCCCCTTCGTTCATGGGTGAGCACAAATGACAAGTCCTCCTCCCCCATTAATTATTTGATCTATTCCGACGTCCAGGGTACTTCAAGGGGTATAATACTAAGCACGCGTGGACTCACAAAACATGCTTATGGGATCTGCCTTACTTCAAAGACCTCCTTTGCCCACACAACATCGACGTGATGCACACTGAGAAGAATATCGCCGAGGCACTTTTTGGTACATTGTTCGGCATAGATGGGAAGTCAAAGGATAATACTATGGCCAGAGTCGATCTGGAGGCGCTATGTGATAGGCCGTTACAAAACATGAAAGAACCGAAAGGAAAGCAGAACTGGACGAAGCCAAAGGCATGGTTCAATCTTGGAAGGCCAGCTATGAGGGAAATTCTCTTGTGGGTGCAACAGCAGTTGATGTTTCCCGATGGGTATGCAGCGAATCTAAAGAGGGGAGCGAATCTTGATAAACTGAAGATATTTGGTCTCAAGAGTCATGATTGGCACATATGGATTGAGCGGGTAATGCCGGTGATGTTGCGTGGCTTCATCCCTGAGGATGAATGGCTAGTACTGGCAGAACTCAGCTATTTCTTCCGTGTTCTTTGTGCGAAAGAACTATCGCCTGGCGTGCTAGAAGAAATGGAAGAGTTGGCGCCGGAGTTGATCTGCAAGTTAGAGAAGATCTTTCCACCGGGCTTCTTTAATCCAATGCAGCATTTGATTTTGCATCTCCCGACCGAGGCAAGATTGGGGGGGCCCGTGCAAAATCGTTGGTGCTACCCAACTGAGAGGATGCAGAAGACGCTTCGAGAAAAATGTAAAAATAAACGTAGAATTGAAGCATCGATGGCTGAGGCATTCATTACAGAGGAGGCGGCAAACTTCGTAACAGCGCACTACGAAGCCAAAAATCGTCATTTGCATAATCCGAAGCCTCGGTACAATGCTGACGAGCCTAAAAAGGGTGGATCCAACCTCAGCCTATTCAAAGGGAATCTCGCACCAGCTAGTGTTTCACAGCCAGTATCTTTGGATAACGAAGAATGGCGGACCATTTCGTTGTATATCTTCAACAACCTGATAGAAGTGCGGCCGTACATCGAGTAAGTTCTCGGTACATTGTTTCGCAACTTCTATTTCCTTTGAACTACTCTTATTCCTGGATATGTCATACAGTCGATACGTTACCATATTCTCGTATGGAGCGGAGATCGAAAAGGATTCCGTCGAAGAGTATGAGCTTCTCGCAAAGCAAGGAGGTGGCTATCCCGGTTTCATCTCTTGGTTCAAACAAACGGTAATTTCTATTAGACAATTTCATTTCATTCGCTAATTTGTGCATAATGCAACAATCCTTTCATATTAAACCTGTAGGCTAATTCAGAGTCTATGGACGCCGAATTGAGACAAGTCGCTAATGGTTTTGACTATAAGGTCCGTTCATTTGACAAGTACGACATCAACAGGTATCGCTTTCGTACCTATGGCAAGGAGCTATCGATGGCGGACCGAAAGTCAACAAATTGTTGTGTATCTGCTATTGGTGAAGGAGGTACCGAGTATTATGGGAGAGTTGAAGCAATTTATGAACTTCTGTTCTATGGTGAAAACACACCGAATGTCGTAGTCTTCAAATGTTATTGGTTTCAGCCGAAGGAGACTAGAAGGACTCATGAACATGTAGGGCTAGTTGAAATCAACCAAAGCACTCATTTAGATGTTTCTGATGTCTATATTATGGCTCAACAGGCGACCCAAGTATTCTATCTACCGTGGGCCTGCCAAACTAATCCAAATCTGAAAGGTTGGGATGTCGTTTATGAAGTGCCGCCACGTGCTAGACTTTCTCCCCCAAAGGAAGAGGATTATGAACCTCACATTAACCCAGACACATATGAAGGAGAATTCTTCCAAGAGACACGTCTTTCCAAAAAGCGTTTCAAGAACCGCTATACTTCACCCCAAAACATTGAAGTAGACAGCGACAATGAATCCGACATCACCCCACAGGAGGAACAAGAAGAGCCGGAACAAGAAGAGGTTACTGCTGCGGATGACCTGTCAATGCTTGACCGATTACGTCAAGGTGGCCTTGCACATGTTGATGCCAATGAACCCTATGAGCCCGTCATTGATTATAGTGATGATGATGATTATGCATTTATTGATGATACTGATCGAGATTATTAGTAGTGTCAGGTATTACATTTTTTTATGTTGTACTTGATGATGATACACTTAAGTGATACACATATTATTATTCATGTCGTTCTTTTTTTATGTTGTACTAATTTCGTTTACTGTTTGTCATGGCAGGTGTTGAAAGATGGTGGGCGCTGGTCGTGGGAGAGGAGGTAGGGTGACTGCTACGGTGCCTTCCTCGCCGCCACCCCCAGCCGTTTCACCCGAGCACGTGACTGCTAGGGTGGACTCGTCCGAGGAGGAGGCTACACGGACTCCGGTCCACGAGCCTCCGGTCCACGGGTCTTCGGCCCACGAGAGTTCGGCCCACGTGACCCCGGAGGAGCACACGTCCGGATGGGGTACCTGGCCGGATCAGCCCGAGGAGCCGAGTGACCATCAAGGCAGCTCCAACTTATATCAGTTCGGGCGCAACTGGGTATGTGGTTTGCTTCATGATTCATGCAATTCATTCATCATGCTAGCTTGAGCCCTTTAATTACTAATTTTCATTGTTTCTCTCTTTCAGGCACGCTACAATAAGGCGGATAAGGTGCCAGAGGTGTATGACCTGTATGCCATGGCCTACACTGCCTCTTTCAAGAAAGTCAAGGCTTTCTCTCAGTCTGACCTCGATGATGCAAACAACTTCACCAACATCTCCTCCCACAACAAGCTCGTGAGATATAGAGATGAGGGGAAGGCGAAGAAAGGGGAGGACTTTAACCCGAGCCAGGGTCCCATTGATCCAGAGCTGTTGATGATATCTGGTGGTGGGAGGTCCCATGGCTCCATAGCCATTGGAGATGGACTTATCCGTTGTCCTAGCACTCTCCCGGAGATCAAGGCGCGCCAGTCGAGCCCCGCTCCTACACCTCCTGGATCTTGGTAAGTTTATCTAGTGTTTTGCTTAACACATGCATAAAGACCTAGACTTAGCTTTATTTCCTCCAATGCTTACCATAATGACGTAGACTTAGCTTCTTCTCCTCCAAAATTACTTAATAAGCTTACTGACCTCCAAAACCATCCATTTTACCTAAGTTAGCTCTAAAACGATCTATACTTAGCTTACTTATGTCAAAAATTGCATAATTAGCTTAGTTAGCTCATATACGATCCATTTTACCTAAGTTAGCTCATAAATGATCCATTCTACCGAAGTTAGCTCTAAAATGACCCATTTTACCTAGCTTAGCTCCAAAATGATCCATCTTACATAGGTTACCTCTAAAATGATGCATTTTACCTAAGTTTCCTCATAAGCGATCCATTGCACCTAGGTTAGCTCATAAACGATCCATTTCACCTAAGTTAGCTCACAAATGATCAATTTCACCTAAATTAGCTCATAAATGTCATATATATTCTTCTTCTTCTTCATTTTCTTCTTCTTCTTCTTCTAATCTTCTTCTTCTAACTTTCTTATTTCCCATTTTGCAGATTTCATTCACTTGACGAAAGCTTGCTTAGATGGAGTGCTCCTTATCCCTTTCTCTGTTTCTTTTGTATCGTTGAACTATGCATGTATCGTTGGATGAAACTATTGTAATATATATGGTTGGATGCCTCTATGTTGAACTTGTTATGTATGATGGAACTATGCATGTAATATATATGGTTGGATGATGAAGTTATGTGTTGGATATCTTATATGTTTGCTCTGTAATGGCCTTTTGAAATATACCTATATATGTCATATATATTTGTGATGAAAATTGTTGGATTTAATAAACAAAACAGATAAAAGAGCCAATATGCAGGCTCTTTGCTGTCAGCCACCGACGGTAACGGGCTCTTTGCCGTCCGCCGCGGACGGCAAAGAAGCCACGTGGCGTCCACCTGTTCTTCCTGGGAGCTGACCCATTTGGTCAGTTTGCCGTCAGTGGCAGACGGCAAAGACTTTCCCGTCAGTGGCAGACGGCAAAGAACATGCCATGTAGTGACGTGCAGATGACATCATATGGCGGATGGCAAAGACCCTAGAAATTTTGCCGTCCGCGGCGGACAGCAAAGGCCTTCCGTTAGCCACTTAACGGACTGACAGCGCAATTATTGCCGTCCACCATCTTTGCCGTCTGCCGCTCTCTCTTTGCCATCCGCCGCAGACGGCAAAGACTTTGCCGTCAGTAGCAGACGGCAAAGAACCTGTTTACCATAGCCTACTTTGCCGGAGCCTTTTGCCGTCCGCCGCTGACGGCAAAGGCCTTTGCCGTCCGCCGTTCGTGCCTTTGCCGTCCGCTATGGCGGACGGCAAAGTAGCTGATTCCTGTAGTGCCCTCGGGGTCTTCTTTCTTTAGTCCCAAAGCCCACTTTTAGACCCTAAAAGTCCCTCCTGTTTGGTTTAGATGGGACTGACACGGAGTTTTTTTAGTCCCTCCGCCAAAATGTCCCTGTAAACAAGCACCCTCTAATAATGCCTCTGGAAAATTGATGCAATGCCACAGTTAAAAGAAAATTACATGTTTAACGAATTTTGTTGTTAATATAATCTCTGTTAATATTAATCAATGCCACCGTTTGAGAAATGCTACTGTCTTGCTTTCTTTCTCATTTAGATAAGGTAGATGTTTCTTTTTGTTGGCTTCTGTGTCATCCACCGTTATTGACCACTAGTTGTTTCCTTTGCACCTCTGTGTAAACAAGGTTATCTACTTCACCTCGTTGCCATTGTGACCTTTTGTTGCACTGCACAAAACACTTTTGTTTTGAGAGTGTTTTGTGCAGTTCAACCAAAATGTCACACCGACAATGTTGCTTGATTGCTTGATCTTAGTGGAACTGCACAAGTGGAGATCTTACTTCCTATCCGTGTTGGCAAATTTGGTTCAGATATTCTTCTTGTGAGTTGTTTGAATTGCGCGTTATGAGAGGTCAGTACTAGCCTTCTTTCACATTGAAGGCGAAGCTTGTCTGTTACTGAACCAAGTGATCAAGGGAAGAACTAGCGGAAGAAAAACAAAAATCAACTCATGGTGCTATAAAGAAGCACTTGAACTATGATGACACAAGTAATGATATAGTTTTGCATCTTAATTTATTGCTATGGCTGGAACAAGGAATTGTTTTGCAACTAATTTGATGCCGCTCTTAATGTAATACGTAATTATCTCTACTTGTGCAAACATGGATCTTCTTTGAACATACCATATATTTTAGTGGAACTGCACAAGAAGATGTTCGAAACATTAATCTAATCGAGGAGTATTTAGTAATCATGGCCACCATAGTAGATAGCAACAGATGGTTCCGGAGAAGTGCTTCATCTGTATGCTCTACACAATAAGCCTCCTGACAAAGGTTGGTACTCGCCCACTGATTTATTCATATGATTGAGATTTGTCATATCTATTGGTGTTGTGCTACTGTTTAGATACTGTCATCAAAAAGTGGTATTGTCCTTGAGAAGTGCTTCATTTATGTTGTTTTAACTATTTCCTTTCCTTTTTTTCGAGCAAACAGAGATGTTAGCATTTAATTATCCTCTTGTCTTTGCACAACATCATCCTCCTCCTCTGAGGCCTTGTTCGGTTGAGATGGTTTTTGAAGGGGGGTTATATCCCCTACAAGCCAAAATCTTCTCCAATCCACTCCAATCCCTTTGGGAGGAGGATTAAACGAACAAGGCCTGAAAAGAATATGGAGTACGTGAAGTGACTAGTTCCGATTATGTCAGGATGAAGAAGCCCTGTCTATCTTCTCATCAGAAGGAGCAGTTGAAGGACGGTTACATTACCCCCCACAAGAACAAACTAACTTCAGCTCAGAAGGACTGACAAATCTCCATTTTCTTGCTGTGATGCGCGAGTACTATGTTTTTCTAGGATTCTTTCGTGTGAGTTCCATTTTTCTAAAAGTGTGCTCTACATCGACCATGTCGGTGCCTGTTTAAGCTGTCAATTCATAGTACAGTTTGCTTTATACTAATCACTTTTTTTGTATTTGTGCATACAATGGTGCTCAGCTTGATTCCACCACTAGAAAGGAGATGTCGATAAGTTCAGGGCGTTGCAACATATAAGGGCGAAATCATACAAGCTAAGCGCGAATTCGGTTGCTTTGTGTGGAACTGCACCAAAAAGAATAGTTGGTCAGGTGGTTTATTTAGCACGAGGTGCCATGTCAATGTCCGAACTGATGGCAAACCCTGCCCATTCCACAATCATAGGCATTTGATATTTTGGAATGGGAAAACCTTGTCAAATTTTGCTCATTGATTTTAGCAAGAAGACATGCGTTTGATATTTTTGAATGGGATGCCCTTTGCTGCCAGCAGCGTCGATCCATTTGTTTCTTTATTCTTTAGTTGTGAAGTAAATATTGGCTCTGACATGTGAATCGCTGAGATGCATAATCATCGATTGTTTTGAATGTTCTCTATGAATTGCCAGGACAGTGTGTTTGACTGCAAAGTACAGGAACGCTAAAAAGCTGCTCAATCTCTTTGTACTCCTTCTGTTCCTTTTTACTTCACACATTGTGAAAGTGCATACTTTTTTCTATAAGATTGGTCAAGGTAGAGATACTTTGACTGCAGACAAAACTTGTATGCAGACTAGAAAGGACCGGATGGAGTACATGTGAAACTGCTGCAAATGAGGTGATCACCCTGGGAGTACATGCGAAACTTGTACGTATTGTTTTGCATGTTCATCCAATGCCAGTGATACAAGAATTCAAACTAATCGAAATAAATTCATTCATACACGGTCGGATTTCATTAGATTTCATACATTCTTCAACTAAAAAGGGGTGCGCTGGAGGTATAATGAATTAACCGAAGCTACCCACCTGTGTCCGGCTGAGCCGAACAGAAGCTTTAGTGACTTAACTGCAGGTGCAGTTGCGTAACTGACATGTGGCCCAGATGCTTGTTGGGCCCACGTGTTAGTCAGCCAACTGCACCAGCAGTTAAGTAGAAGCAGCGTCCTTCTCCGACATACCTCTCCGACTCCACGTCGCCACCAAGAAGCTAACCGGCCATTAGTGGTCATCCCGCCTAGCTTGTCATAGCGATTAGGGTAGCGGTGGCCTTACTTGGACCCGAGCGGCGGCGACCTACCATGTTCTACTCTTCCTCGTTTTCTGTGTGGCACGGCCTTGTTGGCAGCGGGGCGGGGCCTCGGCAGAGCCAGCGATGTCCTCTGTCTAGTTGTCGGCGGGCGGCGCCTCGGCAGAATAGGGGAAATCCTCCCTCTCGTTGCCGGCAGGTTGGGGCCTCGGCGGAGCCGGCGGTGTCCTCTGCCTCGTTGTTGGCGCCGCGGGGCCTCGGCGGAGCAGGGCCTCATCGACGCCAGCGGAGCGGGGACTCGTCAGAGCCGACATTGTCCTCTGCCTCGTCCTCGGTCTCGCCAAACAGTGCCTCGCCTGCTTCATCACCCTCTTTGTAGGTGGACGCAACCTTCGCCACCTGCATGCGGTACCGCCAGCGCTCGAGGCCGCCCTCGCGGGCGGAGCGGTACGAGTCAAGCAGCGCCTCCTGCTCCGCCCGCTCCGCGGCTATCTGCTCCCCCGCCTGCAGGTGCTCCTTGAGGAGATGATGGTTGTAGGCAGCTTCAGCCTGCGCCTCCCGAAACGTCTCCTCACACTTCTGCCTCACCGTCTCCATATATTGGGCACGGGCCTCGCCGATGGTCATGGTGCAATGCACCGACGAGGATGGCACGGAGGAGGGGGTTGGCGCTGGATTGTCGACTACCATGTTCTCCATTGGGACGTCATCGTCCTCAGGCTGCCTGCCGGCCAGCCAGTCAACAGCAATGGCTGCCATCTCCTTGTGGTCTGTCGTCCGCCCGTCCCGAAGAGCGCTGGAGTGTGAGGAAGCCATGGTGGGCAGTAGTGGTGTGGACAGGAGAATAGGAACGGATGCGGATGACTGCGGCTATGGCTGACACAGCAGTTTATATAGCAATGGTGGGCGGCGAAGGGACGGACGTTTGGCGCCAAAGTAGCCGCGTCGGCAACCATGTATCATTAATGTGGGCGGCAGAAGGACGGATGGACGGCACTTGTGTCGTTTGAAGGCGGAGCAATCGCATTCACCGGGAAGCGGGGCGGGCGGCCCTGACCGTTTTGGGCGGAAAGCGCGCACGGGCGAGGGAGGCGGTCTAGGTGGGCCAGGGCAGTCAGACTCGTGCTTGGCAGCGGGTTGGTCCAGCAGCCGGACATGCTGGCTCTCCAGCTACCTTGCCGAGCTGAGCGACGACAATCAGACAATGGACGTAGCTTTTGACCAGGAGCCGGCGCCACTGTCCAAGCCAGTTCATGCCGTGTTCACCATAGAGCATGTGCGGCCGCACTTCGATGCCCTAATGGTGGAAGATCTACCAGCGCAGGAGGACCTGTGCTGCAACCTCCGTCTCCTCAAGGAGCACCGGTGAACAACAATGGAACGACAATGCCGTCGCGGATATGTGGCCCTATGATACTGGCTTCCCGAATGAGTAGCGGGCGCTGTATCCCTCAAGGCCCTCTCCATCGTCCTTCGAGGTGTTGCGCTCGCTGTGGCGCCGCCGTCTCGCGTTCTCAACATGGTTAACAGACATGACGTTGAGGAGATGACTTTCCTTGGAGAGGATGACAGTGGGGCCCACCAGGGCCATAGCCGCACGTACGCAAGTGCCTCCTTATTAGTATATAAAACATTAATTTTCTTTGCTTCCTCCTGGTTTCCAGACATCACGGTCCCACACCATTGTCAACCTATGTAGTCAATAACCAAGAGAATTGCACAAGAAGCGGCCGACAGCTGGTACCAAGCAGCTCGAGCAGTATTTGTGTTTTTGAGGTGTGAGCACCGTAGAGTTTTTCTTGAGCGATGTTTAGCCCAGATAATATTTTTTCGTCTCTGGACAACAACGAAAACATTGCTGCAGCTATTAACTGGGCGGGCTGTGGCCTGTCTAGCCCAGGCTAGATATCCAGCCCAGATATTATTATTTTTCAAGCTGAAAATGGCTAGCCCAGCTATAATTTTTTTAGGAATACCCAGGCAAGGTCAAGTTGTTATTCTCCGCCCCACTAGGCTACAAATCTTTCCGAGGAGGGATGCATTAGGCTTAACAAGAAAATGGGCTTTAAGAAATAATAAATGGGATGTAATTATAAAAACTGGGCAGTAACTATAAAAAGTGCACCAAACACGTAATTACTTTATAAAATATTATTTTTGGATATTGAACATTTTAATTTCATTAATTGCTGCGAGCGTAATGTTTCGTTGGATTTTTACGTAATATAAATTGATATTGCAATTGTATTTAATCTGACCAGATATTTCGGGATAGAAATATTTCGGATCCCATAAAAATGTGGGAAATTTTATTGAATTATTTTTTGAACGGTTAGTTGAAATGGGATGTACTTTTAACAAACTATAAATGGGTTGTAGTAAATTCCATTAGAATTCAAAAATTGGCTGCACATTCTTACAAATCTCAAATGGGCTATAAGTTCTCTGCCACACACTTGTGGACTTACTAAGTTGACGCCTCCCCTAAAAAAAGAGAGTTGACATGTATGCAAGGCTTTGTCAACTTATAGTCAACACACGGTTCTTGCAGTAGTGTCCGTTGGATGTCCATCCAACGGATGCCGTGCTTCTTCTTCAATCTCGGATATTTTAGCTTCACCCGCCCAAAAAATGATTCCTCCCCCTAACATCTGGGGCGCACCATTTTGGAAGCTGACCTGTGGGTCTACTAAGTTGACGCAAACCAAGGGCTTTGTCAACTTAGTCAATATAAACGATTCTAGCTGCAATGACCGTACGATGTCCATCCAATGGCCATCGTGCTTCTTCAACATCTGGTCTTCTTGCTCGAGCCGCCCAAAGCAGCGCCGGTCGGGCCGCCTGCTCCTGCCTCCCGTGGCCGGCTATGCTGCAGGTAGTTCTTACCGCCCCCTACTACTCCCACTGCAGGCCAGGCCATCCCTCTACTCACCCACACCCCCTGTTATTCCGTGGCGACGGCAGCCTCACACCGCAGCCAAACCAGTGAACCCTCGTACTCCTCTCCGCGCGGGCTTCAACTGCCGCGTCTTCCCCGGCTCCGCGTTGTCCCCTTCCTAGGCTTTGTCGTCGTCCATCGCCCTGGTGCTCTCGGCGCGGCGTGGTAAACATGGTCGAGGAACAGCTTCCATCGAACATGGAATGTACGTGGAGAGGCTGACAGCTGGGTCAACCACGACAGCAAGGAAGTGCCTCCTTATTACGCGGAAAATAATGATTCCTCCACCTGACAGCAGGGACCCACCAGATGGGTCACCGTATTTCGCGAAAAAAATGTTTCCCCCCTGACTGTTGGGACCCACGAGACGGGCCACCGTATTGCGCGAAAAAACGTTACCCCCGCTGTTAGCTCGGACCCACTGGAAGTGCCTCCTTATTACGCACAAAAAAATGAATACTCCCCCTGCTAGTTGGGACCCACCTTGGTGAGAGGCTGACTTGTGGGCCTACTAAGTTGACATGGACGGTGTGCTTTGTCAACTTCCTCAATATGAACGATTCTAGCTCAAGTGACCATACGGTATCCATCCAATGGCCATAGTTCTTCTTCAACCTCTGGTCTTGTTGCTCCAGCCGCCCAAAGCAGCGCCGGTCGTGCCGCGTGATCCTGCCTCCCTAGACCGGCTGTGCTGCCGCGGGGCCTCACCGCCCCGTACTATGCCCACCACTGTCCAGGCCATCCCTCTACTCACCACACCCCCTGTTATTCTGCGGCGATGGCAGCCTCACACCGCAGTGAACAAGTGAACCCTTGTACTCCTCTACGCGTGGGCATCCACTTCCGTGTATTCCCCGGCTCCGCTTCGTCCCCTTCCTAGGTCGCGCCATCGTCCACCGCCCTGGTGCTCTCGGCGAGGCGTGGTCAACTTGGTCAAGGAACGACTTCCATCGGAAGAGTACTGTACGTGGAGAGGCTGACAGCTCGGTCCACGGCCACAGCAAGGAAGTGCCTCCTTATTACGCGCAAAATAATTATTCCTCCACCTGACAGCGGGGACCCACCGGACGGGCCACCGTATTTTGCGAAAAAACCATTTCCCCCTGACTGCTGGGACCCACCAGCTACATCTTCGCACACAAGGAAGTGTGTCCGGGCAAAAAAAAAACGATTCGCCCCCCTGACTGCTGGGACCTACCAGCTACATCTTCGCACGCAAGGAAGTGCGTCCGGGCAAAAAAAACAACGATTGGCCCCCCAGACTGCTTGGACCCACCAACTACATCTTCGCACGCAAGGAAGTGCGTCCGGTCAAAAAATAAAACCGATTCACCCCCTGACTACTGGGACCCACCAGCTACATCTTCGCAGGCAAGGAAGTGCCTGACAGTCGGGACCCACCTGGTCGAAGCGTACGTAGCGTTGTCATTCTAGTCGCGAACGCGTACATACATATTGGTCGATGTAGAGGCACGCACATGTCGTAGTAGAGGTACGCACATAGCATGTACATGTACGTATAGCGGCACGTGTGCAAGAAAGAAAATATAGCCACGTACATACATACGGGTTGGGTCTCGAACACCTACTCGCACATACATACGGCCAGGGCTCGTGTACATGGGTGGGTCGAAACGGAGAAACAGCATCGTCATTGTGTTCAAGGGGAGCCAACTGGCTGGGTCGAAACGGAATGCATCGTCGTGTCATCTGGTAGGGCTTGGACGGAACAGTTGATGGAAACGAGGCCTGTCGTACCGCAGAACGAAGGAAACGGCCTTGTGTTCGACCGGCCACGTTCAAAATGGGATCCTGTTCATCGGGAGGGGTCTGGTGTACCGCAAAACGGAGGAAACAGACCTCCTATGGTCTAAACGGGTGTCCTATTGATCGGGAGGAGTGTGGCGTACTGGAAAACGGAGGAAACTGACTTGTGTTGGAGCGCTACGGTCGAAATGGGGGTCCTGTTGATCGGGAGGGGTGTGGCGTACCACAAAACGAAGGAAACATACTTCTGTTGGAGTGCTACGGTCCAAACGGGGGTCCTGTTCATCGGGAGGGGTGTGGCGTACCGCAAAACGGGACTCCACGGGATACTGTTCATCACCACCATCGATCCTCTCCAGCCTCCACGGGCTACTGTTCATCCACCATCGACCTCCTCCAGCCTCCACCTGTGACTGTTCAGCCTCCACCGTGCGCTACTCCACCGGCTACTGTTCTTCCAGCCCTCTCCACGAGCTCCTGTTCAACCACCCCTCCACGGGCTCCTGTTCATCCAGCCCTCCAACGTCTACTGTTCATGCAGCCCTCCACGGGGTGGTCCTGTTCATGCAGCCCTCCACGGGGTCCTGTTCATGCAGCCCCAATCGGCTCGATCGAACGGGGTCCTGTTCATGTAGAGGCAACACCACGGGGTCCTGTTCAGCCACCCCCACCGGGAACTGTTCATCCAACCCCCCCCCCCAGCAACGCTCACTGTTCATGCAGAGGCAGCATCGATCGACTTTAGTTAGCAGCAGTAGCGAAGGAATCGCTCTATCGGGTTCAGTTAACAGCCATCGATCGATCGCTCGGGTTCAATAACGCATAGCCTGCAGTGCAATTGCTCGGGTTCAGTTAGAGCCCAACGCCTCGCTTGGGTTTAGTTAGAGCCCAATGCCTCGCACCCACGTGCGTGCGTGTACGAGAGAAATGCGCGTCGCTCGGCCCCGACCACCCACCGTACCCGGGAACACCCCGATATTTTCCCCGCCCTCGCTTCTACCACGGATTTTTCCGTCATGGATGGCCCAAAGAATGTCATGCAGCTGCGTCTCCGGCCCGCCTAGGACGAAAAGCCCATTTTCTATCATGATTTTTTGTCATAGAATTAGGACCCCACCACATCTATGATGATACCATGTTTTGTCACAATTATTGTCATAGAAGTGTCATAAGTATGACAGAAAAAATTAGTTCGGCCCAAAATGTCACAGATGTGTCTTTCTTTGTAGTGTTGTGAGGATGTGCCTGTTGTGGTTGCAAACATTACTATTCTAACAGACTTTGTTATTCTTGATTTTCCTAAGGACGATAGTATGTCAATTATCCTTGGTAGACCCTTTTTCAATACTGCAGGGGCTGTTATTGATTGCAACAAAGGCAATGTCACTTCTCATGTTAATGGTAATGAGCATACGGTACACTTTCCTTGGAAACAACCTCTGGTCCACAGTAACAATTCTATTGGAAAAATCTCAACGATTATTATTGGAGGTTTTAGATTTCCTCTTCCTACTATCAAGAGGAAATATGATATTCTAATTGTTGGGGACATACATATCCCCATTGAGGTAACCTAGTGTTATTTGAAAATTCTCCGGTTTCATGTTATTCGAAAAGAGTTTGTTAACAAGACTTGATCAACCTTGTTAAGGGTTTCCTTTTGATGAGCATGAGATGGATGAACTTAGAAAGCACAACTCTGTGTACCCTCGTTTTACTTTTTGTTGTTTATATTAAATAAAGAAAACATAGTATTTTCTGTCTGTTTTCTTAATTATCCTTGCAACTAAAAATACCCCGAAAATAAAAGTTCTCCAAATGCCCCGAAAATGAAATATGATTTTTTTGTACAATATCTAAGAATATATAGCACTGAGAACACATCAGGGGGAGCCACCACCTGGCCACGAGAGTGCAGGGTGCGCCCACCCCCTGGGCACCCCCTGCCTCATGGGCCCACGTGGCCCCCCTCCACTTATTCCAGCACCCTCACACTTCATCTTCATCCAGAAAAAATCCTCCCATAGCTCAAACTCATGTTCTAGCTCATCTTGCTGCCATTTTCGATATCCTTGCTCAAAGCTTCATTCACAAAACAGTTTGGGGAGATTGTTCTTCAGTATGTGACTCCTCCAATGGTCCAATTAGTTTTGTTCTATTGCCTTATTTATTGCAATTTTTTTCTGCCAAGGTGACCCTGTTCTTGAGCTTGCATGTCAAATTTATGTGGTTCCAAGTAGTTCTAATGCATGATATAGTCTCTAGGAACTTGTGGGAGTAGTTGCTATCAATCTTGTTGAGTTTGGTTCAGTTTTATTTTGAGTCACTAAAACTTTCAGAAACTTTTCACAAGAAGAAAATGATGAGGAGATTATTGAGTGGATCTTTGATCCAAAGCTCAAAGGATAAGCAGAAGGAGGAGAAGTTGCTGGCCCCAGCTCTTCTAAATTATAAGAGTATATAGCGCATGCTTTTATTGTTAAAGATAAGAAGATGTTGCTTAAGTATAAATTGATATTTGATAAAAAGTACTGTGAGATTATTACCTTGCCTGCACCTTCTCTGTTTGATATAATTTTAGGCACATATCTCGTCTTGCCAGATGCCATTTATGCATACTGGAGCCTGGCACAGGTTTTAGAGCCTGAGCCGGAGCCATCACTTGACCCCTATCGGCCGTCGGTTTATCAGTGGGATCACGAGGAGATTGTCAATCAGTGGGACCCAGAGGACAATCCTCCATGCACCAGAGAGAGTTGCTTTGATCGGTGGCCATAGACCAACTTAGGCAAAAGCCTAAGCTTGGGGGAGTACGTATTTCTCACCGACATTATTTTCATGTTCACACACTCATTCCAATTGTCGGTGCTCATACTTTTTCATTGTACTATCCATGCTAGTTTATTTTCTTTTCTAAGTCTTATTCTTGTGCGTTAGAAAAACCTTAAGAAAAAAATTAGTTGTAGCTTTTAGCTAGTTTACTTGCCATTCTTGTGATAGTAGTAATCAAAAGAAAACCCAAAAAGATTTTCCATTCTTCTTTTGCTAGTTGGGGGCTTTCTCGTGTAAACAGTGTTATTTCTTTTCTTTTCTTTGGGGTTAAGAGGAGAACACCATGATGAAAATGTTTAGTGGCTCAGATGTGCATTACTGTTGATTTAACCAAGAGCCATATTACTCTGTCTTCTCCCTTGTTTTAAATGCTTGCAGATTCCAGCTTAGTCCAATGCACGTGCACTATTATTATTATTCACACCGTTTGGTCTTGCGAGTGAATGGCAATAATGATGATATATGATGGACTGATTGAGATGAGAGAAGCTGGTATGAACTCGACCTATCTTGTTTTGTAAATATGAATAGTTCATCGATCCTTAATTAGCTAGGAGTTTATAATGGTCTACCTTGTGTGCCAACATGATATTAAAATGGTTGTGATGTGGTATGATAGGGTGGTCCCCTCCTTTGAACAATTCAAGTGGTTTGACTTGGCACATGTTCACGCATGTAGTTAAAATAAAATCAACATAGCCTCCACGATATTTATGTTCATGGTGATTTATATCCTACTCATGCTTGCACTCATTGTTGATTAATTTTAATGCATGTTCATGACTGTTGTTGCTCTCTAGCTGGTCGCTTGCCAGTCTCTTTCTAGCCTTCACTTGTACTAAGCGGGAATACTGCTTGTGCATGCACTTCCATAAACCCGAAAGTTATTCCATATGTGTCCACCATACCTTCATATATGCGATATCCACCTACCAATCCAAGTAAATTTATATGTGCCAAACTCTAAACCTTCAAATGAAATTCAGTTTTGTATGCTCGAACAACTCATGTATCAACTAGGGTTGTCTAAATCTTCCATGCTAGGTGAGTTATTCTCAGGATGAGCGGACCCCGCTCATCATTCACGAGAATATGGCAGGTAACCAGGATGCCCAGTCCCATGGTCAAATCAAATCAAAATAATTAAACAAACCCCCCAGGGCTGTTGTTGGTATGGACGGTACCCGTTGTTTCCGGTCTGCCGTGGAGTGTGCTTGTTGGTGGTGGGGGAGTATAAATTTTACCATTCTGTTTGGGAACCGCCTATAATGTGTGTGGCATGGAAGATATTGAGATCTCTTGGTTGTTATGTTGACAATGAAAGTATACCAGTCAAAATATTATTTATCTCTATTTCAAAACTCGAGCTCTGGCACCTCTACAAATCCATGCTTCTCTCTGCGAAGGGTTTATCTATTTACTTTTATGTCGAGTCATCATCCTCTTATTAAAAAGAACCAGTTGGAGAGCACCGCTGTCATTTGCATGCATTGCTACTAATTTACATTGAGTATGACTGTGACTGGATCTCTTTTACCATGAATTACAATGTCTAGTCAATCCTTGATCTTCGAAGGTGCTTTGCATTTATGTTTTGCGGTCACAGAAAGGGCTAGCGAGATACCATCTTGTTATATCATATTATGATTGTTTTGACAAAGTGATGTCATCCGAGGTTTATTATTATTGCTTGCTAGTTGATTATACCATTGATATGAGTAAACATGAGACCTGAAAGTTATTGTGAATGTGGTTAGTTCATAATCTTGGCTAACATCTTGAATGTTGTCTTTACATATTTGCAACAACAAGAGCAAACATAGTTTCTAAAAGTTTTATCTTTATCACTTTCAGTTGGTCTACTGAATTACTTGAGGACAAGCAAAGGGTTAAGCTTGGGGGAGTGATGGGCCTCGAACCCCTCGTTGGTTACCCCAAGTGGAAGGTGTAAGATGCAGTAAGTATAAGTGTTTTCCCTTAGCAAAGATACCAAGGATCGAAACCCCAGAGACTCCTAGGTTCAACAAGTAGGTGTCAATTGCTAACGGCGCAATCAACAATCAACGTGGACCTGCACACAGATAGAAATAACTTTGCTCCCAACGAGTACAGAGAGGTTGTCAATCTCTCCGGCCTTGTAGTTCACAAAGGGTTAAAAGCAATATGATAGTAGTGATAGATAGTGTTTTGCAATAGTAAGTAAATAGCGAAAAGTAAATAGTGGATGTGATCAATGATGGTAATATGGACCGGAGTCTCATGATGTTCACTAGTGATGTCTCTCTCCCAAAAGACGATAAAACAGCTATGTGAGGTAAACAAATTACAGCTGGGCAATTGACAGGACCACGAACGCAAACCAATGCTGATTACATTGCAAGAAAGGTTGAGGTTCAAAGCATGGGCGGTACGCCAAAGTAAGTAAACCGAAATCCATCAATATCTACTACTAATCATCCACCTTGAGATATCTATCCAGAACATCTCGCTGGTATTAAGTTGCGAGTCCCACCCATAGTGTAAACTCAATGCAACAGACAACTGCATTAAAAGAACTTTGCGTAAAGTAAACAATCCTTGCACCCACGGGCACAAGCACCGTTGTTTTCCCCCTTGTGGCAACAGCACATCCCCTAGACTCATGTTTCTGTCACTCAAGCTAGTCATCGAGGGGCATGAACCAACAATCGAGCATAACGTTCCCTCTTGGAGTCACTACTTACTACTCGGCCTAAGAAATAAATAACAACGGAGAACATGCAAGAATTACTTATGAACTAAAATATAAAAGAGGTAGATCAAATATATTACTCAAGATCAATCTGAACATAATCTCATAATCCATCGGATCCCAGCAAACTCAACATAGCAACAGCATAAGGATTACATAGGTGCCTCGATCATGTAGGGCAGCTCACGAGGACTAATTAGTGAAGCACAAGAACGGGAGGAGAACATCACATAGCTACTGGTCATGGACTCATGGTCCAAGGGAGACTACTCACGAGTCATCCGGGAGGCGTCCATGGTGGTGGAGAAGCTCCCGGTGGTGATCCTCCCCTGCGGCAGGGTGCCGGGAAGAGTTCTCCTGGTGCTCCCGATCTTGGAAGCGGCGGCGGCGGCGGCGGAACAGAGATGGGATCGCGAAAAAAAGTCCTGTTTCGAGGGTTTCGGAGAGTCCCTTAAATATATGCCAAAGTAGGGCACCGGGGGGCTCTCGGGGGGCCGAGGAGCCCCCCCGGCGCGGCCCAAGGGGGTGGCGCGCCCACAGGGCACCTGGAGCCCCTGTGGCCCCCACCAGGCTACCCTTCGGACGCAGTGTTGTTTCCGATACGCTGATTTTTTATATATTTTTTCTGGATTTTTCTGGGCAGTTCTCGAAACGTGAAAACCTGAAATACAAAAACAGCCGAAAACAGAAACTGGCACTGGGGTGCACTAGATTAGTAAGTTAGTCCAAATATGATCAAAAGTGTATGGAAGTGTATGAATATCATAGCAATATCACCCAAAAGTGGCATGGAGCAAGCAGAAATTATAGATACGTTTTGGACGTATCAGGGAGTTCATACGTCTCCAACGTATCTACTTTTCCAAACACTTTTGCCCTTGTTTTGGACTCTAACTTGCATGATTTGAATGGAACTAACCTGGACTGGCGCTGTTTTCAGCAGAATTGCCACGGTGTTATTTTTGTGCAGAAATAAAAGTTCTCAGAATGACCTGAAAATCAACGAAGAATATCTTTGGAATATATAAAAAATACTAACGAAAGAATAAAGACCAGGGGCCCACACCCTGTCCACGAGGGTGGGGGGCGCGCCCACCCCTTGGGCGCGCCCCCCCTGTCTCGTGGGCCCCCTGAGGCTCCATCGACCTCAACCCTAACTCCATGTATTTACTTTCGGGGAGAAAAAAATTCAGAGAGAAGGATTCGTCACGTTTTACGATACGGAGTCGCCGCCAAGCCCTAATCTCTCTCGGGAGGGCCGATCTGGAGTCCGTTCGGGCTCCGGAGAGTGGAGACCATCATCGTCGTCATCATTAACCTTCATCCATCACCAGTTCCATGGTGCTCACCGCCATGCGTGAGTAATTCCATCATAGGCTTGCTGGACGGTGATGGGTTGGATGAGATTTACGATGTAATCGAGTTAGTTTGGTTAGGGGTTGATCCCTAGTATCCATTATGTTCTAAGATTGATGTTGTTATGACTTTGCTATGCTTAATACTTGCCACTAGGTCCCGAGTGCCATGATCTCATATCTGAACCTATTATGTTTTCATGAATATATGTGAGTTCTTGATCCTATCTTGCAAGTCAATAGTCACCTACTATGTGTTTTATGATCCGGCAACCCCGAAGTGACAACAATCGGGACCACTCCCGGTGATGATCGTAGTTTGAGGAGTTCATGTATTCACTAAGTGTTAATGCTTTGGTCCGATACTCTATTAAAAGGAGGCCTTAATATCCCTTAGTTTTCAATAGGACCCCGCTGCCACGGGAGGGTAGGACAAAAGATGTCATGCAATTTCTTTCACATAAGCACGTATGACTATATTCGGAATGCATGCCTATATTACATTGAAGAACTGGAGCTAGTTCTGTGTCACCCTATGTTATAACTATTACATGAGGAATCACATTCGACATAATTATCGATCACTGATTCAATGCCTACAAGCTTTTCACATATTGATCCTTGCTTAGTTAGTTTTCCGCTGCCACTGTTACAATCACTACAAAACTGCTATTGTTACTTTTGCAACAGTTACCGTTACTTCCATACTACATTGCTACTAAATACTTTGTTGTAGATAATAAGTCTTCCAGGTGTGGTTGAATTGACAACTCAACTGCTAATACTTGAGAGTATTATTTGGCTCCCCTTGTGTTGAATCAATAAATTTTGGTTGATTACTCTACCCTCGAAAACTATTGCGATCCCCTATACTTGATGGTTATCAGAGCCCACCCTCGTGTCAGGATCAGCGACTTTGCAGGAGAAGACCACCTTTCGTCAGGATAAGATGTACCTCTTGTCTCCCTTCAAATTTGGCTGTTGTGGGATCCCTTCCAGCACAAATGATGCAGGAAGAGGACCGAGGCCACTATAAATAGGGATCAGTGCCCGTCATAGAGGAGATCCAAAGATTGAACCCGCATACCCCACTCGAGCCCTCCGGAGGTAGGTCTTCCATTGTAACAATCTATATTCAGCCCCCCTCGCGAGGCGAATCCACCACAAAGCAGGAGTAGGGTATTACACCGCGAGGTTGCTCGAACCTGGGTAAATCATTGTGTTACTACTCCCTTCCTTCGTCCATCTTGACCGTCGAGCTTGAGCTTTGAGCATGGCGAGTTTTGCCCCTTGGTGAAGCGGAACCCTTCGTTCACGCCGCAGAGTTCAAACCTCTTTGGGTTTGCGGAGCCTCTAAATCCAAAAAATTGCTACATTTCCTAGTAGTTCTCAAGCATTATTGGTTTCGTTAACTATCTTATATTCTAGTATATGTTCTATTTTGCAATGTGGTGCTCACTTAACTGTTTTGCTTCATTTGCCTGCTGTCTAGTTAACTGTTTGTTTCAATTCTGCAATCTAATGTTCATTTGTTATGGGTACAGTTTTGTATTATTATGCATGTGAAAAATAAATCGAATTGGATGTACTTAATACACGAGAAACATATATAATTTCTCTATTTCCAAATATTGTAGCATGCCTGGTTAGGTTAACTGGCTTTTCCATGCGTCTCGAGTTAATCTGTTGGTTCTGCAATTTTTTTATTTTTCATTAACATATTGTGCTGACAGTATGCCAACTCTCAGTTAACCAGATCAAGCTCTTCCTTATATGTGTTGCAGGGAGACAATGGGAGGCACTGAGGTTTACCATCGGAATTTTCTCATGCATGGTCCTTTCGCTAATGACGCATTATTGGCAGTTGCAGGAATCATTATAATATTTAGGTTTTTTACAATTTGGTCTTGCACATATGTCCTGCTGTCTGAGGCTTAGACCCACTATTTGACCCATTTGCATATGGGGAAATGAGCTGCCCATGATTATCAGTCAAGTGAAGAAACTCAAAAAGATTGTTAGGATAAAGAAACTTGCGATGAATAATGGCAAGATCTTTGTTTGCACAATGAAGAAGACATAAGTCAACTATAGGATGGTACTACCTCTTATACCTTGTTTTTCCCTTGTGCCATTTCAAAATTTACAACAACTATTTATGAATATCTTTGTTTTCAGTACTTTCCAAAGTAGTTCACCAATGATTACCTCTCAAAGCACCTGCATGGTCAAGAGGCGAGTAAGGTATTCATTCAACACCCATGGTACAATATTGAAGTCTTCCTCAAAAGGACAAAGGTTGGGTGGGAAATTATCCATAACTGCAGGCCTGAAGTTGCAAGGACATTCAACATCACTGAAGGATCAATGTTCGCCTTGTGCTTCTGTTTTTTCCATATGAGATTCATCTATCTATTTTACCATGTATGATGCTACTTTTCAAAGGTTTTCTACGTTGAATGTGAAACTTGGTGCTATTATGTAATGGCTTAGCTAGCTATATGCCTATATGGTGTTACTGACTGCTGAAGCTATCAGATGCAATTCAGTTATGAAACCTAGTAGCCGTTATACGGATATGGAATATATGGTGTGTTTTATAAGAAACTTCAATTTGATTACTAAATGGATTATTAATAATAGGCCAATTAGCCTTCTTATTTTGGTTTTCTATTGCAGACGGTTTCTCTAACAACACCATGGGTGATGAACTCAGACAACAAACATGGTTTCAAGAAAGTAGGCGTGTTACATCAATTAACAATAACACACGACGTTGGCTATAGAACTATTTGCGTTAGGCTACCTTGCACAAACATTTCCACCTAAAAATTGTGTGTGATATACATACGAACATAAACATTTTTCTGGGATTCACTATGTGTGATGTACATACGAATGGAAACGATTATGCAAGTATAATCGTCTCGGATGCCTCGCCCAGTCGCACACTAGCTCCTTCTGCCCCAAATGTGTAATCGGAGTGTCGTGGGAAACCATGACCACCTATGGGACCATGAGCCCCTTTTGGTTCGGCGGGGGGATGGGCACGTTGCACAAATAGGGGAGAAGCATAGCGCAGCACAATAGAGATCACACGGGCAGTTTCTGCTCAGGTTTGGGCCACCGCAAAGCGTAAAACCCTACTCTTGCTTTCGTGGATTGATGGTGGGAGGTGAAAAAAGCACGACACTCTTGCCTGGCAAGGTTGCCTCGGGGCGAGAGGGGCTATGGGCGTATGAGTGTGTGAGGGTTTGGATCGACCGGATCCTTTCTACGGTCGCCATAGGCCATCTTTTATAGATTAAGGGGTTACCACAGTGGCAAATCAGTCTTTCCATACTTATTATATAGCGAACAGTGCTATCATACCTAACTTCGCAGGCTAACATGAAATGCACCGCTTAGTGTCACATCACGGCTTGCCCGGCAAGCCCTGCCGGGCTGTTTTGCGAGCTTCGCACCTGCTTGCTTGACACGTCGCAGGACGGGTGTCACTTGGAGGTTCTTGCTGTAGGAAATGGCCGCCATATGGCAGGAGGCTGCCACTGATCCACTTAGTATCTTGACACCGCACTGATTGATGACGAGCATCAGTGTGAGGTGGTGGCTTGCCTCCGCGAGCCCAACCAGGCCTGCCGGGGCGATCTTGGAGGCTTGCTTCCGGGGTGATCCAACCTCGCCGGGCTTGTGTGCCCGGCAAGGAAGGCCCTTCGTCTGGTGATATCTTGCCTCTTTGGCTAGTCTTGGTTGTCTTGATCTTCTCGACCAGCTCTCTAATTACTTAAAGAGCTGATCCCTTCGTGTCTTGATCTGATCCTGGTGCTGCAAACTTGCCCTTGGGCCTGCTGGCTTGTCGTCCGGGCTCGGTTCAAAGGAAAACATACACCCCTGTTTGTGTACCCCGACATAAGCCCCCAGGGCTGAGCCGTACATGCCATTGGGCACATTGGGTTAGGCCCTAACTGTGCATGGACACGTGGTAGAAAAAGGCCACGTGTGTAGCGGTTCGTCATGATGACTAGTCAATCCAACGTCCACTTTGCGTAATTACTGCGAGTCATGGGGGCGTGGGACTATTGCAGTTAATGTAAAATGGTAACTTTTCTGAAGAGCCGCACCGTCTCCCGGTCGCATCGCATAAGAGGGGAAAACACGGAACGTCGCTGCACATTCGTCGCCCGCCTTGCCTCCGCGTCATGCTCCTCCGCAAGACAAGCAACCGCCCATTCTTTCTTCCTACATTCTCCACCGATACCCTTTTGATCTCCTTCACGTGCCTCCCGCTGCAACTTCGGGATATGGGGAAGAAGACCGCGTCCAAGGGGAAGGCGGTGGTCGCTGCAAAGGAGGCTTTCACTGAGGGGAGCAATAAGGCGACGGAGCTGGAAAAGGAGCAAAGAGGAGACGTTATTTTATTCATGTGGAATCTCAATGGTGACATTCTGCAGGCGAGGTATAGATACTTGTAGGGGAGGGCCGTCCCGCAAGGGAATGGCGCTCCCAAGGTTTTGGCGGAGGGTAAATAGGACCTCCAGATTCATACAGATCTTTCTGTGCATACTTCATCCACGGTCTCTGCCCTCCCTTCTCGGAATTCTTTGAAGCGATGATGGCGGTCTATGGATTCCACCTTTTGGATTTCACGCCAAATGCAATGGCCTGCATGGCGATCTTCACCCATCTGTGTGAGAACTTCGTTGGGGTGGCCCCCTGCGTTGATCTATTCATGCATTACTTTGACCCACAGGTGGAGAACAAAACCCACCGCTCCGACAATATAAGTTGGATGCCATGGGTAGTGCCAATAGAGAACTGGGATTACATCTCTCGCAGGACAAGGAGGGGAGATTGGTTTTGGATTCAGGACAAGGAGGCCCATGAATTCTGTCAGGCAAGAATGTAATGCCACAAGCGTGACAATGTCTGGAGGGCATTCGGCCTCCCCGAGGACAGGCTCCGCCCGACAATAAACATGATTACCCACTTGAAGACTGTCGAGATGATTGTGGACCATGTAGGGGCAGATTTTCTCTTTCGCCGAATTGGTCCTCTACAAAAGAGGGACATATTTGCTTGGGAGTATGGGAATGTTGGGGACAGGATGATATTTCTTCCTGGCCTGGTCAATAACTTAACAGTTTATGGCCACGCCTGGTTGTGCGATCAGCTAATCGACCGCTTTGGGCTATTTCCACTGCCGACAAACATCATCCCGCTCGACATCAACTCTGCCAGGAGTCAGATCTTGCAATGGATTCCGTAGTGCAATGCTGGCAGTGTTTTGGGCGAATGGCAGTTACCCTCCCTTGACGAAGAGCTGGCGTGTTCTTCCAACTTATTAGAAAGGGTCACTAAGGTGGAAACTAAGATGTACAAGCGCACCTCTGTGGTGGAGGTGGCGTATATTAAGAAGCGGCTTGAAGAAGACAAGGCGGCCCGAGCTGCGGCTGTGGCAAAGGCCGGTAAGGCAGCAAAGGGATGGGGAAAGCTGTAGGTGAGAGCTCTTCCCACGGGAATGGAAGGACGCAATTCTCGGAAGAGGTTGCTGAGGAAGAGCATGTCGGGGGAGAACCAACTAGGGATGGGCTTTCCGGAATCGAGGCTCTGTATACCGCGGCAACAGAGTCCCTAGAGGAGGAATGGGCTGGGGAAGTGGAGGTACCTGAGGAGGTATGGTTCGCAGAAGGCCCCCAAGCCCCCTCGCCGACCTTGGACCCGCCAAGCAGCTCATAGCCACCGAGGGCGACTCTAGCGCCCAATCGAGTTCGAGCTATTCACGGTGCTCGTGTTCATCAAAGCATCACGTGCCCTGGCAAGGCTGGAAGTTGTCGGGAAGCTCCGTCCCCCACCAGAAGGGGAGTAGGGCCTCCACGCCACCCATGGAGTTCGAGCTAAATTCCATGCTCATCAATGAAGAGTAAGAGAAACTGCTTCCCCCTTCTCTTCTTTTCTTGTGTCTTCTTTAGTATGGTAGCTTCCATTTGCTGAATGATCTAGTTCTCTAGTTATTACCAGGGAAGAGGAGGAGGAGACGGAGACCCTCATCCCCCGAACCAAGAGGCTCAAGCACGCGGAGCCATCGACAATGGTGGAGGGGGACGCGCCCGGCAGGGAACAACACGAGCGCCCCAATGCCAAGCCCCCAGCTCAGCCCCCAGCTTGAAAGCGCAGAGGAGATTCCTCCCGCCGGTGATGGTCGGTAGAGCCATCCCTCGCGGAGGACGCAGGGGGAGAGGGGACCATTCAAGATGAGACCCTTCAAGAGGGGCCCATCCTGCCGGCCGCTAGAGCTGATGGATCTCCGGCAAGGGCCCTCACGAAAGAGCCCCTTCGGGCCGACATCGTGGTTCCCGAGGGAGGAGACGGCAACCTCAGATGGACAGTTGATGATGCCGGGGAAGCCGAACCCTCCGCCCGATAGCCCTCTCCGGGTAACTTATCAGCTTTTCTCCTCAGGCTTTTCCTCGTCAGTTTACTTCGTATCTCTGACTCTGTACTTTTGCCATTGACTGCTGGATCTTCTTGTGGCTCCTTCAAGTGAAGAGCCAGATTTGTTGGAGGAAGTGGCTGACATAGGGAAAGACGCCCATGAGGAGGCCGCCAAGATTGTTGCCGTAGAGGGGCGGGGGCAAACTACAGGGGGCGCCCTGGGTCCCCAAAAGGAGTTTGAGGAAATCTACGGCAGTGCACCTGGATCAGGGGTCGTGGTAGAGGAAAAGATACCTCTCCAAACCATGGGCACCCTCCTCTCATTTGGCACCTCAGCAGGGGTCCCGCCACCAAGTTCGAATACCCTGGCGCTGGTGCTGTCGCGGCCCGGACTTGGAGCACCCAGCTCATCAATCCCGACGAGAACGGAGTTCGATGAAGAGCTCCAGCATATACTGGCGTCCCTGCACCATGGAGTCAAAGAGGCAGATGACTCCGCCGTCGCTGCCATGGACTTGCCCCTCATGGAATTTGTGGTAATGGGCCTCAAAGAGATGCAGGAGTAGCACAGCCAAAAGTGGCAGGAGCTCAAGGAACAGTTCCAGTCCGCCAACAAGGTGGACCGGAAGCTGAGGGACAAGGGGATGGAGCTGCACTACTGGCATGACAAGGAGCTCTCGGACCTCTTGAGACAGCAGGAAATGATCTCGATGGTAAAGGAGGACGTCATTGCTCGGGAGGTGTGCTTGGAGAACTTCAAAGCACTTCTAGATACCATGGAACATGAGATTTCCATCCGGGAGGAGAGGCTCGAGGCTACCCTCCATGCCAAAGTTGATGATCTAGAGGTCCTTGTGTAGCAACACCCTAAGGAACTGAAGGATGAGCACAAGGTGGCCCTAGACGCCCTTACTACTCACTCCGCTGCCGAGTTGGAGAAGCTTGCTGATGACCTTGCCGCTGCGTCTTCTGCCAAGTCCGCCGTCAACCAACAGGTGCTCAAACCGACTGAAGATCTTGCTCGGAGTGCCAAGGAGGTTGAGAGCCTCAACGAGGTAGCGCGAAAAGCAGAAATCCTTTTGGAGGACATGCTATCACAGCTCTCTTCCAAGGGTCAAGAACTTCATGCCGCCACCGGCACCATTGAGGACCTGAAGACCAGGGTTGGCACCTTGGAAGGCTCGGCAGAATCCAGTGAGCCCCGTACGCAGCAGCTGACAAAGGATTTGGACACTACCAAGCGCCTCTGGAAGGATGCTGAGGACAAACTAGCAAATCAGTCCGAGTAGGTCGACCTCTGGACCGAGCTTGATTGATACCGCTGAACGTCTCAGTGCGAAAGCCGCATCCATGGGCATAGAAGGGCCTTTCTTCTCGTCCAGCAAGCAGGAGGTCCCAAGTGTCAAGTTAGGGGTCTTCTTCAACAAGCTGGTCGACAAGCTGAAGTTGCATGAAGAGGGGAGGGCTGGCCTCTTTGCAACTAAGTCCAGGAAGCTTGCCCGCGTCGCCCTCCTCATGGTCCTAAGCAACCTAGCTTGCCATCACCCAGATCTCGATCTGAACGATGGCTTTAGGAAGCCACTGCTCGGCGCAGACGTCTTTGCTGCCGAGAAGAAGGCCACCCCCATTGCCGACAAAGTTCTTGGCATCCCCGCCACTTAACGAAGCTGCCACGCCCGGTGCTGAACCATTCTCACCACCGTGTTGGCCTGTAATCAAAACAATGACGCATAACCCGCATTTAGGTGTCGTCCTATTTATGCCTCATGTGGAGCTTGAAACTTTAGTTTAATCCAGATTGCGTGTTTATCCCATCCGAGTTTTATCTCCGTAGTGTTCGTACGATTAGTCTCTATGTACTTTCAGGTTGCATGCCAATATCATATTACCGCAATGGTCGTTAGGGGCTGGCCCTTAATAGTTATTTTGGGGTGGATGCGTCCCGACAGGTTTTTCCTCAGTACTTTCCAACGCAGCCACTCGTTCCGCAAGCAGGCTCTGATCAGAACGAGGGTGCAGACAAGAATCTAGCAGAGGTACCATCATGTGCAAGATTCTTTCATACGAACACTCATACACTCGAGGGACAAACAAACATGCAAATATAGATATTTATAACGAAGGAAAGGTAGCATGAACTTAGCTCTTATTTGTGTCTTTATCTATTCCTCGCCTGGCTGCGGCCGTTTGCACGGCCCACATCTTCCAGAAAAGACTGTGTTGTTTGTATATCAACCTCTAGCTCTCGGCATGGGATGGCTTGAAGCACATGCAACTTGGGGCAGCAAGGCATGATGTTAGGTATGGTCCGTAACTCTATCTTCCCCTCTACACCTCTTGACCAATCCAACGACGGATGGCACAAAAAACCACGCAAACACGGGCGGCCTTGCTGGTGCATACTTATCGGGGCATCGATCAACAGACTTGCACTGTTGATTTACTCAGGATTTCCCTAAGCAAAGTAAATGCTGAACCGAGCATCGCACGGGCTAGTCGACGTTGAGGATGCTTAGACCCAGAGTAGCATGATTGTGTAAGAGTGCGAGTGGTAAATAGAGGAAACCTGGTACACTTGCACATCGTTATTTGCCCCTGAACAGGATTCGTAGGGCACTTCTGTCGCATGGCCCGCTCGAGGTGGAATTCTTGCCCTTGCTGCTAGTCTTCGTCATCGTTGATACTACGGCATGCGGAGATGGGAGAGTGTGGGTGAGATCGGCGCGGGAGAAATGTTGCTCTTTCGTCCTGCCTCAACCATCCCCTTGGGCATCGCAAGGGGCGACGTCTTTGGGGAATACGAAGCGTTGCTTACACTATCGGGTTTGCGGAAGTGATCCCCCTACCTAGTGCACCAAAGATGTCGCGGGAAACCACGGCCACCTATGGGACCATGAGCCCCTTTTGGTTTGGCGAGGGCATGGACACGTTGCACAAACAGCAGAGAAGCATAGCACATCATGGCAGATATCACATGGGTAGTTTTTACCCAGGTTCGGGCTACTTCAAGGCATAAAACCCTACTCCTGCTTTGGTGGATTGATGGTGGGAGGTGGAAAAGCAAGACACTCTTGCCCGGAAAGGTTGCCTCGTGGTGAGAGTGGTTGCACGCGTATGAGTGTGTGAGGGTTATGATCGACCAAATCCTTTCTATGGTCGCCATGGGCCTCCTTTTATAGATTAAGGGGTCACCACAGTGGCAAATCAGTCTTTCCATACTGATTAGATAAAGAACCGTGCTATCATACTTAACTTTGCAGGCTGATAGATCACATTAAATGTGCCACTTAGTGTCACATCATGGCTTGCCCGGGAGGCCCTGCCGGGCTGTTTTGCCAGCTTGGCGCCTGCTTGCTTGACATGTCTCAGGACGGGTGTGACTTGGAGGTTCTTGCTGTAGGAAATGGCCGCCATGTGGCAGGAGGCTGGCATTGAGCAACTTAGGAGCTTCACACCGCTTACTGGGTCATGTGGGAAGGACCCCATTATCATACACACTAACAAGGTGACGGTTTAAAACTCAATCATGGAAAGGGGGTAAAACCGTTGGTATAGGACGTATTTGCACCAGTGATATTTTCATGGCTTGTTCGTTTTTGGATATCTTTGCTACGTTGTATCATTGCACATCATGGTATACTTCCAGAGGAATTAATATAGAGTAGTATTGTTCTAGGTATCGAGTAGTAAATTTGATTTGTAAGTAAATAATAGTGTGATGATCGTCATTACTAATTATTAGAGCATGTCCCAAGTGAGGTAATAAAAAAGAGGCCAAAAAAGCCCAATAAAAAAGAAAAAAAGAAAGAAAACAAAAAAATAGATAAAAAGAGAAAAGGGGCATGCTAATTCCACACTTTTGCTCCAAAGTAGCACCAATGTTTTCTTATAGAAAGTCTCCTATGTTGTCACTTTCATATACTTGTCGAATTTTTCATTATAGAGTTGTATGCACACCCACTTAGTTTTCAGTTTGAGCTTTCATACACTTATAGCTCATAGCGCATCCGCTGCATGGCAATACCTACTCCTTGCATTGACAACAACCGATGAGCATGTCCATAGCCTGTTGATTAGTTGCGCCGATGTAAGACCATCTTCCTTTTTGTCTTCTACATATTAATCTATACTCCCACATTCTATTCAACCCATTATGCTACGTCCATGGCTTGCGCTCATGTATTGCATGGGGATTGAAAAAGCTAAAGCGTGTAAAAAAGTATGAACCAATTTATTGGCTGACACCGGGGTAGTACATGATTTATATTTTGTGTTAAGAAGATGGAGCATGACAAGGCTATATGATTTTGTAAGGATAGCGTTCCTTAGAATTGATATTTTGAAAGACATGATTGTTTGTTAGGATGCCTGAGTATTGATGTCTTTATATTAAATAATAGACTATTGCTTTGAATAACTCGTATCTTAATATTCATGCCATGATTAGATATATGCTCAAGATTATGTTAGGTAGCATTCCACATCAAAAAAAATTATCACTTACCTACTAGAGGATGAGCAGGAATTAAGCTTGGGGATGCTGATATGTCTTTGTCCTACCTATAATTTTTGATTGTTTCATGCCTATATTCTATAACTTTCATATACTTTTGGCAACATTTATATTATTTTTGGGACTAACATATTGATCCAGTGCCAAGTGCATGTTCCTGTTTATTGCATGTTTTTTGTAGAATATCCATATCAAACGAAGTCCTAATGCGATAAAAATTTATGGAGATTTATTTTGGAATATATGTGATTTTTGGGAGAAAAAATCAACGCAAGACGGTGCTCATGGGCCCCATAAGGCACAAGGGCCACCAGGGCGCGCGCCCTGGTGGCTAGTGGGTGCCTCGTAAGTCGGTTTACCAACTTCTTTCGCAACAAGAAAGATAATTTATGGATAAAAGTCCACTCAAAATTTCAACCCAATCGGAGTTATGGATATTTGGATATTTAAGAAACAGTAAAGGCCGCAAAACGGGTTTGCGAAACAGAAGAGAATAAAGAGAGATCCAATCAAGGAGGGCTTCCTGCCCCTCTGCCGCCATGGAGACCATGGACCGGAGGAGAAACCTTCCTCCCCTATAGGGAGGAGGCCAAGGGATAAGAAGAAGGAGGGGTCTCTATCTCCCTCTCTCCCGGTGGCACCGGAGAGTTTCCGGAGCAAGGATCGTGAGGGAGATCTACACCAATAACCTCGCTACCGTCAACACTAAGTTTCTCCCCCTCTATGCAGCGGTGTAACACTTCTTATCCCCACTGTAATATCTACTTAGACATGGTGCTCCATGCTATATCTTATTATCCAATGATGTGTGGCTATCCTATGATGTTTGAGTAAATTTGTTTTGTCATATGGTTTGATTGATGATTGTGATTGGTTTTAGTTGTATGTTTTATTTTGGTGTTGTCCCATGGTGCCCTCCATGTTGTGCAAATGTGAGGCATTCCAACTATAGGGTGTTGCAATACATTCATGATTCTCTTATACTGGGTTGCGTGAGTAACAGAAGCACATACCCGAGTAAGGGGTTGTTGCCTATGTGAGTAAAGAGGACTTGATACTTAATACTATGGTTGGGTTTTACCTTAATGATATTTAGTAGTTTCAGATGCTTTCTAGAGTTCCAATCACAAGTGCACGTGATCCAAGTATAGAAAGTATGTTAGCTCACACCTCTTCCTCATATAAAATTGCAATAACATTTACTTGTATAATTATCGATTGCCTAGGGAAAAATAACTTTGTTGTGTTACTAAAAACTTTCTACTAAATACCTAACTTTATTAGCTTGAAAATTACTCGTAGTTTATTATCGCTAAATACATCTAGTTATATTATTGCAAACCTATCCTATCACACCTACAAAATTGTTTTATAATTGTTCTTGATAAAGCGAAAGTTGAGTGCGCGTATAGTTGTATCGGTGGTCGATAGATCTTGAGGAATATAAATTCTACCTTTACATCGTCGTTGGCTTCGATGCACTTAATTTTTGAGAAAGCTACAATTGATCCCCTATACTTGTGGCTTATCCATCTGCGCTCCCTCAAAGCATGTGGACCTCCTCCAGCAGTTCACCCAAGGAACGATTTCTTGGAGATGGGCCGTAAGGCTGAAGAGGCTCTTGGGCATGGTTTTGGCATGTCACAGCGCGACACAGAGGTCATGGAGTTCCGCTATCATCATGCAAAACAAATCCACCATTAGCTTCATTCGATGATTAAGCAGCTGTGCGGACGGCAACCCTGGGAATTGCCCCCAAAAGGCCATCTCAGCCACTTGGTCCGCCAGATGGCCGTAGTGCGCCACCGCATCCGCCACATTCTACAGAAGATCTGCGAAGAGTTCTGCAGAACATGTTATTGGCTGAGCTTGATACACACTTTGCTACCATACAAATACTGTGATAGAAATAGCTTACCCAAGGTGATATCCTCCACTTGTCGAAGCACCTCGTGGTCAGCCCCGCCCATGGTCTTGAGCTCGGAGTGGGCAAGTTGGAGTTTCTTGAGCTCCTCCTTCGTTTGGTACCCCTTTGCTTGAAGGTTGTTGCGCTCCTCAAAATAACCTTTCAGGCTCTCCTCGATCTCTATGAACAGTGCCTGGTCCTTCTCCCAAGCTACCTTCTCGGCAGCTTGGGCTTCTACGCCTGTGCAGCTGCAGCCTTCTGTTGCTCGGCTTTGTACTGAGCTCTCTTGAGCTCGGCATTGAGCACCTAAAGCTCAGCCATTACTGCTATCATTCAAACTATCAGGACCCTGATCCTAAGTCACATCAATCTAGCACGTAACACATCATACCACTTTGCGGCCTCATGCACGGTATTCCCACGGCTGCAACCTTACCTAGGACAGGACCGCTTACGCCTTTTGGATCATGTATATGATAATGTCGTTAGCATCCATATGACAAAGAACCTAGGGCGGCATGACTATGTTGTAAACCCAAGGTGGCACAAACTTACAGAGATAGGCATACATGACTCTACAATGCACGTGTCGGTCAGCAGCGTGTGTAACCGGGATATAGCAAGCTAGCAGGACTTCGCTAAACAGCGCATGCTATTTCCCCGAAGGGATACACAGGAGCAAGGAAGGACACATGTTGGTCAATCCATTTGTTCCGGAGCAGTAGCAACCTACCAAGGCCCAATGGAAGAACTAGGAAGCATTTTCCCTTAAGAAAGGCCACTAAGAATAAACAACTTGGTGTCAGGTCCCACACATACAAATCATTTCAATAGCATACACACAATATACTCGGTATGTGTAAATACAACTTGGCATCACAACAAAAATCTATGACTCAAAGTATTCATTTAGAAGGCTCTAAAGAGCCATACATTACATGATATTACAAACATGGGTCTCATGACCCAACATTCAGATCATGCAAGCAACGAGCACATGTAGAAGCTTATCCTGTCTGAGTATAGACAGCTGAAAAGAAAGAAGGCCTGACTATCTACAATACGCTCCATAGGAAACAAACCTCTATCTTGGATTCCCAAGCTAATCGGTCAAGGTCGAACTCATCGTAGGTGCAAATAGTGAGAATGAAGTCTCCTCTAAAAAAACATAAATTAAGCAAACTTGAGTACAAATGCACCCATCAAGACTTACATAAGAAGTAGTTACATATGCATCAGTATCAACAAAGGGGTTGTGGAGTTTAACTGCAGCAAGCTAGCTTTGACTCAATGGCTCTCATGTACTACGACTACCAACATTTTCTTTGAGGTGAGAAAGCGCACACGAATCCACATATTTACCTTAACAATACACCACTATGGATCCGCCCCTGTCTCCCTACGAGAAGTCGATCCATAGCATCACACTTATCTTGCATGTTTTAGAGTATCCACTTCCAGCTATCTATGAATAATGTAAGCTTTCCAAGTAGTCCATATATGAGGATGCCTCTATTTAAATAGTTTGATAACCCCATAGGTGTATACTTCTTCACACATGTTTCCACCACTTAGCGTTTGCACATGACATGTGCTCGGCACACTTCAAGCGAAAGCCGACGTGGGTGTAGACCACGACCTAACCAACCACACAAGTCTCTAGTCTAGGTTTATCGACTATTAGGGTTCCATTCGCAAGGAAGTCCAACCGAGGTTTCCACTAAGGCCCCAAACGATGTGTGCAGGGTTCCTGAGCCAACCAAATGGGAGCCTCGGTACACCGGGCCACTTGCCTACCGCATCATAGCCAACCCCTCGGGTCAGCGCTACACACGGCCTCAAGCATACTACAAACACTAGAAACTACTTGCAAATCTTGGACAGAGTACACGAGTGTCAACAAGTCGAGCAGGGTCATATTTTAGAGCACAATGTGTGGTAGTAGCTATTCTTGGATCAAAAAGATAGAACTCAGATCCTGACGACGGTTTATATGAGACAACCCACCATGTACACTTACATGGCCTCTCATCACTACCTTTACCAAATCATGTTCACTAACTACTTAGCTGTTAACTATAGGACATGTTCACCACCATTCCAATACATCCTAGATGAATCGGACCTGCACAACTCTAAGCATAGCAGGCATAACAAGCAAGCATGAATGAGTAGGTACATCATGGCTCAAACAACTCCTACTCATTCTAGTGGGTTTCAACTATTTACTGTGGCAATGACAGGTCATGCAAAGGAATGGGTTCAAATACCGCAACATGTAACAGTTGAATCGTTGTTGTCCTAATGAAGTAAAAGAGGGCAAGAGCGAGAGAGTGGAATTTTATCGAGGTGATCAAGGGGGGTGCTTGTCTGGCACTTCTGAAGATAGCATTATGTCTTCATGCGTGACACCGATCTCAAAATCCAAAAACGTCTACCGAGAGGGAACAAACACCAGCAAACAAGAGGGAACACAATCAATGCAATGCAACAATGTGATGCATAATCATGACATGGCAAAATGCTGTGATTTGGGCTAGTGCAACTAGCAACAATTTGAATGAAGTTAGTTTGGACCCAAGATTCAAATTCAAACTCCATGCAACACATTTCAAATGTCATTTGTTCAAATTGTCATATACAACGGTTGTAAGTTGTTCAAATATGCATAGAAATGCCATAAACACATTCTTCGTATTTTCTGATAAATTTTCATATATAAATTATTTCATTTGGAGTTACAGTTGAATTTCTATGATTTTTAGAAGTTTAAATCATTTTCTAGAATTTCCAAATCATGTTTGAATTAGAAATAATCCAAAAAGTTATTACTGCATCAGCATTGTGTCATGGTGATGTCACCAGGTCAACTGGGCGGCCCAGCTCAAACTTGACAACTTGGGCCCACTGGTGAGTGACCCAGAGGTTAACAAGGTTAATTATACTCTACTAAAATTGTTAGTGAGGCCGTGGACCACATATCAGTGAGTCATTCTCCTAAAAGTTGCAATTACCACTAATTATAACCCTAAGTAATTATGGTCAGCGGTCGGCCCACATGTCATGGACACATGAGGGTCTAGTCGTGGTCAAAGTGGGTCAAACCCACTGTCGGGTCGCTGCAGGCGAGGTCAGACAGGGCGGGGTGGTTCGGAAACGCGGCTCAGGGCACGACTCGACGAGAGGTTTACGTCTACGGCTCGGTGGCGCTCGCCCGCATCCAGCAGTGGCAACGGGAGGATGCGGGGTGGCCTTAGCCCGCAAGAGACGAGCTCGTGGCAGTGGCCAGAGTACGAGTGTTCGCAGAATGGGCGCTATGTTGTGCAAACAAAAGGATAAAAGCGACGGGGATGCTTTACGGGCCGTTGTGTGTAAGGTGCACGCTGGCAAGTGACCAAATGGTCGACGAAACAACGCCGGCGACGAGCTCGGGCAGCGGTGTGTCTTAGTGAGCATGGAAATGATGGCTACGACGAGAAATAGGCCATGGGACTAGGGGAACCGTGCAGGGGCTCATAGTGATCACGAGGAGATCGTCGTCGTGCTGGGGGGAGGCCGGAAGTCGACAGAATCCTGGCGGCGTTCTTTGGTGGCCGAGGAAGACTAAGATGATGGCAGCTTCATAGGGTGTCCGGGCTCGTGAGATTCGGCTTAGAGGTGCGCGGCAGTGAGACAGAGTTTGTGGACTAGTTGGCTGGGTGTGTGGAGGTCGATGGCCGCGGTGGTGCTCGTCGGTGTACTTGGGCACTCACAGACGATCGCGAGAGAGAGAGAGATAGAGAAAAGGATGAGTACGGGCGAGAGTGAGAGGGGTGCGAGGGGGTTGCGTGGCGACGTCCAGGGCGTCGGGGCAGAGACGGACAGGAGGAGGTGGTATGGCGAGTGGTCACGCGCGTCGGGCACGCGCCTCTCATCCTTTTTGCGAGAGGAGGGACATGACTTGCATCGGTGGTGGGTTGGGCCGGCCACTTGGGCTATCAGGTGAGTCCCTTCTCTCTCTCTCTCTTTCTCATTTTCTTTCTGTTTTTCTATTACTACAATTGTTTTGGTTTTGATTTTCAAATCAAACATTTTTTATAAATTCCAAAATTTAATATGGGGACCGAATGGAAATTTGAAGAGCCCGACAAAAGTTTTAGAATAATTGGACATGTATTTCTTTTATACCAAAAATAATCCCATTCAGATACATTATGATTTAATTTCAAATGCCCTAAATAATTATATTTAATGATCTGAAAATATTGGTTTGAATTTTACCTCTTGCCAATATTTTGAGGGATTAACATGAACATTTTCTTGGATCTATGCAAAGAAATGTTTTTTACTTGATCATTTCAGATAATGATATCTGAGGGTTCCAACTAACCTCAATTCTAACTTTCATAAATTAAAATGATGATCCCATGATGAGATGCAAAGACAAGCAAGGCAAATCTGGGGTTGTGACAACTTACCCCAACTAAACAAGAATCTCGTCTCAAGATTCCGGCGTAGGGTAAGCGGAAAAGGGGACAACAAGTATCAGAAACTTCATGATCCAACTGACCTTCTTGAAGATGTTGATTCCTTGCATCATGTTGATCTTGAAATTTTTGCCTTTGGGAACTTCATCCAACATGTTTGCGACGGAATAAAACTCTAAAGAATCGATCTTCTCGAAGATCGAGCAACTCATGATCAACTCATGGAATGAGATGTAAGAACATCTCTTAAGCGGGGATAGAAACACATATCAAGGTGGATGGAAAGAAACATATGACGAAGGTTCAATTTTGTAGACAACAATTTCATGCTTAAGAAGATGGTGGATGCGTTTCAACATAGCGAGGAGTTAAGTTGCCTTGACACCGTTACGGGGCACCTTACGAGAGGTGACTCGTAGAATTATTCCCTTAAGTAGCAAAAAGAATTACTTTCGATACAGGGATCACTAAAACTCTTTATACTAGCCCAAGGCAATTCACAATTGATAGTTTGAAGGAATTCGAAAGAATGGCATACTCAATTTGGAAAGGAAACTATAGTAATTGAACAGATCGGCTAATGGAAGACACATTCAAGTTGATACCAGGGATATAACCTAGTGTTTGGGTGTGCTCACAAGAACTTGAGCATTTCCATATTCATCAGGGTTTTACAAACATCTATGGCAATATCTTGGTGACACCTCATACTACCATGATGAATAATGTTGGAGGATGCAGATACAAAAGAAGGCAACACTTTCTCAGATTTCACCTTAGAGAGGCCAAGGAAACAAGAACTGGATGATCGATCGAGAGACATTTATCACTCCACTTCTAATGTTCTCCTTGATGTTCTAGCTGCCACGATCATGCTTTGGAATAGAATCGATATGGTCATCAAGTAACGATCGGACTTGGGGAGCACAAATAATCCATAAGGAATCAACTTCTAGAATAATTCATCTAACAATCCTCATGGTGAAGATGGTCAAACTGATTAATCAATATAATACAATAATATATCTTCCGACCAGGTGTGTCGGCCAAAACAGCATCCTTGCTGGAACCTGCATCATAAATCTTGGAAAAGTTCCAACCATCATATATGCCTGAAAAGGGATAGTTCAGACTCACCATGTCTAAAAAGAATGTTTGCAACACAAATCGATGATATGATGTTGTGGGATTCTCAGGAAATGAACTACGGGTAGAAAGCTCGAAAACATGAGCTGGATTGTAAGATACATGTGAACACAATGTCCAAGACAATCGTGACCACATAGAAGTCTTACGGAAAAACACTACCGAGTTCTTGTTGGGAACCATCATCGAGGATATCGAAGTCGTTGCATAAGGAGTGCTCTAAAGAAGGAACTTATTCTCCTTGAAAAAATCAATAAGTGGGTTGGTGTGATAGGAAACACATATAGAATGGAGGCGACTAACCTATCAAACCATAGAGTACTTTGCACCTACATGACTGACTTGGGATGATTCCAAAGGAAGCAAAACAAACCTTTCTCGAATTCACGGTGACAACTTGCATCAATACACGTGAATTAGAGGAAGTCACTTCTTTCATCCAAACATAGGCTTCGTGAACGGAACACAAAGAAAATGCTTACACAAGTTTCCAATACTAGCATTAATGTTCAACATGAATCATGGAGAAGATAAAAATATTTTCGATGGGCTCAACAACAATTCATCTAGGTTTTCATGTAGATGGCATTCCACAATTAAGTGAACATTGTGATAGCATTGGTAAAACCAAAGGATATAATAGTGTATGCTCAAGGAATCAACCATGAGTAAAACAACATTACAAACATCATTGGTTATGATTTGATTTGACGATAGCCCACACTCAAATCAAAAGATTGGATAAGACAATAGGTCCAACAACTATCAGGAAGATCAATCGATGAAGATATCATGTTTCCTTCAATACACACACATAAACACAAAGATATCCCTTCGAAACGAACTAAGTTAGGAAAATATTTTATCTTCCAAATGTCCAAGTTGTTGTTTATCTTAACCAACTAGCTCAGGGTTAACAACACATATTCTTGGAGAAGGGGTGGTTTATAGGGATAAACCAACTTGATCACGAACTCAACATCACCGTCAGGAGGCAACCTGGTAATATTTCCGAGAAGATATCCGGAAAATCACGAACCACCGATATGTCACTAAGCTCGAGAACAATCTTGCTTTTTAGGTCAAGACGATATGATCAAAAGAGAGAGATCCTAACTCATCAATCAAAGAGTGCACCAAGAATTATGGACTAGGTAGCACGATCAGTCTTAGAAGGTGATTCAGTAAACAACATGCTAAGAATGAGGTCATTGTCCATTACCTACCAAGCAACAGGGTTGCTAGGAGTATTGATTTCACACGTCACGTTTCACTTGTCGGCATTCCAGTTACAAAAACATGGAGACCGAGAAATGAATAATAATGGCGACAAGTATCGCTAAATCAAGAATTCATAAGAGGTTGTGCAATTATAATGACATTCCTGACATAAATAAGGTAATACTCTAAGGTAGAATAGATCAAAAGTTGGATTCGCATTTTGATATGCGGAATACAACTGCTTTGACCCAATCCAAGAAATGGATGAAATGCTAGAGTTTATTTCTCCTAGTCATTCTGAAATAGACTAGTTTGTTGGACCACAAGAATAATAGGCACCGCTGAACACGAATTCATACATACTCCTTACTATAAATTGATAGATGAAGGTCGGAATACGATTGAAGAGGTACAACTCGAAAGCACCTATGAATTTCTGAATTTTGGATGCATAGGTTAGCTTGTAGAACATGGCTCAACATATTTCTTCCAGATAACCCACGCAAGATGGCACGATTGGCAGAGTCGTAGTTATCAGATGGACAACTCGTCAAGAGCATTCTTGTTGTGATCTTTTGGTTCCAAAGAACTTCTACCATGGGACGGTTCTTAGCATTGGTAGAATGCTATACCATGAACCTTGAGGACTATTGCAAAGATTACTAGTATCCTAAAGGTACGAGCAAACACTATCAAAATTCATGGACATAATGAATCATGGGTTCAAGAACCATGAGATAGAATACCTACTAACTAGATGGCATAAAGAAATTATTTCGAGAAGGGTGGCTAGAATTATCACACTGGGAACACAAAACGTGGCTAGATTACTGGAAGGTTCTCTAAGATACCCTAGTGTCCTAATAACTTCAACATATACGTTGAGGCAATGGAGTACCTCAACACACCGATTAGTGTGCTTAGTCTGGCCAAGAAGGACATCGGGAACCAGGAGGAAATATTTGCCAATGCATCAAATTATTTAGGAACTTGGGACAACTCGGACAACATAACGGCTATAGATGCTCAAAAAGACTTTGAGATTCATGCAAAAAGGTAGCATGGTCATTCAACATCATGATGTCAAGGTTCCGAGACCAATAGTTTAACAAACCGAGGTACTTGAAATTGAACTGAGACTTGAATCCACCATTCCTATAAGTCTTGGGATTAGTAACACGTGATCCTGCTAGATTGATGACAAGTCTAGTTCTTAATACCGGTAGAAAGAAGAGGATGACTTAGATCAGAAGGACATAAGGTAAAGGAGTAAAAAGATCCTTATTGTCCCTTCCACAATCAATTCCTTTATATAACTAAAGAATTTCTAGACTCGACCGCGACAAGTTTGGCTTGGTAATCCTACATGCCGTCAGGATCTGATACCAACACTGTCGAGACCCCGATCCTAAGTCATACCGATCTAGCATGTAACACATCATATCACTTTGCGGCCTCACGCACACTATTTCCACGGCCGCAGCCTTACCAAGGCCGGGACCGTTTGCTCCTTTTGGCTCACGTATATGATAGTATTGCTAGCATCCATATGAGAAAGAACCCAGGCCGACATGACTAGTTGTAAACCCAAGGTGGCAGGAACTTATAGGGACAGGCATACATGACCCAACAATGCACGTGTCGGTCTGTAGCGAGTGTAATCGGGCTGTAGCAAGCTAATAGGACTCCGATAAACACAGCATGACATTTCCCCGAAGGGACGGACACAAGAGCAAGGAAGGACACATGCCGGTCAATCACAATGTTCTGGAGCAGTAGCAAGCTACCAAGGCTCAATGGAAGTATTAGGAGGCATTTCCCCATAAGGAAGGCTACCAAGAATAAACAACTAGGTGTCAGATCCCACACATAACAAGCATTTCAATAACATACAAACAATATGCTCGACATGTGTAAATACAACTTTGCATTACAACATAACTCTATGACTCAAAGTACTCATTTAGAAAGCTCTTAAGAGTCATACATTACATCATATTACAGACATGGGTCTCATGACCCAACATTCGGGTCATACAAGCAAGAAGCACATGCGAAAGCTTATCATTTTCTAGTACAAACAGCTGAAAAGAAAGAAGGCTATAAAGTTGATTATCTACAAGACCCTCCATAGGAACCAAACCTCTCTTTGGGATTCCCAAGCTAATCGGTCAAGATCGAACTCATTGTAGGTACCACTAGTGAGACTGAAGTATCATCTGCAGAAACATAAATTAAGAAATTGTGATTACAAATGGGCCCAACAAGACTTACATCTGAATTAGCTACATAAACATGAGTATCAACAAATGGGTTGTGGAGTTTAACTGCAACAATCACTACAAAAAAAGACACATCCGTGACATTTTGGCGTGAATAATTTTTTTTCTGTCATGCTTATGACAGTTATATGACGATAATTGTGACAAAACCCAGTATCATCATAGATGTGGTGGGATGCTACTTCTATGACAAAAAATCATGACAGAAAATGGGCCTTTCATCCTGGGCGGGTCGGAGACGCCCCGCATAACATTCTTTGGGCCGTCCATGACAGAAAAAATCGTGGTAGAAGCGAGGGCGAGGAAAATTTCGAGGAGTTCCCGATTATGGTGGGTTGTCGGGGCCAAGCGATGCACGGAGGTTTGCGCGTTTCTCTCGTATACATAAGCGTGTGTGTGTGTGATACGTCTCCAACGTATCTATAATTTTTGATTGTTCCATGATATTATATATTCTGTTTTGGATGCTTAATGGTCTTGATTATACACTTCTATAATATTTTTGGGACTAACCTACTAACCCAAGGCCCAGTGCAAATTGCTGTTTCTTTGCCTATTTCAAAGTTTCACAGAAAAGGGATATCAAACGGAGTCCAAACGGAATTAAACCTTCGGGAGAGTTATTTTTGGAACCGTATCTAACCAGAAGACTTGGAGTACACGCGAGGGAATGAAGGAGGTGGCCACGAGGGTCCAGGGCGCGCCCCCCACCCTCGTGGGCCCCCTCTGGCTCCTCCGATGCCCTCCTTCCACCTATATATATATCCATGTACCCTAAAAACATCTAGGCAACAGAGAAAACCCTAATTCCACCGCCGCAACCTTCTGTTCCTGTGAGATCCATCTTGGGGCCTGTTCCGGAGCTCCGCCGGAGGGGGGATCTACCACGGAGTGCTTCTACAGCAACACCATAGCCTCACCAATGAGTTGTGAGTAGTTTACCACAGACCTTCGGGTCCATAGTTATTAGCTAGATGTCTTCTTCTCTCTTTTTGGATCTTGTAACATCCCAAATTTTCAATTTGGAATGTTATACATAGATCATAATTGCATTGCATGTTTTTGCATTTTTGGTCGTGGAGTTCCTCAAAATTCTAAGCAACTCAAGGACCTACGGAGAGAGTTGGGGATTTTACCGTTTCGTATTTGAGTTCGCTCGAATACCGGTACGAGGACAATGTGATTCTAATTATTTTTCTCTCCTAAAAATATTTCTAAATACCAAATATGAGCGGAGATAATATGACTTCTCCAAAATAACATAAATATTGGAGGAAATATATTAAAATCACTTTTGGTATTTTTCTGGATTTATTTGCGGATTTATTTGCATAGGAAAAATACGCATTTTTCAAAATTGTATTTAGGTCCGGGAAAAATGTTCACTTTGTCCTAAATATTATTAGAGGACAATGAAAATTTATTTCGGGAATTTTGGAGTCCGTTTGGTATTTCTTTCGTTAGTTTTTCTGCGCCGGGACTCTTTTAGAAAAAATAAATTAGGAAACCGACTTAGACTCGTGAAGGACCAGGTGTGACGCCCCCGATTTGACCGTACACTAATCATGCACGCAAATGTGTATGACCAAGTTCAGGGACTCACTGGAAGATATCACAACACAACTTTAGACACAAATTAAAATAATACAAGCTTTATATTACAAGCCAGGGGCCTCGAGGGCTCGAACACATAAGCTCGAATACACAAGAGTCACCGGAAGCAATAATATCTGAGTACAGACATAAGTTAAACACGTTTTCCTTAAGAAGGCTAGCACAAATATAATAATGATCGAAAAGGCAAGGCCTCCTGCCTGGGACCTCCTAACTACTCCTCGAAGTAGAACTCCACGTAGAAACATCCTCGGGATCCTCTGGCTCCTGGACTCCACCGATCTGGTTGCAACAACCAGAAAGAAGAAAGAAGGGGGAAAAGGGAGAGCAAAGCAACCGTGAGTACTCATCTGAAGTACTCGCAAGCAAGGAAATATACTATATATGCAATGGTGTCTGTGTAAAGGGGTAATATATGTGGGTTAAACTGCAGAATGCCAGAGTAAGAGGGGGATAGCTAATCCAATCGAAGACAATGGTTCTGGCTACCTCCATCTTGCAGTAGTAGAAGAGAGGAGATGGAATAGTAAAAACTATCAAAGCTTCTGGCCGCCTCCGTCTTGAGTAGCTGAAGAGTTCACCAAGTAACAACGTATGGCATAATCCTACCCGACGATCCTCCCCTCGTCGCCCTATGGGAAAGCGATCACCGGGTTGTATCTGGAACTTGTCCGGGTGTGTTTTATTAAGTATCCAGTTCTAGTTGTCATGAGATCAGAGTACAACTCCGGGTCGTCATTTTACCGAGGGACACGGCTATTCGAATAGATTAACTTCCCTGCAGGGGTGCACCACATAACCCAGCATGCTCAATCCCATTTGGCCGGACACACTTTCCAGGGTCATGCTCGGCCTCGGAAGATCAACACGTCGCAGCCCTACCTAAGCACAACATAGAGGTCAGCACGCCGGTCTAAACCCTAAGCGCACGGGGGTCTGGGCCCATCGCCCAATGCACACCTGCACGTTGCGAGGGCGGCCGGTAAGCAGACCGAGCCTCTCCTAATACCAGAGTAGGCGTTCCGGTCCAATCCGGCGCGCGTCGCTCAGTCGCTGACGTCAAGAAGGCTTCGGCTGATACCACGACGTCGAGTGCCCATAACTATTCCCACGTAGCTCGTTACTGCCTATAGGACAATCGCCAGACTCAGATCAAATACCAAGAACTCGTTAAACGTGTCATTATGAAATAACCACGGACAACGACCAGGGCCAGGCCCACCTGTCTCCTAGGTGGTCGCAACCCGCCCTGCCGCTCCGCCACAAAGTAACCATCAGGGGGCTGTCGGGAACCCAGGCCCACCACTACCTGGGTGGAACCACCTGCCCCTTCAGCCCCCATCACCGAATCATCATCATGTGTATGTAAAGTATGTATATAGTATATACCCGTGATCACCACCCGAGAGATCACGGCCCGATAGTATAACATGGCAGACGGACAAGAATGTAAGGCCACTAATGGAATACTAGCACCCTATACTAAGCATTAGGATAGCAGGTAAATGTATCAACAGTTGTAGCAACAATGACAGGCTATGCAACAGAATAGGATTCATCGAATCATCAATAGTAGAAATTCTAATGCAAGAGTAAGAGAGAAGAGAATAGGCGATATCTAGTGATCAAGGGGGGGGCCTTGCCTGGTTGCTCTGGCAAGAGGGAAGGGTCTTCGTCGACGCAGTCGATCACCGTGGCACTTTCAGCGGTCTCAGTCCCGATGTCTATCGGATAGAAGAGGGGGGGGGGAGAAACATTAAATATAAAGCAAATAATTGTAACACAAAGCATAACATGGCAAAACGCGGTGCTATATGTGACCTAACGCGGTACTAGGTGATACTGGTGAGGATGGAACACATCCGGGAAGGTATTCCCGGTGTTCTGCGTTTTCGGAGAGATGAACCGGAGGGGGAAAGTTGCGTGTTCGCTATGCTAGGGATATGTGGCAGACAAACGGGCCGCGTATTCGGATTCGTCATATTTTTGTGAGCAACTTTCATATATAAATTATTTTCATCTGAGTTACGGTTATTTTTCTATGAATTTTCAAAGGTTTAACAATGTTATAGAATTTCTGGTTTTGTTTTAATTTCGAGTTGACCAAGTCAATTTGACTAGTCAAAAGGAGAGGTGGTGGCCCACATGTCATAAAGCTTTATCTAATTTAATAGAAAAAAGCTAACCTAATCAAATGGGGCCCATATGTCATTTTTTTATTTGACAAGTACATCAATAATGTAATGCTAACTATGCCTAGCTCTAACTAAACATGGGCCGGCCAAAGGCACAAACGTGCCCTGACTGGGATGCGCCATGGCCAGGAGGACTCGCAAGAGTGGCGGCCTAGGAGCAGCAACATCAGAGTATTGCGTACTAAGGAGAAGCAGTAGAAAATTCATTGGCAGCGGCATAAGGAGCAACGACAGAGCAGCGGCAGCAGTTAGCGCAATAGCTAGCAGCGGCAGTAGGAAGTAGAAGTGGCAAGGCAGCAACATAGCAGTCAACAGCAGCTAGCAAGCAATGGGAGCAGTAGCAGTTCAGAAGCAGTGGCGGGAGAGAGGAGCAGTAGCGCACGGGAGGAGGTCAGGCGCATGAGCGGGGCACGCATTGTTGGGCGTTGGGCTCGCGGCGAGCGCATCCAGGGCATGCGGGGCGCGCGATGGAGGGGCGCTCGCGGGGTTGTGGCAAGCCGCAGGGGAGCATGGGCAGTGGCGCAGAAGCAGAGCCGGAGCGGCGTCAAAGCAGCATCAGCAACAGTGGCCGCGGCCAAACGTAGTGTTGGCCGACACGGCCGGCGAGCAGGGCACGGACGTCGTGGCGACTATGGCTTGAGGCAACGCGCGAGGTCGCGGGTGGCTAGCAGGGGCGAGGGTGAGCAGTGCCAAGTACTGGCAGTAGGCAGGGTCGTTCGTGCAGGCGTGCGAGTGCCAAGCCGGTGGTGGACGCGGCGGCGAAGCGGACGATGATGACTAACTACAGTGGCAATGGAAGCAATTGTTACGGGCATGGAAACAACACGCAAGGAGTGGGTTTTTGATGAGGGGCTCACCATGGAGCACAACGAAGGCTCTGCGAGGGACGGGAGGAGAAAACGGCGAGTAATTCATTGGAGAAGCGCCGGCGACAGAAGAAGAGGGAGGAGCTCGATCCGCTCGATGTCGTGGCATAGGTCTTGGGCTCGTGGTCGGAGCAGAAGTAGAGGGAGCAGGCGGAGCTCCTGGCGCAATATCAGCCGGCAAGGACGAAGGTGGCCACAGCCTTGTCCATGGTGGCGGTGGCGGCGGATCTGGGGCGAGAGGGGGAGAACCGCGTGGGAGAGTGGACAAGGCCGAACCCTCGGGCGTGAGGGACGGTCTTATAGTCGCCGGGGAGCTCGGATGGCCGGCGCGTGGCGATCCCCAGCCATGGACGCGCCCCCTCTGTCCACGAGGCTTATGTGGACAGAGGAAGGAGCTGGGGAGGTGGGCTGGGCCTGCTAGCTCCTTTTCATAGTGGCCCAAAAGTGCACTGTGATGTTTTGTTGTTTTTTTTTATTTCTGTTTTATATATACCTCTCTGTTTTGCATTTTATATACTTACCAAAGGAGTTTTAAGAAAAATGCTACTTATCCCATAAATACTGTGCAATATTATGGGGCTGTCCACAAAGCTTGGTGGTCAATTGAAAATCATATGAAATTAAGTTTATAATTAAAAGGTTATTTAACTTCTGTTGGACCATCTATCAATTTTCTAGGAATTTGTTTGTGAGTCAAATGAAATTTCTTTTAACATAAAAAAAAGATCGGGATAAATTTGAGGATAATGTGAACATTTTAGTTTTACTATTTGAAGAAATATTATAGTTGACTTTATTTTAAATATTGAAGTTGGCTTCGATTTTAACAAGTGGCAATTTGACTTAGTTAAAATTGATGAAATGGCACCATTAGTGTGATCTCACTGTAGCATGACACTGGGGGTGTTACAAATCTCCTCCACTACAAGAAATCTCGTCCCGAGATTTAAGAGGTAGAATTAAGGGGAAGGAATTTGTTATGAAATTCTAATGGATCTTCTCGGTCTTGGCTGCTCTTCTCGAAGAGGTCGATCCATTACATTGTTGTCTTCATTCCTCTGCTTCAAGTCATCCTGATCAAGTCGTCATCCTTTCTTCGGGATCTCCATCGTCATATGAATGCGGCAAGGGGGGGAAGCTCCGGAAGAACGCATCTCCACATTGTTGGGCATCTGACGATGAACTCAATGGGAAATACACGAGGTATCCCACGAGTTGTATTCCAGTGAATTCGTTGAGTGCAATATACGATGGTACCAAAGTTTCAAATGGGTAGGCAATCATTCGATGCCTAGACAGAAGCTGGAATGTGGGTTAGAACAACGAGAATAACATGGTGTTTGATTCCAGAATGAGTAATGGTATAGAATTTAGCTCGTGAATCACATATGAAGCCAGGTGCAAAGGATACATTAGAATCCGGGTTGTACAGGAGAGTCAGGTTTCGATCCAGTGGACCGGTGGGTTATGGGCCCACCATGTGGATTTAAAGTAGGAAGGGTGGTGACATCTTGCACAGCCGTGACATGGAGGCATGTCAGTGGATAGCTTATCATCTATGTCGCCAACAATGTCGGTACCAAGAACGGGGAATGAAGAGAACCATTTTCCCCGCTCGTTGAAACGAGGCGAACCAATAGGCAAAGTTCTCAACCATTGGTGGTTACCGGAATGTTATAAACAATAGTAACAGGTTCTTTCTGACGGAGTTGTATACCAAGGTGTTTACATAAGCAGAAATTATTACTGCTTAGATTATATGTAGATCAAAGAAAGGTTAAACAAACAAATGGAAAGGAAAATTGTGATTACACACAATTATTAGGAGTATATCCTTCCCATGGACAAGCAGACATGGCATACAGGGTAGGAGAGCAAGTACCCAACCATTTAGATAAAGAGGTAAGGATTAATCAAGATGTTACCCATACAACGGTGTTTGGATAATTGACCAAGAAACATTTAGCATTGGGCTTCAAATGCTCTTGTTGAAAACCAGAGTTCCATAGACATGCTCCGAGATAGCATTGGCATGGTCTTTAAGCAAATGTCGGACTTGGATACACAAAGGATTCATCACGAACAACTTATAGAATAAGTCTTATAATTTCCTCCTGGAAGAATGGTTATCCTTGCAAAAGAGATTATAATAATAGGTCCTCCAACCAGGGGTGCTAGACATGACATCATATTACCGAGTCATCAAAGGACCAATATTATAACTCCTGAAAAGTTTTCCCAGCCATCTTATCTGACCGAGATTCAGATCCGGTTGGTGTCATGATACCTCAGACTCGGGATGTTCGAGAAGAAACGGTGCAACATTAATCGACGAAATGAAATTGCAAGATTCTCATGAAATGAACTATGGGAGCGGGTTCCCGAAACAATAGTTCATCATTAAACCAAGGAGGGAATGAGGAGGTGGCTCATGGGCTCAGCGACAATTCATCGAGAATTCCAAACGGATGGATTTCCACAATAATGTGAACAAGAAGATGACACTTGTCAATTCAAATGATATAATGTTGTATGCTCGAGGAAAACATACACCATTAATCATTAGTTGAAAGGTGCGCCCGAAATATAACCATAGGCAGCAAGATCAATGTTAGAGTGATGATTTAATAACCAATAGTCTAAGAACGAACTGTCGATCGTTAACTTCAAAGCAATAGGGTTGCTGGAAGTACAAAACTCAAGCATCATCTTTAGCATATTGGTATCCTGGTTCAAAACAACACGGGGGCCAAGGAAGAATCGTGATTGTCACAACCCTAGCTCTGGTATGCACTAGGTTAGTTCTGTGGTTTGCATCATGGTTAAATTTCAAATGAAATTGAAATGAGGACTTGTGAAAACCTCAGAAACCCTTTTGAAAATGACCCAAATAAAAGTTGCTCCAAAAAGGTCCAAGAAAATGTTCATGTGGCCCTCTAAAAATATTGGTCAGAGATAAAAATTAAGCCAATATTATTAGGAGCTCATAAGTATTTATTTTGGGCTTTTGGAATTAATGCATTAGTTATTTGCATTGGATATATATATATATATATATATATTATATTTTATATATGTCCAAAATTCTGGTTGTTTATTTTTAGGGGCTTGGGTTAATTTCTAGGTCCCTGCAAAATAAATATGTCAGAAGAAATAATTGATTTAATTTAGATATTAAATCAAAACAAATGTCAGAAAATTAGAAAACAGAAAGAAATAAAAGGTTAGAGACTTACCTGGGCCACTTACTGGCCTGGCACTGGGCCGGCCCAGCTGGCAGCCCAGCCCACCGAGCCCTCCCCTGTCGTCTTCCCCGACGACAGGAGGCCGAGCGTGTGGCCGCGCGCGCGCACGGCCGGAGCGCCACGCCTCCTGCCTGCCTGCCCTCCCCTCGCCGCCTAGCCGCTTCTGGAGGCGCCACGCACTCGCCCCGACCCTCTCGCACTCTCCTGGCCCTCTCCCCTCCTCTCCCTCGCTCTCTCTCGCAGCTCCCAAACGCCGCCGTCGCCGCCGATCGCCGTAGTCGTAGCCACCGTCTCCCCCACGCCCAGCCAAGGTGCCCAAGAGCTCCGCCGCATCATCCCCGACCCCCTCGACGAGTCACACATCGCCGGACGCCCCGAGGCCTCGACCCCGACCTCTTCTTCATCGCCGGCCACCGGAGATCCCCTCCGCCGCCCTGCTTGCTCCGGTCCTCCTCCGAGCCCTCCGCCTGCACCGCTGCGATCGCCGTAAGCTTCTGGCCATGCTCCCCCTCTCTGTTCTCCCCCTCGCAGGCCGTAGCTGCCGCTCCACGATCACCCGCACGCGCCGCCGCCTGTGCTCGTCGCCGGTGGTGCTCCGGTGACCTTTTGGTCCCGGGCGTGCGACCAACACGCTCCCCGTGTCGCGTAGATGCCGTAGCTGCTAGCGCTGCCCCGCCTAGGCCACCACAGCCCCGAGCCCGAGCTCGACCGAACTCCGGCGCCGCCGCGAGCTCGTTTCCGGCGAGCTCCGGCCGTCCCAGCCGCTGCCGCTTGCGGGAATGGACGCGGACGAGCTCCAGCAGCTCGCCCGTGGTCTCCGCTGCCCATTTGACCCCCTGAGCAGGAATCCCGAAGCCCTCCGCCGCGTCTTTGGTCGCCGGCGTCGAGCCGCCGGTTGGTTTTGACCGCTGACCGGTGTGCTTTGACCCCCTGTGTCAATGACAGGTGGGCCCCCACCTTTTAGTTAGTTAACAAATTAGTTTAATTAATTACTTTTGGTTAATTAGATTAGCCACTGACATGTGGGCCCAGCCCTGCTAATTAGTTCTGTTAGGATTAATTTAGAGTTAATTAACTCAATTAATTAACTGAGTCACTGACCAGTGGACCCCACTGTCAGGTTTGACTCTGGAACAGCCCCTTTGACCTGCTGACGTCATGCCTGAGTCATGCTGATGCAGTAATTCAGTTCTGGTTTTTAAATAAATCTTAAATGATTTATTTAATTCAGAAATTGGTTTAAACTTCAAAAAATCACAGAAATTCAACCGTAGCTCAGAATGAAATGAATTATATATGAAAAATTATCAGAAAAATTCAATCTATCCATCTGTACCATTTTCATGCATGACAAATGAAGTTAAACCTACTGTTTATATGAAAACACATATATGGCATTTTATAATACTTATTAAAGAGTTGCATTTGAACCATTGGTTCAAATGGAGTTCAACCAATTAAAATGCTAGTTGCATTAGCTCAAACAACATCATATTTTCATGCCATATTCATGCATCATATTGTTGCATATGCTTGTGTTTGATTGTCGGCACCGGTCTTCTCGATAGGTCCAGCTCCGGAGACCGATCCAGAGTACCTGTCAGAGGAGCAGTGCTCTGCATGTTGTTTTACCAGGCAAGGAAACCCCTTTGTTCATTCCGATACAATCCCTCTCTCGCTCCTGCTCCCTGTTATTGCATTAGGACAACAACGACTTCAACTGCTACTTTATGCTGCGGTAGTTGAACCCATTCCTCTGCATGACCTGTCTTTCCACAGTAAATAGTTGAAACCCACTAGCATGTGTAGGAGTTGATTGAAGCCATGATGTGATCTTACCATGCCTTGCTTGCTATTGCTTAGAGTGTGTCAGGTCTAATTCATCGGGAATGAATTAGAGTGAAATGATATGTTCTGATGCTAAGGGTTAAACGTGTGAACACGATTTGGTAAAGGTAGCGGTGAGAGGCCATGTAGGAGTACATGGTGGGTTGTCTCACTGGAACCGTCCCTAAGAACTGAGTTCTGTGTATGTTGTCCAATGACTAGCTACTACCACACATTGAGTTCCGGTAACTCGACCCCTCTCGACTTATTAATCAACATGATCTCTGTCCAGGAGTTGCAACTAGTTTCCGGTGTTTGTAGTTAGTGTTAGTAGTCTACCAAGTGGCACTCGGCCAGTGGGCTTGGGACAGACTAGGCACCGTGGCACGGTGTACCAAGCATAGATCCACTCGGCGAGGTGGGCTTGGGAACCCTGCGCACATCATTTGGGGCCGTGAGCGACACCCCGGCCGGATCTCCCCACGGATGGAACCCGAATAGGCGATAAACCTGGACGAGAGACTTGTGTGGTTAGTCAGGTCGTGGCCGACACCCTCGCCAGGCTTCCGCTTGAAGGTTGCCGAGATACACGAGATGTACCTGGCGGTAAGTGGTGAGAGCGTGTGTGAAGAAGTACACCCCTGCAGGGTTAACATAATCTATTCGAATAGACGGGTCCGCGGATATGGACTTCTTGGATGCTTACGTGGTACATAGACAACTTGAAGTGGATACTCTAAAATACTCAAGACAAGTGTGAGTGCTATGGATGGCCTTCTCGTAGGGAGACGGGAATGAATCCATAGTGGTGTATTGTGTGGTGCTTAGTGGACTCGTGTGCGCCACCTCAAAAGTGTTACCAGCAATCGTAGAATAGGATAGCCACTGAGTCAAAGCTGGCTTGCTGCAACTAAACCCCACTATGCCTTCTTGATACAAGTGCATGTATGATAGGATCTGATATAAGTCTTGCTGAGTACCTTTGTACTCATGTTTGCTTAATTTATGTTTTGCAGATAGGATTGATGTCTCACTAGTAGTTCCGCTTGGACTTCGACAAGTAGCTTGTACCTCATCTACGATCTTGGACGAGTGTTGTAGATAGTCAGGCTCTTCAGCATTTTTCATTTGTAAATGTCTGTACTCAGACATGTAGTGCTTCCGTTTGTTGCTTGTATGCTCTGAATGTTGGGTCATGAGAACCATGTTTGTAATACTTGGCTCCTCGGAGCCTAATGAATAAATACTTTGTTTATTAGAGTCTTGTTGTGATGCCATGTTGTATTTGCACATATTGAGCATATTGTGTGTATGTTATTGAAATGCTTGGTATGTGTGGGATCCGACACCTAGTTGTTTACCCTTGGTAGCCTATCTTACAGGGAAATGTCTCCTAGTGTTTCCACTGAGCCTTGGTAGCTTGCTACTGCTCCGGATCACTTAGGCTGACTGGCATATGTCCTTCTTCGTTCCTGTGTCTGTCCCTTAGGGGAAATGTCACGCGTTGTTCCTTTAAGTCCTTGTAGCTTGCTATGACTTGGGTTCATACGTTGATGACCGACACGTTCGTTGCTGGGTCATGAATGCCTGTCTCTGTAATTTAGTGCCACTTTTGGTTTATAACTGGTCATGTCGGCCCGGGTTCTCTGTCATATGGATGCTAGCGACACTATCATATACGTGAGCCAAAATGAGCAAACGGTCCCGGGCCAGGTAAGGTGGCACCCGTGGGGATACCGTGCGTGAGGCCGCAAAGTGATATGGTGTGTTACATGCTAGATCGGTGTGACTTAGGATCGAGGTCCCGACAGCGCTGGTATCAGAGCCTGACTGCCTGTAGGATTACCAAGCCAAACTGGTCGAAGTTGAGTCTAGAAATTCTTTAGTTATATACGGGAGTTGATTGTGGAAGGGAACGTAAGGCTCTTTTTACTCCTTATACCTCATGTCTTCTAATCTGAGTCATCGTACCTTCCTACGGGGTTAAGGAACTAGGCTTTCTCTTCCTTCTATCAGGATCACGAGTTACTACTCCGTAGTCCCTTAAGATTGGTTGATCAGAGTCCTAATATTGTTTCAAGCTCTTCCGGTGAAGTTGTTTTAGTACTATCACAGTACCTTGAGTGATGATGTTGAGATGTTGAACTACCCTTTGATAGCAGGATGTCTCATTCTGAGCATTTTACTGCCGTTATGCTGCCGGAATTATCCTAGTAGTTCGAGAGATACTAATTTCTTGTTCTACCTTATGCTTCCTATAGTTGTTGATGTTTCCGTCTTCGGTTTCGCTTCTCAGGATGTCTTCAGTTAAGCGAAGCTCAGCTGCTCGTAGACAGAACCACGGAGATGGTAGGGATAAGGAGGATCCTCCCGACCAGCCTTCGATGGCAGAGTTAATGATAGAGATGGAGAGAAACAAGCGTGAGTCTAACCGCCTGTTGGCACGTATTGAGGAGAACACCGCACATCTCTGCAAGGAATCAACCACCATCCATGACTTCATTCGTCTGAAACCACCCACCTTTCATCATTGCATTGAGCCACTCGATGCAGATGACTGGCTCCGTAGTATCACTCACAAGCTGCATTCTGCGAATGTAGCTGAAGAGGACAAGGTCATCTATGCCACTTATCACCTGGAAGGTCCTGCTAGTCTTTGGTGGCAGAACTATGAAGCCATGATTCCAGCTGACCAGATTCCTACCTGGAGAGATTTCACCGAGGCTTTTCGTGAACATCATATCCCTCAAGCCCTTATCGATCGTAAGAGAGAAGAGTTCTGTAGTCTTACACAGGCTAAGATGGCTGTTGATGCTTATAGTCGAGAGTTTGAGAACCTCGCCCGCTATGCTACAGAAGAAGTGTCCACGGACGCCAAGAAGCAGGCTAGGTTCCGGAAGGGTCTCAACCCCAAACTGCGTCGTGATCTCCACTTGCATCATTGCAACACATTCCAGGCTCTTGTGAACAAGGCCATCAACGCAGAGACAGCTCAGCTCACTTACGATGAGTCTCGTAAGCACAACCTTGAATTGGGAACTTCCTCCGGTACTAGTCTCCAAAAGCGCCGGATTTGGGTTCCGAACTCTGTTCTTCCACCCAATTATCTTCCGAGGCCATCTCGTATGGTACCTCTTCCAGTTCGGCAGTGTGCTCCACCCAGGTCTATTGATGGACCGTTTGTCAATACGGGTCCACGTCCTAATCCCAGGATTTGTTACAAGTGCGGAGAGCCGGGCCACATTGCTCGTATTTGCACTCAGACCCGTGTTGCCCCATCTCAGTCCATAAAGTCTGTTAGACGTGATAAATCATCACGCAAGATGATCAGTGTTAAGTCAACTCCCATCGAACATGGACGTGTGCATCACGTCTCAGCCAAGAACGCTCATGATGATCCAGATGTCGTTCTTGGTACACTTCTTGTCAATTGTCATCCGGCATCGGTTCTATTCGATACTGGAGCATCTCATTCTTTCATTTCCGAAAGTTATGCCCGGTTGCACGACATGTCATTTTGTGATATGCCTTCCCCACTACTTATTCAAACTCCTGGTTCCAAATGGCAAACTTCTAGTGTAAGCCATGGTAATGAAATCCTTGTTGACAGACTTGTGTTCCTTGCATCACTTGTAGCTCTCAAGTCTTCAGATATTAATATCATCTTGGGTATGGACTGGATGACAGCTCATCATGCCAAGATTGCTTGCTTCACTAGGTCTGTTCAGCTTACACACCCGTCTGGCAAGACAGTCACTGTCAACACTAGAGTTGCAAAGCGTCAACTCTATTCTCTTAATGCCAGCCCTCTTCCAGATCTTGAAGACTTTCCGGATGTCTTCCCAGAGGAACTGCCAGGTGTTCCACCCGACCGAGATGTAGAGTTTGTTATAGAGCTTATCCCAGGAACCGCTCCAATCTCTAGGAGACCTTACAAAATGGCACCCTTAGAACTAGCCGAGCTTAAGAAACAACTTGATGAGTCCTTGCAAAAGGGTTTCATCAGTCCTAGTTCTTCTCCCTGGGCTTGCCCCGTCCTCTTTGTCAAGAAGAAGGATGGTACAGATCGGATGGTTGTAGATTATCGTCCCGTTAATTTGGTCACGGTAAAGAACAAGTATCCGCTTCCCAGGATCAACGACCTGTATGATCAGCTCGCTGGATCCTCAGTCTTCTCCAAGATGGATTTGAGGTTAGGATACCATCAAATCAAGATTAGAAATGGGGACATCCCCAAGACGGCTTTCGTCACTCGTTATGGTCAGTACGAGTACACCGTGATGTCCTTCGGTTTAACAAATGCTCCAGCCACTTTCTCCCGCTTGATGAACTCGATCTTTATGGAGTATTTAGACAAGTTCGTCGTGGTTTACCTCGATGATATTCTTATTTACTCGAAGAACGAGTAAGAGCATGCCGACCATCTTAGGCTTGTTCTAGAAAAACTCAGAGAGCACCGCCTTTATGCCAAGTTCTCCAAGTGCGAATTTTGGTTGCCAGAAGTGACCTATCTCGGTCATGTAACCTCTGGTAAGGGCATTGCTGTCAACCCTGAGAGAGTTCAGGCCGTTCTTGATTGGACCCCGCCTGAAACAGTTAAACAAGTTAGGAGTTTCCTTGGTCTAGCCAGCTATTGTCGCCGCTTTGTTGAGAACTTCTCTAAAGTGGCCAAACCTCTCACGGAACTTCTTAAGAAAGATAAAAAGTTTGAGTGGTCCCCACAGTGTGAGCACAGTTTTCAGGAACTGAAAAGACGCCTGACTTCTGCTCCCATACTTGTGCCACCGGATTTCACTAAGGATTTTGTTATCTACTGTGATGCCTCACGACAGGGACTAGGTTGTATTCTTATGCAGGATCGTCGTGTGATTGCCTATGCATCTCGACAGTTGCATCCACATGAGGAGAATTATCCTACAAATGATCTAGAGCTTGCAGCCGTAGTCTATGCACTTAAGACCTGGCGGCATTACCTCCTTGGTAATCGTTGTGAGATCTACACCGATCACTAGAGTCTCAAGTATATCTTTACCCAACCAGATTTGAACCTTAGGCAAAGACGTTGGTTGGCGTTGATCTCCGATTATGACTTAGGGATTACCTACACCCCGGGCGAGGGCAATGTCATGGCTGATGCACTAAGTCGTAAGTCCTATTGCAACAATCTCATGTTGCAGCAGGGCCAACCACTTCTCCATGAGGAATTATGTAAGCTTAACCTTCACATTGCTCCTCACGGATTCCTTTCAACTTTGGTGGCGAAACCTACTCTTGTGGATCATATCATAGAAGCCCAGAAGCATGATACCGGAATTACCCGGATCAAGAGAAACATTGCCAAAGGTATTGCTGGTAGTTTCTCCATAGATGACCGAGGTGTTGTTCTCTTCCAAAACCGGCTGGTGGTTCCCAAGAAGCAACATCTTCGGCAATTGATTCTTAAAGAGGCTCATGAATCTCCTCTCACGATTCATCTCGGTAGTACTAAGATGTATCAGGATCTACGCCAGAGATTCTGGTGGACTAGGATGAAGAGAGAAATTGCTGAGTTCATTGCTAAATGTGACGTTTGTCGTCGCGTTAAGGCAGAACATCAAAGACCTGCTGGCACCCTTCGGCCTCTACCTATTCCTGAGTGGAAATGGGATAAAGTTGGTATGGACTTCATCACCGGCTTTCCCAGGACCAAGAGAGGGAATAATGCTATCTTCGTAGTCATTGATCATCTCTCCAAAGTGGCTCACTTCCTACCTGTTCGAGAGAGTATCACTGCTAGTCAGCTTGCTGACTTGTATATTTCTCGAATAGTGTCACTTCATGGTGTCCCACTAGAGATCAATTCAGACCGTGGTAGTCTTTTCACTTCTCATTTTTGGGAGAGTTTCCAGACTGCCATGGGCACCCATCTATCCTTCAGTACCGCTTTCCACCCTCAGTCAAGTGGTCAGGTGGAACGGGTTAATCAAATTCTCGAAGACATGCTTAGAGCTTGCGTTATCTCCTTCGGTATGGATTGGGAGAAATGTCTTCCTTTCCCCGAGTTTGCTTATAACAATAGCTATCAATCCATTCTTAAGCAAGCTCCTTTTGAGATTCTTTATGGACGAAGATGTCGAACACCTTTGAACTGGTCAGAAACCGGTGAAAGACAATTCTTTGGACCGGATATGATCCAGGAAGCAGAAGAGCTAGTTCGCATCATTCGTGAGAATTTGAAAACAGCCCAGTCTCGTCAAAAGAGCCAATATGATCGTCATCATAAGGAAGTGGCTTATGAAGTTGGTGACAAAGCTTATCTTCGGGTTACTCCTTTGAAGGGTACCCATCGTTTCGGTATCAAGGGCAAGTTGGCTCCTCGTTACATTGGTCCTTTTCGCATTCTCGCTAAACGAGGAGAGGTTGCCTACCAATTGGAACTACCCCCACATCTTTCTCGAGTTCATGATGTCTTCCACGTCTCTCAACTCAGGCGTTGCTTCTCGGATCCCATCCGCGAAGTGGACCACGAAACGCTTGATCTCCAAGATAACCTCACTTATCGAGAGTATCCCGTTCGCATATTGGATCAAGCAGAGCATGTCACTCGACGTCATAACATCAAGTTTCTCAAAGTTCAATGGTCTCATCATTCCGAGAGAGAAGCTACTTGGGAGCGAGAAGATCGTCTCCGACTGGAGTACCCCACCTTCTTTCCGCCTACTCCTGAATCTCGGGACGAGATTCTTTCGAGTGGAGGCGAGTTGTCACAACCCTAGATCTGGTATGCACTAGGTTAGTTCTGTGGTTTGCATCATGGTTAAATTTCAAATGAAATTGAAATGAGGACTTGTGAAAACCTCAGAAACCCTTTTGAAAATGACACAAATAAAAGTTGCTCCAAAAAGGTCCAAGAAAATGTTCATGTGGCCCTCTAAAAATATTGGTCAGAGATAAAAATTAAGCCAATATTATTAGGAGCTCATAAGTATTTATTTTGGGCTTTTGGAATTAATGCATTAGTTATTTGCATTGGATATATATATATATTATATTTTATATATGTCCAAAATTCTGGTTGTTTATTTTTAGGGGCTTGGGTTAATTTCTAGGTCCTTGCAAAATAAATATGTCAGAAGAAATAATTGATTTAATTTAGATATTAAATGAAAACAAATGTCAGAAAATTAGAAAACAGAAAGAAATAAAAGGTTAGAGACTTACCTGGGCCACTTACTGGCCTGGCACTGGGCCGGCCCAGCTGGCAGCCCAGCCCACCGAGCCCTCCCATGTCGTCTTCCCCGACGACAGGAGGCCGAGCGTGTGGCCGGCGCGCGCGCACGGCCGGAGCGCCACGCCTCCTGCCTGCCTGCCCTCCCCTCGCCGCCTAGCCGCTTCTGGAGGCGCCACGCACTCGCCTCGACCCTCTCGCACTCGCCTGGCCCTCTCCCCTCCTCTCCCTCGCTCTCTCTCGCAGCTCCCGAACGCCGCCGTCGCCGCCGATCGCCGTAGTCGTAGCCACCGTCTCCCCCACGCCCAGCCAAGGTGCCCAAGAGCTCCGCCGCATCATCCCCGACCCACTCGACGAGTCACACATCGCCGGACGCCCCGAGGCCTCGACCCCGACCTCTTCTTCATCGCCGGCCGCCGAAGATCCCCTCCGCCGCCCTGCTTGCTCCGGTCCTCCTCCGAGCCCTCCGCCTGCACCGCTGCGATCGCCGTAAGCTTCTGGCCATGCTCCCCCTCTCCGTTCTCCCCCTCGCAGGCCGTAGCTGCCGCTCCACGATCACCCGCACGCGCCGCCGCCCGCGCTCGTCGCCGGTGGTGCTCCGGTGACCTTTTGGTCCCGGGTGTGCGACCAACACGCTCCCCGCGTCGCGTAGATGCCGTAGCTGCTAGCGCTGCCCCGCCTAGGCCACCACAGCCCCGAGCCCGAGCTCGACCGAACTTCGGCGCCGCCGCGAGCTCGTTTCCGGCGAGCTCCGGCCGTCCCAGCCGCTGCCGCTTGCGGGAATGGACGCGGACGAGCTCCAGCAGCTCGCCCGTGGTCTCCGCTGCCCATTTGACCCCCGGAGCAGGAATCCCGAAGCCCTCCGCCGCGTCTTTGGTCGCCGGCGTCGAGCCGCCGGTTGGTTTTGACCGCTGACCGGTGTGCTTTGACCCCCTCTGTCAATGACAGGTGGGCCCCCACCTTTTAGTTAGTTGACAAATTAGTTTAATTAATTACTTTTGGTTAATTAGATTAGCCACTGACATGTGGGCCCAGCCCTGCTAATTAGTTCTGTTAGGATTAATTTAGAGTTAATTAACTCAGTTAATTAACTGAGTCACTGACCAGTGGACCCCACTGTCAGGTTTGACTCTGGAACATTCCCTTTGACCTGCTGACGTCATGCCTGAGTCATGCTGATGCAGTAAATCAGTTCTGGTTTTTAAATAAATCTTAAATGATTTATTTAATTCAGAAATTGGTTTAAACTTCAAAAAATCACAGAAATTCAACCGTAGCTCAGAATGAAATAAATTATATATGAAAAATTATTAGAAAAATTCAATCTATCCATCTGTACCATTTTCATGCATGACAAATGAAGTTAAACCTACTGTTTATATGAAAACACATATATGGCATTTTATAATACTTATTAAAGAGTTGCATTTGAACCCTTGGTTCAAATGGAGTTCAACCAATTAAAATGCTAGTTGCATTAGCTCAAACAACATCATATTTTCATGCCATATTCATGCATCATATTGTTGCATATGCTTGTGTTTGATTGTCGGCACCGTTCTTCTCGATAGGTCCAGCTCCGGAGACCGATCCAGAGTACCTGTCAGAGGAGCAGTGCTCTGCACGTTGTTTTACCAGGCAAGCAAACCCCTTTGTTCATTCCGATACAATCCCTCTCTCGCTCCTGCTCCCTGTTATTGCATTAGGACAACAACGACTTCAACTGCTACTTTATGCTGCGGTAGTTGAACCCATTCCTCTGCATGACCTGTCTTTCCACAGTAAATAGTTGAAACCCACTAGCATGTGTAGGAGTTGATTGAAGCCATGATGTGATCTTACCATGCATTGCTTGCTATTGCTTAGAGTGTGTCAGGTCTAATTCATCGGGAATGAATTAGAGTGAAATGATATGTTCTAATGCTGAGGGTTAAACGTGTGAACACGATTTGGTAAAGGTAGCGGTGAGAGGCCATGTAGGAGTACATGGTGGGTTGTCTCACTGGAACCGTTCCTAAGAACTGAGTTATGTGTATGTTGTCCAATGACTAGCTACTACCACACATTGGGTTCCGGTAACTCGACCCCTCTCGACTTATTAATCAACATGATCTATGTCCAGGAGTTGCAACTAGTTTCCGGTGTTTGTAGTTAGTGTTAGTAGTCTACCAAGTGGCACTCGTCCAGTGGGCTTGGGACAGACTAGGCACCGTGGCACGGTGTACCAAGCATAGATCCACTCGGCGAGGTGGGCTTGGGAACCCTGCGCACATCATTTGGGGCCGTGAGCGACACCCCGACCGGATCTCCCCACGGATGGAACCCGAATAGGCGATAAACCTGGACGAGAGACTTGTGTGGTTAGTCAGGTCGTGGCCGACACCCTCGCCAGGCTTCCGCTTGAAGGTTGCCGGGATACACGAGATGTACCTGGCGGTAAGTGGCGAGAGCGTGTGTGAAGAAGTACACCCCTGCAGGGTTAACATAATCTATTCGAATAGCCGGGTCCGCGGATATGGACTTCTTGGATGCTTACGTGGTACATAGACAACTTGAAGTGGATACTCTAAAATACTCAAGACAAGTGTGAGTGCTATGGATGGCCTTCTCGTAGGGAGACGGGAATGAATCCATAGTGGTGCATTGTGTGGTGCTTAGTGGACTCATGTGCGCCACTTCAAAAGTGTTACCAGCAATCGTAGAATAGGATAGCCACTGAGTCAAAGCTGGCTTGCTGCAACTAAACCCCACTATGCCTTCTTGATACAAGTGCATGTATGATAGGATCTGATATAAGTCTTGCTGAGTACCTTTGTACTCATGTTTGCTTAATTTATGTTTTGCAGATAGGATTGATGTCTCACTAGTAGTTCCGCTTGGACTTCGACAAGTAGCTTGTACCTCAGCTACGATCTTGGACGAGTGTTGTAGATAGTCAGGCTCTTCAGCCTTTTTCATTTGTAAATGTCTGTACTCAGACATGTAGTGCTTCCGCTTGTTGCTTGTATGCTCTGAATGTTGGGTCATGAGAACCATGTTTGTAATACTTGGCTCCTCGGAGCCTTATGAATAAATACTTTGTTTATTAGAGTCTTGTTGTGATGCCATGTTGTATTTGCACATATTGAGCATATTGTGTGTACGTTATTGAAATGCTTGGTATGTGTGGGATCGGACACCTAGTTGTTTACCCTTGGTAGCCTATCTTACAGGGAAATGTCTCCTAGTGTTTCCACTGAGCCTTGGTAGCTTGCTACTGTTCCGGATCACTTAGGCTGACCGGCATATGTCCTTCTTCGTTCATGTGTCTGTCCCTTAGGGGAAATGTCACGCGTTGTTTCTTTAAGTCCTTGTAGCTTGCGACGACTTGGGTTCATACGTTGATGACCGACACGTTCGTTGCTGGGTCATGAATGCCTGTCTCTGTAATTTAGTGCCACTTTTGGTTTATAACTGGTCATGTCGGCCCGGGTTCTCTGTCATATGGATGCTAGCGACACTATCATATACGTGAGCCAAAATGCGCAAACGGTCCCGGGCCAGGTAAGGTGGCACCCGTGGGGATACCGTGCGTGAGGCCGCAAAGTGATATGGTGTGTTACATGCTAGATCGGTGTGACTTAGGATCGGGGTCCCGACAGCGATGATGAGAAGTATCTTCATATCGAGAATTTCTAAGAGCTGGGACAATCCCCACAACATTCTCGACATAAAAGACAGTAATACTTTAAGGCAGAACACAACACTAGTTGGAGAGCAAGTTGTATTCATAATGTGGACAAGTTCGCAATGAAAGGAAGTCAAGGGTGTTGTCGATGATAATAAACTCATCGAGGGCAAGGAGGGTATTTCTCATCATGAACACAGTTGACATATCGGAAGAAATCAAAGTGTTGAAGGTGATCCGACATATTTGCTGGGGGGGTTTCAGGAGGATGCAATCAAACAACAACGGCAACAAGCAAGGGAATGACGAAGTGGCAAGTTATAGGATCAATTTATAAGATGCAAGCTCAGAACCAATGTTGCCTTTCGAGACATGCAACATGATGTTGAAAGCCCGACGTAAGTCGTGCTCACACACTGAAGAATTCGTGCACTAGAGAAGGACAAGGTAGCACAATCAAAGATAGCAAGACCAGAATGCAGCCGTTAGTCTAGGAATGACCAGATTGAGTTCAGAATTTCCTAGTAAAATACTAGGGGTATTTGATTTGTAGTTCGGAATAACTTTCACTAGTCGGTGTCCTTGGTTGACAACAACCCAGAACCCGTAGAGTGATTACGACAAGGAAAGACATTACTTCAACGAAGTTAGTAATATGGTGCAATGGCAAGACATCTTCGAGATACCAGGGGGTAATACTCGAAGCTAGACCATGATAGAAGTAGAACCGGGTCATTGACCTATGACAGTAGATACTTCAACCTTGCCGATAATAGACGAGGCACTGGAATGAATTCCCATCAGATAGACAACATGGTCGGAACCATAATTGTAAGGGATCAATTCAAGAATACCGGAAGAATCATACAGCTGGACAATCATTTTGCAAGAAGCTCATGAGACGGTCTACATCATTTTCATGGGCATGAACACATAGTTCAAGGTCGACTCCCACTTCTTTAATGCATATCATTTCATTCACCTCTCGCTTTGATAAAACCGTAGTGTTCGAATTTTATCCGGTAGAACACCAGAAGAGTAAGACTTGTGAGAACTTTCGGGTTCTCACGGATTAGGGGAAGGCATAGGTTCAACCCATCGGTCATCTTAGTAACATATACCACAAGTTTCAAAAGTAAATACACCAGCTCGAAAGCAGAGCATGGTTGGCCAAGTAGAGGATACAATTTACCAAAGGCATTATGTATTAGGGGAAGAACTCACAAGGTGATTGAATATGATGGACACTATCGGATAACAATCCAACAATGGATCGGGCGATCCACAACGATGCTGATGTGAGTATCGGTACTCACTCGGAGGAAGAAGGAATGTAGAGGCATCAGATCCAAGAATCACCTTATTAGCCTGATGCTTAAATAGAAAGAAATTATGGTTTCCAAAACGAAGAATCAGAAGCAGACGCTCTGAACAACGATGGATAAGTTGAAAACTCTTAGTTGGACAATCAATAAAAGTTTGAATTGCCGAGAAACAACTCATGTCCGTAATGACGTCTGAGCCGGAAAGATAATTTTTTTAAGAGGAGAACCGATGACTGCGTGCATATGCACACATTGAATCAATAGGCTCAAAATTGATAAGACAAGGGATGTTAACGAAGACTACTAGTCATATGGAATTAACCATATTGCAAGCAGGCAAGAATTTCAAGAGTAACAAGCTGCAGAGGATTTTCGAAAGATCAGAAAGTATTCCGAAGAATTTTGTGAGACACATGAACAATTGAGAAGAACGGGTCCTCGATAAATGTGAGGAATTAACCGTAAGGGTTTTCATAAACTCAAAGGATTCTCGAGTCAACGGAGAATATTTCGAGGCATCTTGTAATAAAAAGAGCGACGAGGAATGATCATGAGAATGACAAGTGCATGCAGATATTCATGGGGATATATCGGTGACAGTGAATTACAAAGGCAATGACCACAAGGGTCTCGGGAAAATATCGAGGGATATCCTCAGAATCTTCTGACGAAGTAGGTGATCTTTCGGAACAAGGGCTCTTCGGAAGAATCAGTTACGGGAACCTAATGTTAAAGTTAATAAATTTATTTTAACCTGAATAGAAGAGAGATCAGAGTCCAAGAGTAAGGATAAGGAATAAAAGATCCTAATACCACCCAATGGCGACGTGGGATTGTAGGCCACACAACCATGTTCGTAAATTGGTTTTTCAAAGACTAGACTCAACTTCGGCCAAGGAGTTGGAAAGGGGGATTCCTACAGGCAGTCGGCTCTGATACCAACTTGTGACGCCCCCGATTTGACAGTACACTAATCATGCACGCAAATGTGTACGACCAAGATCAGGGACTCACTGGAAGATATCACAACACAACTTTAGACACAAATTAAAATAAGAAAAGCTTTATATTACAAGCCAGGGGCCTTGAGGGCTCGAATACATAAGCTCGAATACACAAGAGTCAGCGGAAGCAATAATATCTGAGTACAGACATAAGTTAAACACGTTTGCCTTAAGAAGGCTAGCACAAATATAATAATGATCGAAAAGGCAAGTCCTCCTGCCTGGGACCTCCTAACTACTCCTCGAAGCCGAAATCCATGTAGAAACATCCTCGGGATCCTCTGGCTCCTGGACTCCACCGATCTGGTTGCAACAACCAAAAAGAAGAAAGAAGGGGGAAAAGCGAGAGCAAAGCAACCGTGAGTACTCATCCGAAGTACTCGCAAGCAAGGATCTACACTACAGATGAAATGGTGTATGTGTAAAGGGGTAATATATGTGGGTTAAACTGCAGAATGCCAGAGTTAGAGGGGGATAGCTAATCCAATCGAAGACTACGCTTCTAGCCACCTCCATCTTGCAGCAGTAGAAGAGAGAAGATGGAATAGAAACAATTATCAAAGCTTCTGGCCGCCTCCGTCTTGAGTAGCTGAAGAGTTCACCAAGTAACAACGTATAGCATAATCCTACCCGGCGATCCTCCCCTCGTTGCCCTGTGGGAAAGCGATCACCGGGTTGTATCTGGAACTTGTCTGGATGTGTTTTATTATGTATCCAGTTCTAGTTGTCATGAGATCAGAGTACAACTCTGGGTCGTCCTTTTACCGAGGGACATGGCTATTCGAATAGATTAACTTCCCTACAGTGGTGCACCACATAACCCAGCACGCTCGATCCCATTTGGCCGGACGCACTTTCCAGGGTCATGCCCGGCCTCGGAAGATCAACACGTCATAGCCCTACCTAAGCACAATAGAGAGGTCAGCACGCCGGTCTAAATCCTAAGCGCACGGGGGTCTGGGCCCATCTCCCAATGCACACCTGCACGTTGCGAGGGCGGCCGGTAAGCAGACCTAGCCTCTCCTAATACCAGAGTAGGTGTTCCGGTCCAATCCGGCGCGCGCCGCTCAGTCGCTGACGTCAAGAAGGCTTCGGCTGATACCACGACGTCGAGTGCCCACAACTATTCCCACGTAGCTGGTTAGTGTGTATAGGACAATCGCCAGACTCAGATCAAATACCAAGAACTTGTTAAACGTGTTATTATGAAATAACCGCGGACAACGACCAGGGCTAGGCCCACCTGTCTCCTAGGTGGTCGCAACCCGCCCTGCCGCTCCGCCACAAAGTAACCATCAGGGGGCTGCCGGGAACCCAGGCCCACCACTACCTGGGTGGAACCACCTGCCCCTTCAGCCCCCATCACCTAATCATCATCATGTGTATGTAAAGTATGTATATAGTATATACCCGTGATCACCACCTGAGTGATCACGGCCCGATAGTATAACATGGCAGACGGACAAGAATGTAGGGCCACTGATGGAATACTAGAACCCTATACTAAGCATTAGGATAGCAGGTAAAGGTATCAACAGTTGTAGCAACAATGACAGGCTATGCAACAGAATAGGATTCATCGAATCATCGACAGTAGAAATTCTAATGCAAGAGTAAGAGAGAAGAGAATAGGCGATATCTGGTGATCAAGGGGGGGGGGGCTTGCCTGGTTGCTCTGGCAAGAGGGAGGGGTCTTTGTTGACGCAGTCGATCACCGTGGCACTGTCAGCGGTCTCAGTCCCGATGTCTATCGGATAGAAGAGGCGGGAAGAAACAATAAATATAAAGCAAATAATTGTAACACAAAGCATAACATGGCAAAACGCGGTGCTATGTGTGACCTAACGCGGTACTAGGTGAGACGGGTGAGGATGGAACACATCCGGGAAGGTATTCCCGGTGTTCTGCGTTTTCGGACAGATGAACCGGAGGAGGAAAGTTGCGTGTTCGCTATGCTAGGGATATGTGGCGGACAAACGGGCCGCATATTCGGATTCGTCATATTTTTCTGAGCAACTTTCATATATAAATTATTTTCATCCGAGTTACGGTTATTTTTCTTTGAATTTTCAAAGGTTTAACAATGTTATATAATTTCAGGTTTTGTTTTAATTTCGAGTTGACCAAGTCAATTTGACTGGTCAAAAGGAGAGGTGGTGGCCCACATGTCATAAAGCTGTATCTAATTTAATAGATAAAAGCTAACCTAATCAAATGGGGCCCATATGTCATTTTTTTATTTGACAAGTACATCAATAATGTAATGCTAACTATGCCTAGCTCTAACTAAACATGGGCCGGCCAAAGGCACAAACGTGCCCTGGCTGGGATGCGCCATGGCCAGGAGGACTCGCACGAGTGGCGGCCAAGGAGCAGCAACATCAGAGTAGTGCGTACTAAGGAGAAGCAGTAGAAAATGCATTGGCACTGGCATAAGGAGCAACGGAAGAGCAGCGGCACCAGTTAGCGCAACAGCTAGCAGCGGCAGTAGGAAGTAGAAGTGGCAAGGCAGCAACGTAGTAGTCAACAGCTGCTAGCAAGCAATGGGAGTAGTAGCAGTTCAGAAGCAGTGGCGGCAGAGAGGGGCAGCAGCGCACGGGAGGAGGTCAGGGGCCTAAGCGGGGCACGCATGGTTGGGCGTTGGGCTCGCGGCGAGCGCGTCCAGGGCAGGCGGGGCGCGCGACGGCGGGGCGCTCGCGGGGTTGTGGCAAGCCGCAGGGGAGCATGGGCAGTGGCGCAGAAGCAGAGTCGGAGCGGCTTCAAAGCAGCATCAGCAACAGTGGCCGCGGCCGAACGCAGTGTTTGCCGACACGGCCGGCGAGCAGGGCACGAACGTCGTGGCGACTATGGCTTGAGGCAATGCGCGAGGTCGCGGGTGGCTAGCAGGGGCGAGGGTGAGCAGTGCCAAGTACTGGCAGTAGGCAGGGTTGTTCGTGCAGGCGTGCGAGTGCCAAGCCGGTGGTGGCCGCGGCAGCGAAGCGGACGACGATGACGAACTACGGTGGCAATGGAAGCAATTGTTACGGGCATGGAAACAACACGCAAGGAGTGGGTTTTTGATGAGGGGCTCACAGTGGAGCACAAGGAAGGCTCTGCGAGGGACAGGAGCAACATATGGCGAGTAATTCATTGGAGAAGCGCCGGCGACAGAAGAAGAGGGAGGAGCTCGATCCGCTCGATGTCGTGGCATAGGTCTTGGGCTCGTGGTCGGAGCAGAAGCAGAGGTAGCAGGCAAAGCTCCTGGCGCAATATTAGCCCGCGAGGACGAAGGTGGCCACAGCCTTATCCATGGTGGCGGTGGCGGCGGTGCATGCGGAGCGGTGGATCTGGGTCGAGAGGGGGAGAACCGCGTGGGAGAGTGGACAAGGCTGAACCCTAGGGCGTCAAGGACGGTCTTATAGTCGCCGGGGAGCTCGGATGGCCGGCGCGTGGCGATCCCCAGCCATGGACGTGCCCCCTCTATCCACGAGGCTTATGTGAACAGAGGAAGCAGCTGGGGAGGTGGGCTGGGCCTGCTAGCTCCTTTTCATAGTGGCCCAAAAGTGCACTGTGATGTTTTGCTGTTTTTTTATTATTTCTATTTTATATATACCTCTCTGTTTTGCATTTTATATACTTACCAAAGGAGTAATAAGAAAAATGCTACTTATCCCATAAATTCTGTTCAATATTATAGGGCTGTCCACAAAGCTTGGGGGTCAATTGAAAATCATATGAAATTAAGTTTATAATTAAAAGGATTTTTAACTTCTGTTGGACCATCTATCAATTTTCTAGGAATTTATTTGTGAGTCAAATGAAATTGCTTTTAACATAAAAAAAAGATCGGGATAAATTTTTATGATAATGTGAACATTTTAGTTTTACTGTTTGAAGAAATATTATAGTTGACTTTATTCTAAATATTGAAGTTGGCTTCGATTTTAACAGGTGGCAATTTGACTTAATTAAAATTGATGAAATGGCACCATTAGTGTGATCTCACTGTAGCATGACACTGGGGGTGTTACACCAGGAGACTGGGCTTTATAAGCCAGCCCCGCCGGCCCGTTACGCCCAGCCCGCTAGCGCCGAACCCTAGCCGCTCGCCAGCCGCCGCCACCTCGCTTGCGCGCGGCTGCGCCGCCACTCGCCGCCGCCCGCCGCACCGCCCCGCCGCCGCGTCGCCACCCGCCGCCGGAGCCCGCCGCCTCGCCCGCCGGATCGCCGGAGTTTCGCCGGAGTTCTTGCCCGAGGTAGTTCTCGGTTTTTTTTCCGTTTAACGTATCGGTTTTGTTTTAGGAAAACCTAGATCTGTTTTTTGAATAGATCGGTTCGGTTCTTTTTTCGCCGGTTTAGTTAATTAGTGGACGTTCGTCCGTACGTTCGTTTTAACGAACGGTTTTCGTTAGTTAACCGCAAACAGAGAACGTTCGTTCGTTAGCCTGTTCGTCGTTTTTCTTTTTCGGGGTATTTTATCCGCGGTTATTCCGATCGCCATTCTGCCCTGATCTTGTTTTTCGTTTTTCTTTTCGCTCGAGAGTCGGAATCAGGTGATTCAAAATCCCAGATCTTCGTCTCGAAGCCCTCTTTACGTTAGATCAACTGGAACAAAGTTTTGGCTACTGTAAAATTTGACTTTAGGCCAACTAGTAAACCAGAGCTCGTTTCTTTTGTAGTTTGAGTTTCGTTGCTTCTTTCGAGTTAGTTCTTTTTGCAAACCGGAGTTCTTAAGTTGAACTTTCTGGTTAGATCTCTTATTTGAGTTTTACCTGTGCATTAGTTAAGTACTTATTGTATGCTTGGTTGATTGCGATAGAGTACCCGGAGTGCGCCGCTTGCTACTTTGAGTCTCTAGGTTTTGCGGATCATCAGCAAGGCAAGTAACACTTTGATCATACTTTCCAATTACCCAGTTTTCATTGAATTAGTCAAACCCTCACACATTGCATGAGTAGGATCAATTAACTTGTGGCACTGGGAAGTAGATTGAGGTAGTACCTATTACCTGCATTACATTCAAACCTTTGGGAGTTACTTCTACATTTGTTGTTAGGACATGCTATGCTCGTAGACGTGGATTGGGTGAGTGAAATCCATAACAGATGTGAGTTTGTTAATTAATGGTTCAACTTAAGGTGGCAACATTAATACACATCTAGGTGGATTGAGGCATCTGGGTATTCCAGTGATTGCCTGTTTTTCTTTTGGACCGCCACCCAGGCTCAAAGGGATCATGAGATTTTTCATACTAGAAACTTCCGTGTGCTGCCACAATGCTATTATGGGCTCTAGCATAGTATGAGTAAGTTGTGCGAACTCTTACTGTGGTGGACTAGCAGATGTAGGGGATGTAGGTTGGTACGGTCCGCCCGATCGTAAGGTGCTAGCGCTTCTGAAAGACTATGTCTCGGTCATCCGTTTCTCAAACATCATGCCATGCGAGAAATCGAACGGAGGAGATCGAGTCTTGTGGGAAAAGTGCACAAACCTCTGCAGAGTGTACAAACTGATAATGATTAGCCGTGTCCCCGGTTATGGACGTCTTGAGTATCTAGTAGTTGAATTTTCCTGTGAATCTCATCATGTTACTCTAATTTAATATTGTTAGGTTTAATGATTACTTTTAATTGGGGTTGAGAGGATGTCTATCTTCTCAACGATGTTTCAACTACCATGATAGTTAATTAAAATCTATTCCTTTGAAGTGGGGAAAAATTGGCTTTACGCAAAAACTTAACCATAGAGCTTTCCACCAGCCATATTGCATATAGTATAGCTTTACTTTCATTGCATCTCTTGTGTTACCTTGCCAGCATATTCCATGTGCTGACCCGTTTTCGGGTTGCAATGTTTTATGTTGCAGACTTTTCAGACGACGAGTAAGATGCCCCTTTTTAGGTCGTGGTTCTATACTCAGTGATGCCGCTGGAGTTGATGGACTCACTTATCTTCCAAGCCTTCTGCTGTTATCGTAGTAGATGGCCTTCAGCCATATTATTTGTAATAAGTTCATCGTTGGACTATCGATGTAATAAGTTTGGGATTGCTACTCTGTTATAAATCCTTCAAGTACTGTGCTTTTATCTCTCAGTATTTTCTTCCCGCTTAGATTATCTCTCTTAGAAACGATATTATGAATTTTAAGCAACTAGATCATGAGCATATTGCACAAGCTTGGGAGAGAATGAAATTAATGATACGTAATTGCCCTACACATGGTTTGAACTTATGGATGATTATACAAAAAAATTATGCTGGCTTGTATTTTGCTTCTAGAAATCTTTTATATTCGGCTGCGGGGGGCACTTTCATGGAAACTACCTTAGGAGAAGCTACCAAACTCGTAGATAATATTATGGTTAACTACTCTCAATGGCACACCGAAAGATCTACTAGTAAGAAAGTGCATGCTATTGAAGATATTAGTGTTTTGAGTTGAAAGATGGATGAACTTATGAAATTATTTGCTACCAAGAGTGCTTCTTCTTATCCTAATGAATGCCTTTATCCACGTTGATTGAAAATAACACTGAATCTTTGGATGTGAATTTTGTTGATAGGAATAATTTTGGTAACAATGCTTATAGAGGAAACTTTAATCCTAGGCCTTTTCCTAGTAATTCCTCTAATAATTATGGTAATTTCTACAATAACTCTTATGGAAATTTTGGCAACTTACCCTCTGAATTTGAAACTAGTGTTAAAGAGTTAATGAATTCGCAAGAGAATTTCAATGCTTTGCTTGAAGAAATATTTCTTAAGATTGATGAGTTGGCTAGAAATGTCGATAGAATTACTCTTGATGTTGATTCTTTGAAACTTATATCTATTCCTCCTATGCCGTATATCAATGATTCTCTCAAAGCCATGAGAATTACCATTTATGAGTGCAAAGAAAGAACCGTTAGGTTGCATGCTAAAAAGATTGCTTTATGAAAGCATGTTCTTCTAGTTATCAAGAAAATAAAGATGAAGATCAGAAAGTTATTGATGTTCTCCTATTAGATCCTTGTTTTCTAGTATGAATCTTGATAAAGATGGGACTGGAGATGAGTCTACTTTAGTTAAAAGGCGTCCCAATGATTCGGAGTTTTTAGATCTTGATGCTAAAGTTGTTAAAAGTGGGATTGAAGAGATTAAAACTTTGCATATTGATGAACCCACTATTTCGGATTTCAAGGGATTCAATTATGATAATTCCTCTTTAATAGATTGTATTTCGTTGTTGCAATCCGTACTAATTTCTCCGCATGCTTATAGTCAAAATAAGGCTTTTACCAAACACACAGTTGATGCTTTGATGCAATCTTATGAAGAAAAACTTGAATTAAAAATTTCTATCCCAAGAAAGCTTTATGATGAGTGGGAACCTACTATTAAAATTAAAATTAAAGATCATGAATGCTTTGCTTTGTGTGATTTGGGTGCAAGTGTTTCTACAATTCCAAACACTTTGTGTGATTTGTTTGGTTTCCATGAGCGTGATGATTGTTCGTTAAATTTTAATCTTGCGGATTCTACCATTAAGAAACCTATGGGAAGTATTAATGATGTTCTTATTGTTGCCAATAGGAATTATGTGCCTGTATATTTCATATTTCTTGATATAAATTGCAATCCTTCATGTCCCATTATTCTTGGTAGACCTTTCCTTAGAACGATTTGTGCAATTATTGATATGAAGGAACGAAATATTATATTCCAATTTCCGTTAAGAAAAGGCATGGAACACTTACCTAGAAATAAAATCAAATTACCTTTTGAATATATTATGAGAGCCACTTATGGATTGCCTACCAAAGATGGCAATATCTAGATATATTCTTGTATCGTGCCTAGCTAGGGGCGTTAAACGATAGCGCTTGTTGGGAGGCAACCCAATTTTATTTTGTTTGTTTTTTCTGCTGTTTAGGAATAAATATTGCATATAGCTTATGTTTAGATGTGGTTTTGTGTTTTAATTAGTGTTTGTGCCTAGTAGAACCTTTGGGAAGACTTGTGTGAAGTTTTTATGATCATGCTATAAAAACAGAAACTTTAGCGCTCACGAGATTGGCAATAATTTTTTACTGGAGAGTGCTATTTAGTTGATTCTTTTTTCAGATGATTAATAGACAAATTACTCACGTTTACCAATTTATTTAATTTTTTTGGAGTTACAGAAGTATTCGAAAGTTACAGATTACTACATATTGTTCTGTTTTCGACAGATTCTGTTTTCGTGTGTTGTTTGCTTATTTTGATGAATCTATGAGTAGTATCGGAGGATATGAATCATGGAGAAGTTGGAATACAATAGGTTTAACACCAATATAAACAAAGAATGAGTTCATTACAGTGCCTTTGAGTGCTGGTTTGTTTTCTTATACTAACAGAGCTCACGAGATTTTTGGCTAAGTTTTCTGTTGTGAAGTTTTCAAGTTTTGAGTATGGCCTTGATGGACTATGGAACAAAGAGTGGCAAGATCCTAAGATTGGGGATGCCCAAGGAAATCTGATGTAAAATTCAAGGACAACCAAAAGCCTAAGCCTGGGGATGCCCCGGGAAGGCATCCCCTCTTTCGTCTTCATCTATCGGTAACTATACTTGAGACTATATTTTTATTCACCACATGATATGTGTTTTGGTTGGAGCATCATGTATGATTTGAGTCTTTGATTTTTAGTTTTACACAATCATCCTTTCTGGACACACCTTTTAAGAGAGATAAATATGAATTGGAATTTATTAGAATACTCTATGTGCTTCACTTATATCTTTTGAGCTAGATAGTTTTGCTCTAGTGCTTCACTTATATCTTTTAGAGCACGGTGGTGGTTTTATTTTGTAGAAATTGTTGATCTGTCATGCTTCACTCATATCCTTTTGAGAGTCTTTTAGAACAGCATGGTAATCTGCTTTGGTTATAAAACTAGTCCTAATATGATAGTCATCCAAGATGGGTTTAGTAAAAACTTTCACATGAAGTGCATTGAATACTATGAGAAGTTTGCTACTTCATGATTGTTTTGAGATATGAGGATAGTGATATTAGAGTCATGGTAGTAGAGTAGTTGTGAATTTGAGAAATACTTGTGTTGAGGTTTGCAGGTCAGGTAGCATGCACGTATGATAATCGTTGTGTGACAAATTTGAAACAAGAGGTATTTCATTGAGTGTCATCCTTTGTGTGGAGGTCGGGATCGCGCGATGGTTAACTCCTACCAACCCTTCCCCTAGGAGCATGCGTGTAGTAATTTGTTTTGATGACTTGTAGATTTTTGCAATAAGTATGTGAGTTCTTCATGGCTAATGTTGAGTCCATGGATTATACGCACTTTCACCCTTCCACCATTGCTAGACTCTCTTGTACAACGCAAATTTCGCCGGTACAATACACCCACCATATACCTTCCTCAAAACAGCCACCATACCTACTTATCACGACATTTCCATAGCCATTCCGAGATATATTGCCATGCAACTTTCCACCGTTCCATTTGTTATGACACGCTTCATCATTGTCATATTGCCAAGCATGATCATGTAGTTGACATCGTATTTGTGGCTAGGCCACCATGCATAATTTTTCATACATGTCACTCTTGATTCATTGCACATCCCGGTACACCACCGGACTCATTCATATAGAGTCATACTTTGTTCTAGTATCGAGTTGTAATATCGAGTTGTAAATCAATATAAGTGTGATGATCATCATTAATAGAGCATTGTCCCAAAGAAAAAGAAAAGAAAAAAAGAAGAAGGAAAGGCCAAAGAAAAAAAGAAAGGCCCAAACAAAAAATAAAAAAAGAAAAAAAATAAAAAGAAAAGAAAAGAAAAGAAAATGGACAAGGCTACTATCTTTTTCCACACATGTGCTTTAAAGTAGCACCATGATCTTCATGATAGAGAGTCTCTTGTTTAGTTACTTTCATATACTAGTGGGAATTTTCATTATAGAACTTGGATTGTATATTCCAACGATGGGCTTCCTCAAATGCCCTAGGCCTTCGTGAGCAAGCAAGTTGGATGCACACCCACTTAGTTTCTTGTGTTGAGCTTTCATACATTTATAGTTGTAGTGCATCCGTTTCATGGCAATCCCTACTCACTCACATTGATATCTATTGATGGGCATCTCCATAGACCATTGATACGCCTAGTTGATTTCAGACCATCTTCCTCTTTTTTGTCTTCTCCACAACTACCACTCTATTCCACATAGTGTTATGTCCATGGCTCATGCTCATATATTGCGTGAAAGTTGAAAGACATTGAAAAAATTAAAGTATGAAACAAGTGCTTGGCTGAAACCGGGGTTGTGCATGATTGGAATATTTTGTGTGACGAAGATGGAGCATAGCCTCACTATATGATTTTGTAGGGATGAACTTTCTTTGGCCATGTTATTTTCAGTAAACATGATTGCTTTGTTAGTATGCTTGAAGTATTATTATTCTTATGTCAATATGAACTTTTATATTGAATCTTTCGGATCTAAACATTGATGCCACAACAAAGAGAATTACATTGAGAATTATGTTAGTTAGCATTCCACATAAAAAATTATGTTTTTATCATTTACCTACTCAAGGACAAGCAGGAACTAAGCTTGGGGATGCTTGATACGTCTCCAACGTATGTATAATTTTTTATTGTTCCATGATATTATATATTCTGTTTTGGATGTTTAATGGGATTTATTATACACTTTTATATTATTTTTGGGACTAACCTACTAACCCAAGGCCCAGTGTAAATTGTTGTTTTTTTGCCTATTTCAGAGTTTCACAGAAAAGGGATATCAAACGGAGTCCAAACGGAATGAAACCTTCGGGAGAGTTATTTTTGGAACCGTATCTACCCAGAAGACTTGGTGTACACGCGAGGGGACGAAGGAGGTGGCCACGAGGGTCCAGGGCGCCCCCCTGAGCGCGCCCCCACCCTCGTGGGCCCTCTCTGGCTCCCCTGATGCCCTTCTTAGTCCTATATATATCCATGTACCCCAAAAACATCGAGGCAACAGAGAAAACCCTAATTCCACCGCCGCAACCTTCTGTTCCCGTGAGATCCCATCTTGGGGCCTGTTCCGGAGCTCCGCCGGAGGGGGGATCTACCACAGAGTGCTTCTACATCAACACCATAGCCTCACCAATGAGTTGTGAGTAGTTTACCACAGACCTTCAGGTCCATAGTTATTAGCTACATGGCTTCTTCTCTCTTTTTGGATCTCAATAGAAAGTTCTCCTCGATCTCCGAGGAGATCTATTTGATGTAATTTTTTTGCAGTGTGTTTGTTGAGATCTGAAGAATTGTGGGTTTATGATCAAAATTATCTATGAACAATATTTGATTCTTTTCTGAAATCTTTCATGTATGATTATAATATCCTTGCAAGTCTCTTCGAATTATTGGTTTGGTTTGGCCTACTAGATCTATAGTTCTTGCAATGGGAGAAGTGCTTGGCTTTGGGTTCAATCATGCGGTGTCCTTTCCCAGTGACAGCAGGGGCAGCAAGGCATGTATTGTATTGTTTCCGTCGACGACAAAAAGATGGGGTTTATATCATATTGCTTGAGTTTATCCCTCTACATCATGTCATCTTGCTTAAAGCATTAGTCTGTTCTTATGAACTTAATACTCTAGATGCATGCTGGATAGCAGTTGATGTGTGGAGTAATGGTAGTAGATGCAGAATTGTTTCTTCCTACTTGTCACGGACGTGATGCCTATATATAGTGATCATGCCTAGATATTCTCATAAATATGCGCTTTTCTATCAATTGCTCGACAGTAGTTTGTTCACCTACCATAGAATTCTGCTACCGTGAGAGAAGCCACTAGTGAAACCTATGTCCCCTGGGTCTATTCTCAACATATTAATCTTCCATCTACTTTACTTTGTTTCATTTACTTTCTGTTCTTATATCAAAAATACCAAAAATATTATACTATCGTATCTATCAGATCTCACTTTCGTAAGTGACCATAAAGGGATTGACAACCCCTTATCGCGTTGGCTGTGAAGTTCTTATTTGTTTGTGCAGGTGCGAGGGACGCACGCGTGGTCTCCTACTAGATTGATACCTTGGTTCTAAAAAATTGAGGGAAATACTTACGCTACTGTGCTGCATCACCCTTTCCACTAAGAGAGAATACAACGCAAGCTCGAGAAGTAGCAGTGTGCGAGGCGTTGAGCTCTAACTGAATCCGGACGAGGCGTTCACTATTGAACTCGAGCGATTGCACTAGGCTACATTACTGAACCCGAGCGATTGATCCCTTGGTTGTTAATTTAAACCGGGGATTCCTTCGCTATCGCTGCAAATTGAACCCGAGCGATCGCTATTGCTGCTTGTTGTAGACGATCAAACCTGCTGCCTCATGATGAAAGTGAACGTGGAGTTCATTGAATGAGTCGAGACGTACGTGGTTGGGGTTGGATGAACAGTACCCGGTGGGGGTTGGATGAACATGACCAAGGGATTCCTGGTTTAAGGGGTCCTCAGGTGGCCGGATTACTCGTTATGGGCCAGACTGGTGGGCCATGAAGATCATCGCTGAAGATTATCCCCCGTATCCGGATATGACTCCTATATGTGTAGAATGGCAAGTTTAAAGTCTAGGTGTAATGTTTCCTTCCTCTGCAGGATGAACATGGACAACCCTAGGTCCCTCCGGTGCATGTATAAACCAGAGGGTTTAGTCCGTAGTGGCAGAATCACAATATCATAAGCTAGACATCTAGGGTTTAGTCATTACATTCTCGAGGTATATCGAGTCTTGTAATCCCATATTCATCAAGATCAATCAAGCAGGAAGTAAGGTATTACATCGACAGAGTGGGCCTGAACCTGGGTAAAAGATCGTGTCCCCAGTCCCCTGTTACCATCGATCCTCATGTACACAGTTCAGGACCGCCTACCCGAGATCCGCCTGTTTTGACAATAACATTGGTGCCTTCATTGAGAGTTCCACTTTGTTGTCGACATAAGGGTTAATGGCTTGCTAGAACATCAGCGATGACGCCACCTCCGGGGAGATCTTCCTCCCCGGTCAGCTTTTTGTATTCGGCGGCTTCGTGCTACGTGCCAACTAGGATGGCCGCCTTGAGCAGGTTGATAGCTACGCCCTTGGTCATCGGACTAGGTTTGGAAGTTTGAATTATGTTGCTGACATCCGGAGAGACTTGATCTTCGAAGGATTCACACCCGCGGTTGTCGCTCCCTGCCTACACGAGGAAGACGTCTCAGATCTGTCATCAGGCTCCACGATCACTCTGGCTCTAGATCCGGAGCAGATCGCTTCGTCTGAAGACGGGAAAGTAAACCCCGCCATGGAACTTCTAACCAGAGACTAACGGCGGTTGTGCCGCTCACAGAACCAGAATTGAGCGGGATCCTCCCCGCCGCTGGAAAACTGGACTCGTCTCCAGTTACGAGCTCCGAACTTTTGGGATCTGCACTCTCCGGGCTCAACCGAGCGGTCATCGCCGAGCCTGGTTCCAGAGACCCCCGAACTCCTATCCAGCCCTCTTAAACGAGGTGCTAGACTTGCTGCAATATCTCGCCATAACAAAGGACTCTCCGCCGAACTATGCCTAGTCAAAACTAGGGGCTGAGATTAGGGAATTTTTCTTCCCACCCACAACCCACTTGGTATCCATGGTCAAAGACTTAACTGGCATACTAAACTACGTTTCTGAAGACCTCGATAGGATGGCCCACGACGTCGAAGCCAATCTAGGTTAAAACCCGCCTATCACCGGGCGATGGACGGTCACTTATACCTATGACGTATACATGGTGGACACACCCAAGGAGAAAGACGACGACGGCGATAAAGACCTAGAGCAGGATAAGCCCATCGATGAACCTCCTAAGCGCCAACGCCAGTGGTGCTGCTCACAATCGCGTCAAGGAAAGGAAAGTAATATCGGCACCGGAGACAATGAGGACCCGGAGGAAGCCGAAGACCCCGTAGACCCAGCGTTGGAGCAGGATGAGCAGGAAGATGGTCAATACAGTCTCCAACAACTCACCGATCACAATGATTATGAAGACAGTAACTATCTACCTGTCTCTGAAGATGATGTCAGCCTGGGTGATGAGGAATTAATCATGCCAGAGGAACCCCTCGAACAAAAACACTTTCAACAACAGCTTATCGCCACAACAAGGAGCCTCAAAAAACAGATGCAACGTCTTAAAGCCGAGCAGGATACGCTCAATGATAGATGGAATGAAGTGCTAGACGTTGAAGAGAGATACACCCGTGGGTGCCAAATAAAGAGCTATCCCAAGCGCAAGTTGTTGCCTCAATTCGACGACGAGGCCCTTACCCCAATTCCATCGAGGCACGATCAGGCCGATCAACTAGACCGACCACCTCATGGATGGAACAAATTGGCTAGCAATGCCGTACACCAACCCGCACCTCCCCACCGTAAAGGAAAAGATACAGCGGCTCAGGGCGACATGTACGATCTATGTCAAGACCTGAATAAAAAAGTCGGTCAGGCCAGATCAATCTACGGATCAAGAGAATGTGCTCTCACGCGGGAAAGTGGCTATTAAGCCAAGCACGCCGGATACAGTCAAGTTCGGGGTCAACACCGAACACAGATGCTGTCTGAACTACGTCACGATGCCGCACGATATAGGGGCATTGCACAGCCTCTGTGCTTTACTGATGAGGTGATGGATCACCCATTTTTGGAAGGGTTTCAACCCGTAAGCATCGAGGCATATGATGGAATGCTGGATCGCGTAGTATGGATCAAAGTCTTTATTCTTCACATCAACATGGCTCGTGGAGATGACATCCACACCATCAAATATCTACCTCTAAAGCTGAAAGGGCCAGCTCGACACTGGTTGAACAACCTCCCAGAGAACTCCATTGGAAGCTGGGAAGATTTAGAGGACGCTTTCCGGGCTAACTTTTAGGGGACTTATGTCCGGCCACCGGATGCTGATGATTTAAGTCACATAATCTAGAAACTCGGTGAGTAAGCCCGCAAGCTTTGGAATCGGTTCTTAATTAAAAAGAACCAAATTGTCGATTGTCCGAATGTCGAAGCCTTAGCGGCATTCAAACACAGTTTCCAAGATGAATGGCTTGCAAGACACCTCGGCCAGGAGAAGCTGAAGACAATGACATCCTTCACTACACTGATAACCTACTTTTGTGCAGGTGAAGACAATTGGCTAGCTCGTAGAAGAAACAATACCAGCGACCCTGGCACTTCCAAAGTCAGGGACGGCAATGGCAAGCCATGGCGCAATAAGAACAAGCGTCAGAACAATGCCGGAGAAACAGATGAAATGACAGTGAACGCCGGATTTAGTGGCTCTAGGTCCGATCAACAGAAGAAGCCGTTCAAAGCCAATAGAGACAGTCCATCCAGCCTGGATAAAATATTAGAGACACCTTGCAAGATTCATGGCATCCCTGATAAACCTGCAAACCAGACAAACAGAAATTGTTGGGTCTTCAAGCAGGCCAGCAATTTAAATGCCTAACACTAGGGGAAAGGAACTCAAAGCGAGGACGAAGACGAGCCTTGCCAACCGAACACTGGGGGGGAGAAGAAATTTCCCCCTGAGGTCAAAACGATGAATATGATCTACGCCACCCATATCCCCAAGAGGGAATGCAAGCACGCACTCATGGATATTTATGATGTAGAGCCCGTCGCCCCCAAGTTCAACCCATGGTTGGCTTTCCCAATCACCTTTGATCACAGGGATCACCCAACCAGTATCCGTCACGGAGGCTCGGCGGCCCTAGTACTCGATCCTATAATCGATGGAAATCATCCTACTCGAGTCCTTATGGACGGCCGCAGTAATCTCAACCTGACATATAAGGATACTGTCGGCAAGATGGGGATAGACTCGTCAAGACTTAAGCCTAGCAACACTACCTTTAAAGGAGTGATACCAAATGTAGAAGCTCGTTGCACGGGCTCATTAACACTGGAAGTAGTATTGGGCTCTCCAGAAAAACGAAGCGAGGAGTTAATCTTTGACATCGCTCCTTTCGGATGTGGCTATCATGCACTATTCAAAAGAACGGCCTTCACCCGCTTTAATGCAGTCCCGCACTTTGCTTACTTAAAACTTAAAATGCCTGGACCACGCGGCGTCATCACGGTCAATGGAAACACGAAGCGCTCCCTCCGTACAGAGGAGGACACCGCGACCCTAGCAGGCGAAGTTCATGGCGGCCTATCGAAGCCAAATATTTCATCGGTCGTCAAGAGCATAGACATTGCTAAACGTTTCTGGCCTGCACTACAATGAGGTAGCTTAAAAGAACCTAAGCTTGATTAGAAGTTACACCTCCACCGACTGCCTTACGAGGTGGTAGCATATGTACCTCATGTACACATCTACGCTCTTAAATTACCTTGGGCAGCGTCGGGGGCACACTACATAGAAGCGGTCCATAGTTCGGCTCGACCCTATTCAGACTCTAAAGTATATATTCTTTAAATGTTCATTAAAAGAACCAAACTTATCTATGGCTGTGCATGGCATTCTTTTCTAGAGTTCTCATTCCTTTTTCGCAGGCGGCCATCAAACCTCTCCCCTCAAAGGACGTGTTACAAAGGAGAAACGACGCAGACGTTCGGCAGGGCCCCCATCGAAATTTTTCGTTAAATTTAGGCTCTGTGTAAGCCCTTTCTATTTTTCGTTTCTTTTCCTTTTTGGCATGTAAAATGCCCAAGATGTTATTGGCGTTATCTGTGACCACGCGGCTCTTCGTATTAAACGGGATATAAAAGAAGCAGTTTGGTTCCATTTTGTTTGGAGTTTATTTTATTACCACCTGCATTCTCTCCCTACCTCAGATTGCCACATGTGCTTCAAATCTGGTTTTAATACCAGGGGCTGTATTCGGACTGGCACACTTCAAAGTCCGAACACCTACAGGGAACTGTTTGGCGTCCTGGATATTGCGTTATATGCATCGGCTCAGAATCATGTCTTGGGTCTATAGTTGGGTTGCTCAGCTCATGTGCTTACCACCTTACATTCCGCATTGTTCTGCTAAGGTAGTAAAGGGAGAACTACTATGATTGTACTTCTAGTTCATCCGGTCAAGTACCTTAGTAGAGAAAGCCAAAAATTGACAGTCATGATAAGCGAGAACTAGTCGGCGATTTGGTGTCTTAGTGTTATACCACGATCGGTAGCGATCTACTCCTTGTTATATGAGGGGATTGTCTTCGCCCAGTCGCGTAAAGTGGGCACCGCAATCCGAATAGCCGCGCAGGCACTAGGGGCAAGCACTTAGCCCCACAAGTCAAGCTCCTATGGCTAAGTGAAAGTAATAATGCCATATAGTCCGATTGCCCGGTTCGCTGCACGGACACCTCCTTTATGGACCAAGACGTTGGATAAAGAGTGATCATGTGCAATACCGAACCCTTGTAGTATTTGTGGGGTTCTAGCGTAGGGTGCGTCGACTGCAAATTAATAATTTTCTACGCAAAGAACATCCAGGAACATGCTAGGGGAGAAGGATCACAAATCATTACCACTAGACGCGCAGTGCCGTGCAACGGAAGTAGAGTTGGGGCAATACGTTCCCGGAGTCCTCTCCTCCTCGTCGATCTCCCACGTAGCCGATCGAATCCCGCGAACAGGTTTGTGGGAGCGGCGCAAGTGCACCGCCTCTAACGGTATCTGCGCATGGAGGAGGAACGTCGTGCGGCGGACTGGTAGGTCTGATCACACAACCGGTGGCGAATGGAGGTGGCTAGTTGTGACACATGCAAAGCTCTAATGACGGCGCCGAAGCGATCAACCAGATGAGTGTGCCTCACCTCCACTATATATAGGCATCCATCGCGGCTCAACACTTGGGCCTCGAATGGACCGTAAAGCCCAAAGTCTGCTCGGTATGTGTCCGAGTCCGAGTAGGACCGAGTATAATTCGTGGAGTCTGATCCAATCTCACAGGTTCATTCCCTTAAGCGCGCGACCCCTTAGGTTCAAGTTGGCTTGGTCACAGTTCGGATCACCTCTGACCTATACGGTTGGTAGCGGCCTCTAGCAAGGCGTACCGACTACCAAGCAGACTGTCAAGCTGGTTAGGAGAACCTGTACAACGTGTAACAATTCCATTTCCTTCGCCACATGATATTGTCGGGCTCAAGTCGAGTTTGTCATCCTTGTGCTAGCGCAACCCATTTCTCGTTCCAGTGATGTCATCCCAAACCGGATTATCTCATAATCCTTGTCGCATGGCCATGCCTATCTTGGTCGGATAACACGAGGGGCCTAGAGTATATCTCTCCTTATCGGAGGGGCAAATCCCATCTTGCTCGACCACGTCTCGCAGTGTCACACCCAAAATGTGATTGTATCCCGATCACGTGACGATCTCGTGATTGGGGCACAACCGCATCTCGGGCGCTTAGCAAGATGGATATCATTACATCGTACCATTACATACATAGATGGGGATACATACAAGTCATACAAATGCCACATGAATAGAACACATCATACACAAGACATCCGACTACGGATGAAACAAATGAAAACACACGACATCCATCCTGCTATCCCAGGCTGCCGACCAAGAACCTATCCCAAGATTGACGAAGAAAGAAGTCCAACACAAGTAAACACCGCTCTCACGTCAAGTCATTGGAAACATGTACCTGCAACTTTTGTGGTAGTATCTATGAGCCACGAGGACTCAGCAATCCCATAACCATGGGTATCAAGACTAGCAAAGCTTAATGGGTTTGCAGAGGTTAAGGGTGAGGTTGCAGCAGCAGCTAAGCATATGTATGGTGGCTAACTTACAAGTACAAGAATAAGATGAGCATCTACGCAAACGGTCGCAAACTAGTGATGATCACTAAGTGATCCTATCTACTTACGAGTCAAACATAACCCCATCGTGTTCTCTTCTTAAAAAGAAAAGAGACGGTCACGGTTACTCACGTGGTTGGTGTATTTTATTTTAGATCCTCTGTCAAGTTTTCTACAACCGGACATTAACAAATTCCAATCCTCCACATAACCGCGGTCACGGCTTTCGAAAGATCATAACCTGCAGGGGTGTCCCAACTTAGCCCATCACAAGCTCTCACGATCAGCAGAGGTAAGAATCCCTTATCTTAGGGACAACCCAATCATACTCGGAATCCCAGCGCACAAGACATTTCGACAATGGTAAAACAAGTCCATCAAGACCTTCCGGTGTGCCAACACGCTGATAGTATCCGTGCGTATCTCGTCTCAGGCCACGTCCGAATGAGCACAGCGTACAACGACCAAATTTCCCAAGTTTCCAAGGGGTGGCGCCGCAAACGACTCTAGTTTGGACCAACACTCATGAGGAGCATTGGCCTGGGGGTTGAATTAAGAATCCATGGGTAGCGCTAACTCCCTATGCAAGTTTTTGTTATTAGGCCTTGCTGGAGGAGTTTTATTCAAAGCAAACTGTCAAGGGGTCCCCATAAACTCAACCGCGTTAGGAACACAAAAATCAAGGAACATAAGACCATTTATCGGTTCTTAAGGCGGCATGACTGGAACAAAACACCAAGCAAAAGGCCAAGCCTTCCACCCATTACCAAGTATATAGGTGCAGTAATTATAGTAACACATATTGTGATATTCCAACTATCCAAAATTCTGACATGGAGCAATATTCATCTTCACCTGCAACTAACAACACTATAAGAGGGGCTAAGCAAGCGGTAACATAGCCAAACAACGGTTTGTTGGGATGGTGTCAAATGTTAGGGGTTTCATGGCAACAAAGAGAGGCTGACAAACAAATGGTGGGTAGCGCGACATAGCGGTAGCATCGAGCCAACTAGCATATCAATGATAGTAATGAGATCCAAGGTGATTGTCATCTTGCCTGAGATCCCGCTAGGAAGAAGAACGAGTCCATGAAGAAGACGAATCCACGAAGACGAACCAAGCGTAGTCGAACGAATCCTCACGATCGCAATGAAACATGAACTAACGAGAAGAAGCAAACAACAAGGTAAACACACCACAGATAAACAAGACAAGATGCTTATCCAAGTATGATGCATTACAAAGCTACATGATGCTAAACATGGCAAGAGATGATGTATACATGAACATCACATAGAGCAAGTTTAAATGAGGCCGGAAACAACATATAGCAATTCCGATAAGTCCTCATATGCAAATTTCGAAATTGGTCCAGATCTTAAAAAACATTAAGTTATAGTTGTTAAGCAGCACGTTAGCATGCACCATGATGATCTACATGAAATTCTAGTCAAGTTACATATAAAGATCATTTAATTCGGAGCCGTGGCCTAGAAGATATGAGCAAAACAAGTTAAGCATGGCAAAGATGCAAGATGCATTCAAACATCAAGCAAACACACTCCAAACATGTAGACAACATGATATGATGCATCTACATGCAAAAACAAGAAAGTTTCATATAGAGCATGCCCAAAACAGCAACTAGGCACTTTGCAATAATCAAAACAACATGCTACAGGAACATTTCATGGCATCAAAGGGCATGGCAAGCATGTACATGTCAAGCACTACAAACATGATCACTGAGGTACTGCCAAACACCACTAGAACATGCTCAAAATATCATGGCAAGATTGCAAATGATAACAGTTTCACTGACTTAGTAAAATAAACTGAACATGGCAGCAACAACGACAAGTAGGCATGTTTGCAAGCTTGTGCAACTCATCTCAAAGCATATCATGACATGTGAATATAACCAACAATGAGAAGGCATGTTTATGCAACTACTCATGGCAAGAACATGGTCATATGATGCATAGAACACTAGCTATTCACATGGCACAACTGAACTTACTGATAACAGGCTGACAGAAACATTATATAGCAATTTGAGAGCAAGAAAGAGACAAGCTATAACAACTTATAATGGCAAACAACGGCATGGATGGATAGAACATAACATGGAATTCAAGTCATGGGCAATGGACATCCCAAAACATGCTTGGATATGACTTTAGCATCAAGCAAACATGGCATCACAATATAATAGTTCCAGACTTAGCAGTTTTCAACAAGTCTCAGGAATCAGCAAACAGCGAGTAGGTCACTTTACAAGCTTGTTCCACTCAACACAAGGAATATCATGAAAAGTGGATTGCACCACAGCAAATAAGACATGATTATGCTCCTAAAACATGTTGACATGATGCTCAAACAAAAATCACAGAAAAATATATGAAAAAGACAAATCAGCAAGTTATATAACTTATCAGGAGTTAACAACACTTAGCACTTTTGCAATAGAGATTATGACACATAGATAAATCCTAACATGAATGCAATCACCACCATCTTGTAGAGCACACAGAGACAAACATTTTGAGATATCATACACTCATTTTGGACAACCGTGTATAAAGTCACAAGTCACACAAGATGCATACATAATGCTGTTTTCAGGAAAAGACTTAGACATTTTCTGAAGAAAAAAACTGACGAGCGCCAGATAGGTATAGTGTGATTGGGGTGGGATTAGGCGGGCCTCACCATAGCGTGCTTGGCCAAAGACGGAGAGGTGGCTGGCCGGGCCGACAGAGACGGGTCAGAGCTGGGCCGCGACGGCGGTGGACGGCCCACGAGTGGTCACGGACCCACGTGGCCGAGGGGGGGCATGCGAGGCCAGGCGCCCGCTGGTCGTCGTCCTCCCAACAGAGTACCAGGCGGCGGTAGGGGCTGGTTATCCGTCGACGTGGTGGAGCCGAGGTGAGGCGGGGCGGGGACCGACCGGATCCAGGCGGATCTGGGGCGTCCCGATCCATTCCCGACGATGGCAGGGCCAGGCGATGACGGGGCAGTGAGATCGGGGCAAGGCGGCTGTGCCAGAGTCGGGCGACAGCGACATGGCGGGACGAGGCAGGACTCTGGCGGCGCAGTGCAGTTCGGGGCCGAGGGGAGGAGGAGGCGCATGCGCCGGTGGAGGCCACGTGAACGGGCGGCGGACGGCGAACGGGGACGGAGGCCTGGGTTGCCCGCCCATGGCGAGGCACTGGTCGCAGCGAGGTGGAGATGGAGGCGGGGTCTAGGCACACGGGATGGGGCGCTCGGGGTCGAGGGGAGCCGCTGCGCTGCGGGGCGCGGGCAGACGGGTGGCGGGGGCGGTGCCCTTCGGGCCCGGGCGGGCCCCGGATAGGCCTGGGCGGGCCGCATGTGGTAGGAGGCGGCTGGAACCACCTGGCAGAAGAGGAGAAGTGGGAGGAGGCTGGCGCGCGGGTTTCGAGGAGGGTGGGGCTAGATTACCAAAACAGGCAGGGGTAGGCCTCCTTTTATAGGAGGTTTAGCTAGGGTTACCGGTTTTGCTCTGTTTCAGTGCCGTTTGATCGCCATCAGACGGTTCCGAACAGAGGGGATATTAGGTGGGCTACAGATGGGGTTATTGGGCTGTGTAGATGGGCTAGTATGAGATGAGAAGAGCAGAGAGGCAGCCGACGACGGTTTTCGGAGACTGAAAACGTCCGGCGTTAGACAGGCGCTAGTGTCGCTATAGTTTAACAGTTGGGCTATTAAACTAGCTCCGAATGCGACGAAATTTGGCAGGCGGTCTACCTACGCTATAATAAGACCACACACCAAGTTTCACCCCATTCCGAGAACCTTTTCCAGTCACTTATAAAATAATTATTAGGAGGTGTCGCGGGCGCGTGTGAGTGTGTCTGGGCTCAGAACGGACAACGTAAAGGACGAGGGGGGCTCGTCAACTATGGACGGATGCAAGTTTTGAAAAATATGCAGATGAAATGCAAATGATGACATGGCAAAGTGCAACACGCAAGCATATGACATGGTAATGGCAGCGAATAAGAGGAAGACATCTGGTGCATCGGTCTTGGGGTGTCACACGTAGCATGGGTCTGGACAAGCCTGAAACCTACCTTTGTAACTACCCAGTTACGGAGTAGCGTTCGGTCGGCTGAAAGAAAGTCTGTCACCATCCTGAGTACATGCATGAGCTCAGGTCTTAGGACATAGAACGTATGTTGCACTAGAGACTCACATATGACATATCGCTGCATCTCATAGTTGGGTCTGTCTGACTCGGACCTTATCTCGACTCGGATCCGACTACGTCGAATCTGACCTGACTTTTCCAAGTCCATATTATCCGGTTAGCATCCAATGCTCAAAGGCTAGTGAGACCGAGCCATCGACCATGTCATATGCTAGTCTAGTCCGACGTGTGTCCACACATCACTTACGACTTGGGACCATCTAGGATGTATCATACAACACAAGATCTCATAGACAAGTCACGTACTTGCCAACAAGTATCATTGATTACATCCAAGGACTATCATTATTCATAAACACATATACGAAATATCATCATACATGATTATCCCTAGGGCATATCTGCAACAGTCTCCCACTTGCACTAGAGTCAATCAAATAGACATCGTATGCCCATAGCTCTAACGTGCCCCTCATGCTTGGGTTGTGGAAGCGCCTTAGTCAAAAGATCTGCAACATTTGCATCTGTGTGAATTTTGCAAAACTCTATATCACCACTATTTACGATCTTTCGTATCAGGTGATATTTCCGATCTATGTATCTGGTCTTGTGGTGTATCACAATAAAGGTCCAACGGTTTCATGGAGGCTGGGAAAATACCAAGATCATCCCGAAAGTTCCGGATCCAAACACCTTCCTTTGTAGCTTAACAAGCCGCAATGTATTGAGCTTCTGTGGTAGAATCGGACACCGTATCTTGCTTTGAACTCATCCAGCTCACTACTCCTCCGTTTATCAAATACACGAATCCAGACTGTGATCGACAATCATCTCTATCGGTTTGGAAACTAGCATCGGCGTAACCCTTTATCACGAGCTCCTCCTCACCTCCATAAACTAGAAACACCTCTTTAGTCCTTTTTAGGTACTTCAGAATAGTCTATACCGCCGCCCAGTGACTCTGACTTGGGTTGACCTGGTATCTACTTGTTAGGCTTATTGCAAAAGCAACATCAGGCCATGTACATATCATGGCATACATTATGGATCCGATTGCCGAAGCATGCGGAATCCTACTCATCCTGCTTCGCTCATCAAATGTCGAAGGACTCTGAGTCTCACGTAGCCTTATACCATGTGAGACAAGCAGGAACCCTTTCTTGGCCTCACTCATGTTGAACCGCTTCAACCCTTTATCTATGTACGTGCATTGGCTCAAGCCGAGCAATCTCCTCGATCTATCTCTATATATCTTAATGACCAATATGTAAACCGCTTCACCGATATCCTTCATCGAAACCTTTCCATTCAATGATTCCTTGACCGAGTTCAGCATCGAAACATCATTTCAAATTAGCAATATGTCATCCACATATAGTATCAAAAACACTATCGAGCTCCCACTCAACTTCTTGTATAAATAAGCGTCGTCTTCGCTTTTGATAAAACCGAGAGCAATGACGACCTCATCAAAACGAATTTACCAACTCCGGGATGCTTGTCTCAACCCATAAATGGATCTCTTTAGCTTGCATACCTTACTAGTGCTAGTCGGATTGACAAAACCCTTGAGTTGTATCATATAAACGTCCTCGATTAAATTTCCATGAAGGAAAGCCGTTTTGACATCCATCTGCCATATCTCATAATCGAAATAGGCAGCTATAGCTATTATGATCCTCAGTGACTTCAGCATCGCTACTGGCGAGTAAGTCTCGTCGTAGTCAATTCCTTGAACTTGTACATAACCTTTAGCTACAAGCCGAGCTTTGTGGATCTGAGCATTTCCATCCACATCGGTTTTCTTCTTAAAGACCCATTTGCAACCAATGGCATTTACACTAGGTGGCGGATCGACCAAGTCCCAAACTTGAGTTTCATCCATGGACTTTAATTCGGACCTCATGGCCTCCAGTCATGCCTCGGAATCTGGGCTTACCATCGCTTTTGCATACGTAACCGGCTCATTGCTTTCCAGCAACAACACATCACGCACTCTGTACAATCTTTCCGACGTCCGTGGTTCCAGTGCCGCTTCCACCTCGGGTTTCCTGACGGTCTCCGGTATAATAATATCACCCACCGAGTTGTCCCCAAGTGGTGCTCGAACTTCTTCGAGTTGCACCTGCCTCCCACTAGCCTTCCGCCCGAGAAACTCTTTCTCAAGGAAGACCACGTTTCGAGCAACAAACACTTTGTTCTCTTCGCGGTTGTAGAAGCTATATCCCAAGGTTTCCCTCAGATATCTGATGAATATGCATTTATCTAACTTGGTTGTAAGCTTGTCTGACATAAGTCGTTTGACAAATGCTTCACAACCACAAATCTTTAGAAAAGACAAACTGGGACACTTCCTAGTTCACATCTCATGTGGTGTCTTATCTACCGATTTAGATGGTACTCTGTTGAGAGTAAAAGGTGCAGGTTCTGGAGCGTATCCCTAGAATGACAAGGGCAAATCCGATTTTCTCATCATAGACCGAACCATGTCCAACAAGGTACGATTCCTCCGTTCCGACACGCCATTTCTCTGTGGCGTACCTGGAGGTGTGAGCTGAGGTTCTATACCTCGACTTTTCATATGATCATCAAACTCATGGCTCATGTACTCACCTCCACGATAAGATCGGAAGCTTTATAGGCTTTTCGAGTTGATTCGCTACCTCGTTCTGAAACTCTTTCAACTTTCCAAAAGTTTCTGACTTGTGCCTCATCACATAGATATAGCCATATCTACTCAAGTCGTCGGTAATAGTCATGAAGTACTGATAGCCACCTCTAGCAGTTGTGCTCATTGGACAACACACATCGATGTGTATATGCTACAACAACTCGGACGCCCTCTCGCAACTCTTTGCAAAAGGGGACTTAGTCATCTTGTCGAGCAAAAATGATTCACATGTCTCAAACAACTCGAAGTCGGGCGAGGTTAGGAGCCCATCGCTATGGAGCTTCTTCCTGCATTTCAGACTAATGAGTCCAAGCCGGCAATGCCAGAAGTATGTCATATTTACCTCATTAGGCTTATTCCTCTTCACATTCATATTATAGACAGGTTCTGTTTCCAGATTCAAAATAAATAGCCCATCAATAATGGGTGCATAGCCATGGAACATACCATTCAGAAATATCGAACAACCATTGTCCTTTAAATTGAATTAATAACCGTGACTCATCAAACATGAGGCAGAAATAATGTTCTGACTGAGTGCAGGAATGCAATAACAATTATTCAATTCCATAATGAATCGGGAAGGAAGCTGGAGCTGCATCGTGCCGACCTCCAACGCATCAACTCTTGCTTTGTTGTCGACCCTGATGTCAATCTCCCCTTGTGCCACACGCCTAGTTCTTACTACCTCTGCATCGAGTTGCAAATATGAACAACTGATCTGCTATCAAATACCCAAGAGCAACTAGGTATGTCAGCAAGGTAAATGTCTTTAACATGTGCAACAAGTGTACATTTTTCTGAAGTAGCATTTCCAGCCTTCTTGCCATGATCTGCAAGCCACTTGCTATAGTTCCTCTTCAAGTGACCGGTCTCCTTGTAGTGATAACAAACAGTCTCTGAGTTCAGTCCAGACTTCAGCGCTACGGCGGAGATTGCCTTCTCCGTGCCCTTTGCCTTAGCCTTTTTCTTAGACCAACTCTTCTTGAACTTAGCCGAGTTCTGCACCATCAACACTTGATGCGTGCCTTTATTTATATCCTATTCTGCCACCTTAAGCATACCATGCAATTCAGTGAGCTTATTATCCATGCCATGCATATGCTAGTTCAAGATCAATGTCCCATAGCTGGGTGGAAGAGAACCAAAAACTGCATCTGTAGTGAGCTCATCCAAGAGCAGGAAGCCTAACCGATCCAAAGCTTGCATATATCCGATCATCTTTATCACATGTGGGCTTAGTGGATCACCTTCCTTCAGCTTACAATCCATCAAGGATCGCCAGATGTGGAACCTTTCAGTCCTAGCCTGAACCAAAAACATGCTCTTGAGACCCTCGATCATATCGGAAGCCCCGACATCTTCGAAGTGCTTTTGCAAATCGGGCTCCATACAAGCCAGCATGAGGCAGCTGATCTCGTTTGATTCATCAACGAGTTTCTAGTAGGCATTCCTGGTTGTGGCATTAGCAGTATCGACAGGTTCATGTGGAAGTGGATCCTCTAGAATATGTTCCTTCTTATCATGCTTGAGAACAATTCTCAAATTTATATACCAGGTGGTAATGTTTGTTCCTTTAAGTTTATCCTTTTCCAAGATTGATTTCAATGCAAGGTGGTGCCATTGATCTACAACAAAAATATATGCAATCACTAAGCAATGTGTTTATGTAGAGTAATTCAAGCCTTAAACAGAAATACTCCCACTGAAGTTAGCATCCCTCCGCAAACTCCCAGTGATCCAGGATCCGACTAGCACATGCGAATAGTGAGCTTTAGCATCACTGCTAGCCAACATGACTATCCGGTAAGCAAATCCTTGCTAATCGTATCTATATATGACTCCTGTTGGTCGAGTAGGTATCTCATACCCCGGCTCCCGACCTCCTTTGCCACAAGGCCCAAAACCGTTTTCATAGCCTTGTCAAGTTAACCTGATACAGTGCATGTCTGAGTCCAACACGAACCCTTCAGTTCATGGACACCTAGCAGCACCCGGATCTTATGAGCACACTACTGGACATACTTGACGTGCGAACGTGCAACATCGGGAATAACAATTTACTTGATATTCAGGAGGGATCTTTCTACCATTCCAACATGCATAGAAAGTAAGAAGCAGAACAATCACAAATAAACAAATATTGTAAAATAGTATGGCTCCTTCATGGATGTTCTTCAAGGTCGGCTCCAACTCCGATGACTATCTTGGAACTCCATCTTGTTCGTCACGCCGGGATGCCAAGCCACCTACCTAATCTCTATTATCCAACTACTACAACTAGTAATGAATTTTACATAGTCACAAGTCGACACGCAGGTCGTTAGACATTATAATGACAACACTTTGGCTCCTGCTGGCTGACAAACATGATGCACAGGCCATGTATAAATTAATTACACACATGCATCACATACACATGAGCCGTACAATTCACATCAAACCTGCAAAACAAAGTCATGCATAGAATTGCATTCTACTGGTTTGTGTGTCGGGTACGAAATACACGGTGCAGCGCACATGGCGGTCCCGAAGTTTTCGGAAATCAGAGATCGCATCTGAACTCCGTTCACGCCGAATTTTCTGATCTGACCGATCTCATCGATCATCGCAAATCTGATTCAGATTTACGATTCATTGTTAACCTCGATGGTGGATAACCGACCGGTAGGGGTAGATCGTGTCACGTCCGCATCGATACCGATTGACAGAAAACGTAGCCTCAACAATCTCCATGTGCAGTTGATCTCACCAACCGTGCGCATAGCCGAACTCATAAATGACAACAGATCTCATATGCCGCCTCCACATATCTAATATGTGTACGATCTGAATCCAAATCATATAGCAGACGCTCTGATACCACTGCTGGGTTCTACCGTAGGGTGTGTCGACTATAAATTAAAATTTTCCTACATGAAGAACATCCATGAACATGCTAAGGGAGATGGATCACAGATCATTAGCACTAGACACGCAGTGTCGTGCAGTGGAAGTAGAGTTGGGGCAGCGCTTTCCCGGAGTCGTCTCCTCCTCGTCGATATCCCACGTAGCTGATCGAATCCCATGAACAGGTTCGCCGGAGAGGTGCAAGTGCACCGCCTCTAATGGTATCCACGCGTGTAGGAGGAACGTCATGTGGTGGACTGCTAGGCCCGATCACACAACCTGTGGCGAGTGGAGGTGGCTAGTTGCAACAAATGCAAATCCCTAATGACAGCGCCAAAGCGATCAACCGAATGAGTATGCCGCACCTCCTGTATATATAGGCATCCGTCGGGGGCTCAACACTTGGGCCTTGCACGGACCCTAAAGCCCAAAGTCTGTTCGATCTGTATCTGAGTCCGAGTAGGACCAAGTCTAACTCGTGGAGTCGGATCCAACCTCACAGGTTCCTTCCCTTAAGTGTGCGACCCCTTAGGTTCAAGTCGTCTTGGTCGCAGTTCGGATCACCTCCGACCTGTACGGTTGGTAACGGCCTCTACCAAGGTGTGCCAACCACCAAGCAGACTATGAAGCTGGTTAGGCGAACATGTACAATGTGTCACACTTCCATTCCCTTTGCCAAACGATATATGTTGTCGGGCTCAAGGAGAGTCTGTCATCCTTGTGCTAGCCCGACCTCTTTCTCTTTCCAGTGATGCCGACCGAAACTAGATTATCTCATAATCCTTGTCGCATGGACTTGCTTATCTTGGTCGGATCACACGAGGGGCCCAGAGTATAGCTCACCTGATCGTAGGGGAACATCCCATCTTGCTCGACCACGTCTTACAGCATGGGTCTAGACAAGCCCGAAACCTACCTTTGTAACTACTCAGTTATGGAGTAGCATTTGGTCGGCCCCAAGCAAGTCTGTCACCATCCCAAGTACATGCGTGAGCTCAGGTCTTAGGACATAGTACGTATGTTGCACTAGAGTCTCACATATGACATATCGTTGCATCTCATAGTTGGGTCTGTTTGACTCATACCTTATCTTGACTCGGATCCGACTACGTCGAATCTGACCCGATCTTTCCAAGTCCGTATTATCCGGTTAGCATCCAACGCTCCATGTCTAGTGAGACCGAGCCATCCACCGTGTCATATGCTAGTCTTGTCCGACGTGTGTCCACACATCACTTACGACTAGGGACCATTTAGGATGTATCATACAACACAAGATCGCACAGACAAGTCACATACTTGCCAACAAGTATCATTGATTACATCCAAGGACTATCATTATTCATAAACACATATAGGAAATATCATCATACATGATTGCCTCTAGGGCATATCTCCAACAGTATCTACATGTGGGCTGAAGCCGACAACTGGAAACTTTCAGACATAATAAATAGCTCCACAGGAGGAAAATTTGCATGAAATATAAGGCGCAAAATTATATACATATCGGTTCATAAGCTTAGTCTTTACAATCCGAATACAATTACTGAAAGAACACGTCCTTTGAGCACTGGCCCTCTACAATACGGGCTCCTTAGAGGACATCATCAAAGTACATCTCCGGCATCCGATGATCCTTGCCATCCGGCGGGCCCGCAGTTGCCACGTCGGCGGCCTTCATGTTCGCCCTATGCATCTTGACGTGGGCAAAGGCCATCCATGCACCTTCTATATTGGCCGAACGCTTCACAACATCCACCCGTGGCCTCGCATCGACGAGCCGCTTCACCAATCCAAAGTAGCTACTCGGGATTGGCTCAGTGGGCTAGAGCAAGACTATCAAGTTCTTGATGGCCACACCCACCATGTTCTGCAGCTTGACCAGCTGCTTCAACTGGTCGTTCAGAGGTACTGGATGTTCTAGCGCAAGGAATTGTGGCCAGAACAGCTTCTTTGTGCTTTTCCCCTCCTGGGCTCTGAAGAATTGGGCGGCATCGACACTGCTCTTTGGGAGATCCGCAAATGCGCCTAGAGAACTCCTCAATCACGTCATCACAAGATACCTCTGACCTCCAAAGATACTCTGCAGAAGAAAGGCCTTACCAGCAGCTATCGGTCGCGCTTGTTTGATCTCCTCATGAGCACTCCGGGACTCGACCCGCGCCTCCTTGGCAGTTTCAACAACCTTATCAAGTTTGGATGTTTGATCCGAAGTCTTCTGCTCCAAATCCTCGCACTTGCGAATAGCATCTCACAGCTCTTGTTCGAATTTGGCCACCCGAGACTCATGTCGCCGGTGGGAGGCCTGTTCGGCTGTAATGCCCAGGATGGAATTATACCTCCTACGTGTCGAGGCACGACTTAAAGGCATAAGTCCATCCTAGAATGATCTCAAGTTTGGTATCTTTGCACGACTCATGTAAAAGAGGGATTAAATTGCAAAAGGAGATAGTTGGCTTACACTCGCCACTTCACACAATACATTACATAAGCAATCATCATACAGAACATCACAACCCGACTACGGGTGAAGATCCAAAAGAAAGATACCAAAACAACAAAAAAAAAAAACCACAGGTCAGGATCGAATCCTAGTAGAAACCACTACTGAACATCGAAACGTCTCAAGCAAACGGTCACTCCCTTCATCGAGCTCCTGGTGAAGAACTGATCCAACTCCTGCATCAACCTCGGCTGAACCTGCATCTGGTGTGGTGAAGTAATTGTGAGCCACAGAGGACTCAGCAATCCCGTTCCCGGGTAACAAGACTATTTAAGCCTTGGGGTAGGAAGAGGGTAAAGTGGTGAGGCTGCAGTTCCGGTAGTGCTCGAGGAGGGGCCGCAACGGCCTCCCTCCGTCCTCCAGTGCGAGCTGGCACTGGTGTTGACCTTGACAGAGAACGGAACTGCAGCCACTTCGCACCGCCGCTCGCCGTGCCGCTGTTTCAACTTGTAATGCCCAGGATGGAGTTATACCTCCTACGTGTCGAGGCACGACTTAAAGGCATAAGTCCATCCTAGAATGATCTCAAGTTTGGTATCTTTGCACAACTCATGTAAAAGAGGGATTAAACTGCAAAAGGAGATAGTTGGCTTACACTCGCCACTTCACACAATACATTACATAAGCAATACATCATTCAAAACATCACAACCCGACTACGGGCGAAGAACCAAAAGAAAGATACCAAAACAACATAAAGACACAGGTCAGGATCGAATCCTAGTAGAAACCACTACTGAACATCGAAACGTCACAAGCAAACGGTCAAACTCTTCAACGAGCTCCTGGTGAAGAACTTGAACCAACTTCTGCTTCAAACTCGGCTGAACCTGCATCTGGTGTTGTAGTATCTGTGAGCCACGAGGACTCAGCAATCCCGTTCCCGGGTAACAAGACTATTTAAGCCTTGGGTGAGGATAAGGCTGAAGAAAGAAATATGAGGTGAAGGAACAAACAAGAGTCTGCAGCAGCAACTAGCACTAACTTACGTAATAAAGAGCGAGAAGAGAAGAGCATCGGACGAAAGATGATCAAGAAGTGATCCTAACTAAAGCCGGTCAAACATAACCCCACCGTGTTCAACTCCCGAATCCCTATTCGGAAATTGACAGTCACGGTACACACGCTGGTAGTGTATTAGAACATTGTGTCAAGTTATCTACAACCGGAATTAACAAGCTCCCATCTGCCACATAACCGCGGGCACGGCTTTCGAAAGTTCAAACCCTGCAGGGGTGTTCCAACTTGACCCATCACAAGCCCACGATCCGCGGAGTCGCAACTCCATAGTTGGGAAGACCCGAGTATTCTCGGAATCCCGTGCTCAAGTTAAACCGAACTAAGGTAAGGCTAATCCAGCAAATCCTCCCGGCGTGCCGACACCCTGATAGTAGCCGCGCGTATCTCGTCTCAGGCCACGACCGGATGAGCAGTACGTACAGATACCGAAGATCCCAGCGAACTGGGTGGTATCCGCAAGTGGCTCTAGTTTGGGACCAACACCATCAGCACTGGCCCCCCTGCTATGTAGAAATAAAGGATCCTCGAGGGAGCGACCCTCTATGCAAATTTAATTAATTAAGTTGTTATTATGAGGCAAATAGTACCAATGTTGGGACTTGCTGGAAAAGACTTAGCACTTAGCGGTTTATCAAGGGGGTCCCATACACCCCAACCGTGTTAGGAACGCATAATCAAGGAACATAACACCGGTTTATACGGTTCCTAACGGCATGAGTGGAACAAAACACCAAGCAAAAGGCTTAGCCTTCCACCCTGCCAGTATATAGATGATTTCATTTAAGCATTTATATAGTGTGATATAACCCAACCAAACTTCAACATGAAGCAAGCATCTTCAATCTTCACCTGCAACTAACAATGCTATAAGAAGGGCTGAGCGAAGCGTACTTAGACAAGCAACGGTTTGCGTAGGTAGGGTGGTTAAACATGGCAATGGTTACAAGTAGGAGGCTGACAAGAAGAACATGGGCATCGAGGCAAAACTAAAGAACGATACTCTAGCAATAGGCAAAAATAGTAATGGTATCCGGGTTCGGTCATCTTGCCTGGGATTCCACAGAGGAAGAAGAACGGATCCACGAAGAAGACGGAGCAACAGTCGAGCGGATCCTCACAACTCCGGAACGAAACCGAAGCTAACAAGAGAAGCAACCGGAAAGAAGAAAACAACACGGTAAACACACAATCATAAACATGGCATACGATGCACATCCAAGTATGATGCATGTCCGGTTTAAATATGCAAGGCATGGCAAAGTGCACAAACAACACTACAAGTTAAGTGGAGCTCAATATGCAACGAGTTGCATATTGACGAAACACCACATTTAATTATTTAATTGACTCTTGTTATTTACCAGACAAGGTTAAATGTTTTTAGCATGGCAAGAGGTGAAACATAAAGAAACTACACTAATAAGACATTTTAAATGAGGCCGGAAGAAACAACAACATATCCGGAAAATCCCCATAAGCATGTTTAAATAATTATAAGCAAACAACAATTCACACATATATAATGTTGTTAACATGATGCGGATGACATGATCAAGTTTATGCAAGTTTTATTAAAAGGTTGACTTAAAGGAGATATGAAGTATTGTCACCGTGGTGGAACGAAAGGGTGCCACGGCAACGATCCGAAAATGATGCCACGCAACATATCGGTTCCGGTAACTCGTTGAGAGTCCGGGCAAAAGAAAGATGGCGGAGCAAGTTGAACGAGAAGAAAGAGGTGGGGCGATCCCGTTACCGGGTTCCCACGAGTCGGTGACGAGGCAACCGAGGAACATGACAAAAGGGACGAAACGGACACGGTACTCACACGGGAAACAGTACATACAACACAAGCATGCATCTCATGGGTCATCCACGGGGTTATACCTTTGAAGCGTGCGTTTCGGGGCGGTTCGAGACGTAGAGGAAGAAGGTGTAGTTGTTCTCGTGGTCGTCGTGGGAAGTAGTGGTACACGAGTCGTGGTACGCGGGGCGACGGTAGTGGTACATGCCGTAGAGGGAAGAAGTCGTTCTCGCGAGTCGTGGTACACGTGTCGTAGAGGGACGTAGACGTTCTCGTTTCCGAAGGGGTACTTGTCGTTCTCGAGTGCTCCGGGCGTCGAGGTACTTGTACATGTAGTGGTACTTGTCGGGTCATGTAGTTGTTCACGTCATCGTGTCGTGGTGTACTCGGTCGTAGATGTACTTGCCAGTCTCGATCCCGGTCGTAGTCGTACTTGGTCGTCGTGTAGGCGTACTCGTTCTTGCGACGAACTTGACAAAAACTCTGCTGGACCAAAACAAAACACGTAGCCGACGAAAGAAGCACACAGCAGCAGGCTTAGCGGGCCAGTAAACGAAGGCAGAACAGCGGCACGGGCTCCTGGAGCTGGCTCGGGGGTCGCTCTGGCTGGCAGGAACAGAGGCAGGGCGCTCGGGCAGCACGAAGGAGGGCGCCGGCCGCTGGAAGCCGCGGAGGGAGGAAGATGGGCGCGGGAGGCCCTCGCCGGCGCTGGGGAAGTCGAGGCAGGGGCGGCGCCCTGCCTTGGCGACGGGAGGCCTGGCGGCTGCTCCTGGCCGGGCGGCGCGAGGTTGAGGAAGCCCGCAGGGATCCGTGGCGAGCTGGTGAGGGAGGCCTCGGCCTGGTCCGGCGCGGAGGAGGCGAAGGGCACCGGGGTGGCCGGGCGTCGAGGCGAGACCTCGCGGCCCTGGCGACGGGCTCGAGCGATGGGTCTTCGGGGGCTCGAGGGAAGGGAACGAGAGGGAGGCCGAAGGAGAGGCGAGGCTGCGGGAGATGGCTTGGGGTCGAGGGGTTCGAGCGCTGGACGAAGAGGAGGGTGAGGGGCGCGCGAGAGGAGGAGGGAAACGGGGGGAGAGAGAGAGATCGAGAGGTCGGGAGCGAGAGGAGCGAACACGCCTGGCGGCGGGGGTCGGGAGAGGAGCGCTGGAGGCTGCGCTAGCTAGGGTTGCGGGAGTTGAGGCTGGCCTCGGGCTGGAGTGGGCCAGGAGGAGGCTGGAGAGAGGCCCAAGAGGGCTGGAAGGAGGCTGGTGGCCTGATGGACTGGGCTACCGGCTGCTCTTCCTATTATTTCTTAAACAGAAAACAAAAGAGAGAGAGCATAATAAAAGAAAAGAGGCAAAGAACGGAAGATAAAATATGGAACATTTTGAAAGGCTTTATGGAGTAAAACCCAACCTCACAAAATAGTTCCGGCAAAAGGGGGAGTGCAAACTAAAATAAATAGTTTGCCTCAAGGAGTTTCAAAAGAGTCTAGATAAAATGGAGGAGCCTCGAAAATAACGGGAAAGAATTACCGGCAAGATTTTGAAGGTGAAACTCGAAGTGAAAAGACAATGGGGAATTATGCAACTGTGTTACGGTGAATTCCAACAAATGGAATATTATTAATATAGCTCCATAATATTTGGAGGATATGTTGTAAAGAGAAGTCACCTTCCCTCGATTTAAATGGACCGAAGGTCCACACGATTTATTTAGGTTGAGATGCAAAAATAAATGACATGATGGCATGATGACATGATGCAATGCAAAAATAAATAACACAAGCACAAAGAACCACACGGGCAACCCTGAACATCCGGAATCTTCTGGAAGCTTCTGGAATCTTCTGGGACGTCGGTCTCGGGCGTCACAACTCTCCCACACTAACAGAGGATCTCGACCCGAGATCATAGAGATATCACCGGGTAAAAACGAAAAGGAGGAGGTAAAACAAAGTTGCTTCTTTGACAGACGAGTGAAACCAAAGAACCTTGAGAGGTTGAACAAAATGAAAGAAGAAAGCAACGGAGAAGGACGAAGATGAAAAACACTCCGTTAGAAAAGAGGAACCAGGAGCATTATGAGAACCTTGAAGGTAGAAAGACATTAAACAAGAGCTCACGGACCAAAAGAATATGCAACTGCAATGGTATGGCCAAGGAATAAGAATGACAGAATTTGGGCAGCACTTCGTCTGAAAATGGAAGGAATTAACAAGAACTTGAGAAGATGGAATGATACTTGATGAAAACAGCAACACATTGCCTCCGAAACAATTAAAGAATGTCACAAGGTGTAAGAAGGAATTCAGATAGCACTCCGTTTGAAAAGAGAGGCAACTTGATAAGATGAGAGAACTAGAATGAAGAATACAACACTCCGGTTAAATGATAACAAGGAAAGAACATGATCTTGCCAAAACGAGATGATGGTCACGAGAGAGCAATATCACAATGCCTCCGGAATGAAGGAATAGCATATAGATCAACGAAAGAAAAGAATGGAGAAGAAAAGACAACTTCTCTCAAAAATTGAATTTGAAAGAGCCTCCTTACTAGAAGGGTTGAACGGAGTTGTTGGAAAAAATCAACAACGAAAGAATAAGCTTCATGTGGGCTTATGGAAAACATCTCCAAATTAAGAGGTGACAACCAGCCACTGACGGAAATGTTTGATTGGATTGAGATCAACAAGGGGATGAAAAACTTATTCACCGGAATGATAAATGAAGAACTTGGGTCATTTATAAGCACCATAATAATAACAATCCTTAGGGAAAGCTTTTAAGTGAAATACAACCCAAGATTACTCCACAAATACAAATGAGGGGTTGAAGGATCTCCTGAGAAAATAAGGATGATGGGTTTAAATATCTCATTCTTGACAACTTGTGAATCATGAAACATGAAGGAATTGTCAAGAATGACATAACACCACCTCAAAAGATAAGGGAGCAAGAATTGCAATTGGAAGCATGAAGAAGAATGCTTGAGCTCCAACAAGAATCTTGATGAAGACTACGAGGATGAATTAATTCTTGATGAACCACCATGAGAACTCCGGTAATGAAAGCATGAGAAGTGGAAGATGAAAAGAAAAAGATTCAAGGCCTGCGATGAATTAGATGAAGTTTGAAATGATATAATTGAAATAACATGGAACTCCGGAAAACAAGATGAAGAATTAGAACCGAGAATATGATATGATGAACAAGTTCCAGAGAAAAGAATTAAAACAGGTTAAAGGAATAAGAATAAGAATTATGTCATGCATCTCCTTCACCAATTTAATTGATGACAACCAAGGATTTGGCATACTACTTATTCTCGTTGCAAAGAATTAAAGAGAGATCTAGCACAAGCTTGGATAAATCTTCAACGAACCACCGGTAGGATTATGAAAGAACAAATGAATTGATATGATAACAACGGAAAAGTAACTTGAAAGAACCACCGTAAGAATATGGAGACGAACGAAGAGACATCAATGAAGAATATTTGGAGGACGAAGTTGAAAACTGAGAACGAAGAAATCTTCTGAAATGATGGCCTTCGGAGGATCACAAAGAAAAGAATTCATGAAATGCTTCGGATGGCATGAAGCTAGAACCACGAATCTTGAAGAGAACGGGCCAAGATTTAAGAGAAACTCTTCTCCGGTCTTCAGATGTTGAGAATGAAGACGAGAAATGCCATAAGAATTGTTGAGCACTCCGGAATGAAGAATTAAAAAAGGTTGAACCAACGATGGAAAGAATTTGAAAGCGATCTTGGAGAAGGCATGTGACTGATGGAAATCATTCTTACGTCACACTTTGAAAAGAATTTGAGTATAACTCCAGAAAATTAGAAGAGTCAGGTAAGATCCTGGGAAAAGACCTGTGGGTTAGGGCCCACTCAAAGAAATCACCGTTGGAAAAAGATTGCTTAAGAGATATTGCACCGGTTGAATTAAAAGGCTTGAAAAAGATAACAATCCTCAAGAATAGCTTGAATGGGTTAAGAATGGAATTATGAATCTTGAGCACTCCGGATAAGAATAACAAGAGGAGAATGATTAATTGGTGCACCGGAATAAGAAAGCATAGTGAAAAGAGGAAAAGGATAAGATCAACACTGAAATCTTGAATTACATCCACCGAAAGAATGTAAGAACAAAAGAATGATGAACTTGAAGCTCTTGAGCATCTTCATGATAAAGCACCGGATAAGAACAATGAAGGAAAGAATGAAGAAACATCGCATGAATAAAATGGATACTTCATCTGAGAAATCCATCTCCATAAAGAAAAGGGAGGGAGGGTGGGGAAAAGCAAAGATAACTTGGGATGAACAAAAATGGGCACCGGTTGGAAAAGAGTTAAGATGACCATCTCGATGATCAAGAAGGACTAGCACTCTCATAGAAATATGAGAACACCGATTAGGAAAGGTATGGAATCAACATTTGACATCGAAGCAACTCGAATACCAGAATCAAAACAAAAACAAAGGATAGATATGTAGCAACAGAATCTTCACAATATCATTCGAACAGAGGATTGAACGAATGAATTCCGCAGGTACATCAACTCGACGAGAAGCCACTTGGAGAACAAAAATAAATAAAAAGGAACAAGGTGCAGAAGAACAAATACAAGATAGAAGCTTCGTTCGACATCTTCGTGCTGAAAGCTCATGGAACATGTTACAAAAGGGTTTTGTCATCCCCGGATCAGCATAGCCAAGGATCCTTTAAGATGCAACTCCCGATCAGAACAAGTCCATAAAACCACTTCACTCAATGTAGAACCCCAAACTTCATATCGAGCATCCGTTGGAAGAATGCCTAGAACTACTAGATGAACCCACCTATAGATTTCCAAAAGTTTCCAGTTATGCAATCAGGTGTTGGGGATACACGGGAAGCACCGCGCAATCAACTCTAAACCTACATCCAGGTGTATCCATCCTTCAACACATAACCAGTCTTTCTCGGAAACTGTTTACCTCGGACCTTCGAAAAGCATCCACTATAACAAGCTATGGCAATACTCTCGAACTACCTCCCCAGTACTGGGTGATGTCGGGGTTATCTTGCCACTGGCCGTATAGGGGAGATTTTCGATGTCGGCCGTCTTAAGTATTTAGTACTGCCGCGATATGCTTGTGTCAATGATACCCCGAAGCTCAACTCCTCGGTAACAGGAGGCATCGAGAACAATATCCTTGTCACAAGAACATCGAAACAATCCCAGAATACTCGCGGGATCCTAAAAAAAAAATTGGTGCAATTTTTGAAAGTAGAAGAGAAAAGAGTAATCGTCAGGAGTCCTCACCAGAGATAAAGGGGATGAGAAGCAAAGAAATCCTACTCTCCGATATAATATAGGACTCAAAAAGTTTTCAGTGTGTGCCTAGACTCGACCGTCAACGATTCGATCAATCAGTGGGGGCTTCTAGGTCGGAGAAGGCTCTGAATACCAACTTGTAATGCCCAGGATGGAGTTATACCTCCTACGTGTCGAGGCACGACTTAAAGGCATAAGTCCATCCTAGAATGATCTCAAGTTTGGTATCTTTGCACAACTCATGTAAAAGAGGGATTAAACTGCAAAAGGAGATAGTTGGCTTACACTCGCCACTTCACACAATACATTACATAAGCAATACATCATTCAAAACATCACAACCCGACTACGGGAGAAGAACCAAAAGAAAGATACCAAAACAACATAAAGACACAGGTCAGGATCGAATCCTAGTAGAAACCACTACTGAACATCGAAACGTCACAAGCAAACGGTCAAACTCTTCAACGAGCTCCTGGTGAAGAACTTGAACCAACTTCTGCTTCAAACTCGGCTGAACCTGCATCTGGTGTTGTAGTATCTGTGAGCCACGAGGACTCAGCAATCCCGTTCCCGGGTAACAAGACTATTTAAGCCTTGGGTGAGGATAAGGCTGAAGAAAGAAATATGAGGTGAAGGAACAAACAAGAGTCTGCAGCAGCAACTAGCACTAACTTACGTAATAAAGAGCGAGAAGAGAAGAGCATCGGACGAAAGATGATCAAGAAGTGATCCTAACTAAAGCCGGTCAAACATAACCCCACCGTGTTCAACTCCCGAATCCCTATTCGGAAATTGACAGTCACGGTACACACGCTGGTAGTGTATTAGAACATTGTGTCAAGTTATCTACAACCAGAATTAACAAGCTCCCATCTGCCACATAACCGCGGGCACGGCTTTCGAAAGTTCAAACCCTGCAGGGGTGTTCCAACTTGACCCATCACAAGCCCACGATCCGCGGAGTCGCAACTCCATAGTTGGGAAGACCCGAGTATTCTCGGAATCCCGTGCTCAAGTTAAACCGAACTAAGGTAAGGCTAATCCAGCAAATCCTCCCGGCGTGCCGACACCCTGATAGTAGCCGCGCGTATCTCGTCTCAGGCCACGACCGGATGAGCAGTACGTACAGATACCGAAGATCCCAGCGAACTGGGTGGTATCCGCAAGTGGCTCTAGTTTGGGACCAACACCATCAGCACTGGCCCCCCCTGCTATGTAGAAATAAAGGATCCTCGAGGGAGCGACCCTCTATGCAAATTTAATTAATTAAGTTGTTATTATGAGGCAAATAGTACCAATGTTGGGACTTGCTGGAAAAGACTTAGCACTTAGCGGTTTATCAAGGGGGTCCCATACACCCCAACCGTGTTAGGAACGCATAATCAAGGAACATAACACCGGTTTATACGGTTCCTAACGGCATGAGTGGAACAAAACACCAAGCAAAAGGCTTAGCCTTCCACCCTGCCAGTATATAGATGATTTCATTTAAGCATTTATATAGTGTGATATAACCCAACCAAACTTCAACATGAAGCAAGCATCTTCAATCTTCACCTGCAACTAACAATGCTATAAGAAGGGCTGAGCGAAGCGTACTTAGCCAAGCAACGGTTTGCGTAGGTAGGGTGGTTAAACATGGCAATGGTTACAAGTAGGAGGCTGACAAGAAGAACATGGGCATCGAGGCAAAACTAAAGAACGATACTCTAGCAATAGGCAAAAATAGTAATGGTATCCGGGTTCGGTCATCTTGCCTGGGATTCCACAGAGGAAGAAGAACGGATCCACGAAGAAGACGGAGCAACAGTCGAGCGGATCCTCACAACTCCGGAACGAAACCGAAGCTAACAAGAGAAGCAACCGGAAAGAAGAAAACAACACGGTAAACACACAATCATAAACATGGCATACGATGCACATCCAAGTATGATGCATGTCCGGTTTAAATATGCAAGGCATGGCAAAGTGCACAAACAACACTACCAGTTAAGTGGAGCTCAATATGCAACGAGTTGCATATTGACGAAACACCACATTTAATTATTTAATTGACTCTTGTTATTTACCAGACAAGGTTAAATGTTTTTAGCATGGCAAGAGGTGAAACATAAAGAAACTACACTAATAAGACATTTTAAATGAGGCCGGAAGAAACAACAACATATCCGGAAAATCCCCATAAGCATGTTTAAATAATTATAAGCAAACAACAATTCACACATATATAATGTTGTTAACATGATGCGGATGACATGATCAAGTTTATGCAAGTTTTATTAAAAGGTTGACTTAAAGGAGATATGAAGTATTGTCACCGTGGTGGAACGAAAGGGTGCCACGGCAACGATCCGAAAATGATGCCACGCAACATATCGGTTCCGGTAACTCGTTGAGAGTCCGGGCAAAAGAAAGATGGCGGAGCAAGTTGAACGAGAAGAAAGAGGTGGGGCGATCCCGTTACCGGGTTCCCACGAGTCGGTGACGAGGCAACCGAGGAACATGACAAAAGGGACGAAACGGACACGGTACTCACATGGGAAACAGTACATACAACACAAGCATGCATCTCCCGGGACATCCACGGGGTTATACCTTTGAAGCGTGCGTTTCGGGGCGGTTCGAGACGTAGAGGAAGAAGGTGTAGTTGTTCTCGTGGTCGTCGTGGGAAGTAGTGGTACACGAGTCGTGGTACGCGGGGCGACGGTAGTGGTACATGCCGTAGAGGGAAGAAGTCGTTCTCGCGAGTCGTGGTACACGTGTCGTAGAGGGACGTAGACGTTCTCGTTTCCGAAGGGGTACTTGTCGTTCTCGAGTGCTCCGGGCGTCGAGGTACTTGTACATGTAGTGGTACTTGTCGGGTCATGTAGTTGTTCACGTCATCGTGTCGTGGTGTACTCGGTCGTAGATGTACTTGCCAGTCTCGATCCCGGTCGTAGTCGTACTTGGTCGTCGTGTAGGCGTACTCGTTCTTGCGACGAACTTGACAAAAACTCTGCTGGACCAAAACAAAACACGTAGCCGACGAAAGAAGCACACAGCAGCAGGCTTAGCGCGCCAGTAAACGAAGGCAGAACAGCGGCACGGGCTCCTGGAGCTGGCTCGGGGGTGGCTCTGGCTGGCAGGAACAGAGGCAGGGCGCTCGGGCAGCACGAAGGAGGGCGCCGGCCGCTGGAAGCCGCGGAGGGAGGAAGATGGGCGCGGGAGGCCCTCGCCGGCGCTGGGGAAGTCGAGGCAGGGGCGGCGCCCTGCCTTGGCGACGGGAGGCCTGGCGGCTGCTCCTGGCCGGGCGGCGCGAGGTTGAGGAAGCCCGCAGGGATCCGTGGCGAGCTGGTGAGGGAGGCCTCGGCCTGGTCCGGCGCGGAGGAGGCGAAGGGCACCGGGGTGGCCGGGCGTCGAGGCGAGACCTCGCGGCCCTGGCGACGGGCTCGAGCGATGGGTCTTCGGGGGCTCGAGGGAAGGGAACGAGAGGGAGGCCGAAGGAGAGGCGAGGCTGCGGGAGATGGCTTGGGGTCGAGGGGTTCGAGCGCTGGACGAAGAGGAGGGTGAGGGGCGCGCGAGAGGAGGAGGGAAACGGGGGGAGAGAGAGAGATCGAGAGGTCGGGAGCGAGAGGAGCGAACACGCCTGGCGGCGGGGGTCGGGAGAGGAGCGCTGGAGGCTGCGCTAGCTAGGGTTGCGGGAGTTGAGGCTGGCCTCGGGCTGGAGTGGGCCAGGTGGAGGCTGGAGAGAGGCCCAAGAGGGCTGGAAGGAGGCTGGTGGCCTGATGGACTGGGCTGCCGGCTACTCTTCCTATTATTTCTTAAACAGAAAACAAAAGAGAGAGAGCATAATAAAAGAAAAAAGAGGCAAAGAACGGAAGATAAAATATGGAACATTTTGAAAGGCTTTATGGAGTAAAACCCAACCTCACAAAATAGTTCCGGCAAAAGGGGGAGTGCAAACTAAAATAAATAGTTTGCCTCAAGGAGTTTCAAAAGAGTCTAGATAAAATGGAGGAGCCTCGAAAATAACGGAAAAGAATTACCGGCAAGATTTTGAAGGTGAAACTCGAAGTGAAAAGACAATGGGGAATTATGCAAGTGTGTTACGGTGAATTCCAACAAATGGAATATTATTAATATAGCTCCATAATATTTGGAGGATATGTTATAAAGAGAAGTCACCTTCCCTCGATTTAAATGGACCGAAGGTCCACACGATTTATTTAGGTTGAGATGCAAAAATAAATGACATGATGGCATGATGACATGATGCAATGCAAAAATAAATAACACAAGCACAAAGAACCACACGGGCAACCCTGAACATCCGGAATCTTCTGGAAGCTTCTGGAATCTTCTGGGACGTCGGTCTCGGGCGTCACATCGGCCTCCAGGTCGGCAACCACTTTGTCAGTGGCCGCCTTGTTTATCTCGGCCTCCTTCTTGGCCTCTGCAAGTGCGCCCTTGAGGGTCTCGACCTCGGCTGCACCAACTGTGAGATAATCACACAACGTGATGAATTCATACTCTTACAATCAAACACATTGTCTTTTGACATAATAATTCTTTGAAGGTCTGCATACCTTGTGTTTCATCAAACCGCTTGTTTACGCAGTTAAGCACATCATTAGCTAATTGAAGCTTCCGATTGAGCTAAAAAACCTCTGCAGCCTGGGCGGATGCCGCCACCAGGGAAGCCTGTTCAAAAATAAACACAGTATGATCTATTAGTTGGCACTATATGGATCCTCTATCCGATTCTTTTAAGAATCAAACAAAGTATCAGGAGATACTGTCCATATACAGGTTTGTTTTCTTATACGAATAAAACATGAAGTTCTTTTAGAATATTACATCGCATACCTCAAAGCCTGTCAATAGATTGTTGCAGGCTTCATTCAGTCCGCTCTTGGCAGACTGAATCTTTCCCATGACCGTGCCCATCAGGGTGCGGTGTTCCGCCACGATTGAAGCACCTTGCAGTACTTCCTCTAGCGTGTTCAGCGCCTCCGGAATAGTGGAGGACGTCGTTGGAGCTGATGTTCCTCCCCTATAGTAGGGGGTTGCCTTCCCAAATACCCGAGCCGTTCCGTCCTCTGGAATAGTGTTCGGCGGTACCCCGGATTGCTTGGGCTTCCCGCCATCGGTCGCCATAGGGACTGCTCCCCCTTTGGCTGACGGTGGCCGAGGTGTTCACCTTGGGCACCTTCTCATCCGCCCGCTCCCACTTGCTCGCACAGGGGACGCCGGTAGGGAGGACACTTTGGTGTCCCCTAGGATTAGTGATTGGGCCGTGGTGGTGTATCGCTCTCCACCATTTCGGCTAGTAGAGAGCTCCTAGATGATAGTGAAGCATCAGGGAATGTGTGGGGAGGGCTGCAAAACAACAAGATAAAGTTGCTTAAAATAATGAAAGCTGCCTAAATCGAACATAACAGGAACAGTCTGAATACTTATGATTCGGCTAGGGGCTTGATCCCGGGCTGTACACGGAAACTGGCCTCGGACGTTGAGTCCGAGCTGTTCGGGATGTTCAGTTTCTTCCTGGGTGCCCCTCTTCCGTCTATGGGGGTTAACCTATTTTTTCCCCTTGCCTTGATAGGGGAGTCGCTCACCTCCTCCTCCTCCTCCTCTTCCTCTTCATCGTGGGAGGAGTGGGCGTTACTCTCTCCGAACACTATGTCCGAAGGACCCTTAGGGTGGGGGTCTCTCTTGAACTTCGTGCCCTTCTACTTGGCCTTCTTCTCCGACGCCTTTTACGGCGCCAGAACCAGCATCATCGTCAGCTGGGGTGTGGCTAGGATTTAGGGCAATGGAGCTGGACAGTTGATCAACTCTGCTTTCTATGCCCAGGCTTGAGTAGAACGTAAGAATTCTACACCCTGTTATAACTGAAATATGGACATGATACGTATTCGGCAAGATTTTGCTTATCACTGAGATTGAAGCCACACCGTTGAAGCCCTTGTCTTCTGTCTCCTCGGGCCACTCTTTCTGGGCCTTGAAGAGCTGCTTCCAAATGTCTTTGTGCATAGTGCCGAAGAAGCACTTCAGGGTCCGTGGCTCTTCCGAATTGGACTCCCATAAACAGAAGGCTCGGAGTTGGCAGGGAAGAGTGCGGCGGAAGAGCATCCCCTGTATCACATTAGTGAGGTGGGTGCCCTTTGCCATCCTGCTGGAAATGCGGTTTTGGAGTGTCTTCACCTCCGTATGAGACCCCTAATCAAGGCCCTTGGTGTTCCATGAGGTGAGCCTCTCTAGGGGTCTTGATCTGAATTCGAGCGCGGCCGCCCACTTGTCATCGCGGGGTTCGGTGATGTAGAACCATTCATGCTGCCATATCATGTTGGTCTCCACGAAAGCCCCCTTGGGCTAGGTTGCGTTCAGGAGCTTGCTCACCATAGCCCCCCATAGTATGCATGTTGCATGTCGATCTTCGGCTTCCAATTGAATGTTTTGAGCCATAAGTTGAAGTGTGGGGGGACACGAAGGAAAGCCTCACATACGACTATGAAAGCCGATTTGTGGAAAAAGGAGTTCGGGCCAGATCATGGAAATCTAGCCCGTAAAAGTATAGGAGACCCTGGACAAAGGGTTGAAGCGGAAACCCCAGCCCCCGAATAAAGTGAGGGATGAATACCACCATCTCACCCGGCTCAGGGACGGGGATCACCTAATTTTTACCGAGAATCTGGTACGCTATGTCCCCGGCGAGGTAGCCCGCACTCCGGAGATTCTTCTCATTCTTCTCCATGACCGTGGAGGCCTCCCACTTGCCCTTGGAACCAGATCCAGCCATTGTTGGAGAAGGAGACGGTGGTGGAGGAGATGGGAGTTGCGGGCGCTGGAACTGTGGGTGCTGGAGCTAAAGAGATTGGGAACTAAGGCCTTGAGGAGAGCGTGAGATGAAAGTGGAAGGATCTGTGTCCTTTGTAGATGGTAAATACCAAATGTCCCCCACTCCAGCCGTAAAACTGGCTGGTTCCAAATGTAATCGTGCGTAAGGTGCGGTTGGGTTACCCATGTCATATTGATGAGGATCCCATAATAAGCGGGCATGGTCACTGCTTTGACAAGACGTGCCAATAGAGGCTACGCCTCAAAACGCGAAACCAGAGCCAAGAAAACGGTTCGAAATATAAAAGGGTCAGACATGACGTTTGACTAAAAAGTTGTCAGTAAAGACACAATATTTTGTTTTGACACATTGCCTTCAAGGGTAAGGGTTGTACTAATCATGCAGAGTCGGACATAGTTCCTTTATGTAGGAGATAACACTTCATATGTTTGGAAGGAGAAACCCACCTTGCAATGCCGAAGACAGTACGCGTGCCAGACTCATCATCATCGAAGACTGGTTCAGGGGCTACTGAGGGAGTCCTGGATTAAGAGGTTCTCGGGTAGCCGGATTAATCGTTATTGGCCGGACTGGTGGGTCGTGAAGATCATCGCTGAAAATTATCCCGCGTATCCGGATAGGACTCCTATATGTGTAGAATGGCAAGTTTATTGTTCGGGTGTAATGTTTCCTTCCTCTGCAAGATGATCGTGTACAACCCTAGGTCCCACCGGTACATATATAAACCAGAGGGTTTAGTCCGTAGGGGCAGAATCACAACATCATGGGCTAGACTTCTAGGGTTTCTTCATTACAATCTCGAGGTAGATTAACTTTTGTAATCCCATATTCATCAAGATCAATCAAATAGGAAGTAGGGTATTACCTCGATAGAGAGGGCCAGAACCTGGGTTAAACATCATGTCCCCAGCCCCCCGTTACCATTGATCCTCAGGCACACAGTTTGGGACCCGCTACCCGTGATCCGCCGGTTTTGACACTGACAAGGACCCCGTTGTAGTATAGTAGTAGGAGGTTGTCGCTTGATGAATTGGACCCCGAGAGGAGGCCACCACAGCCAAGCCATTGGGGGTGGATGAACAAGACCCCGTGGAGGGATAGTTGAACAGTAGTCGGTGGAGGGCTGGTTGAACAGTAGCCGGTGGAGGCAGAGGATGACGGGGTGGATGAATAGTGCAGGTGGAGGATAGAGGAAGTCGACGGTGGGTGAACGTGAGCTTGTGGAGTCGTGTTTTGCGGTATGCCACAACCCTCCCGAGGAACATGACCCCCGTTTCGACCATAGCGCTCCAACACAAGTTCGTTTCCTCTATTTTGCGGTACGCTAGACACCTCCCGATGAACAAGATCCCGTTTCGACCGTAGCTGGTTGAGCAGAAGGTCGTTTCCTCCGTTTTGCAGTACACCAGACCCTTCCTGATGAACAGGACCCCGTTTCAAACATACACGCTCAAGCAGAAGGTCGTTTCCCTCCGTTTTGTGTTACGCCACACCAAGTTTCAGTTGTCCTGTCCAAGCCGGTTGGCTCCCGATGAACACCACGTTCAGTTGCCTCCCGATGAATATAAGATGTTTCTCAGTTCCGACCCCGTCGGTTGGCTGCCGATGAACAGGACGACGTTGTTGCCGTCTGTTGCCTCTCCATGTACACCAGCGCTGGTCGTACATATGTGTGAGTACCCGTTCGAGACTTCTCCCGTATGTACGTACGTAGCCATATTTTTTGCCCTATGGTTGTACGTACATGTACACAGTTTTGAAGGGACTGCCTGAACTGCTATGTCAGGGGTTGTACTACTACACATGCCGGTGCATGCTCAGCCATGGTTCATCATTGCAGGTAGACCGATCAACCAGTATGTACGTACACGTTTGCGGCCAGAATGACAACACTACGTACGCTTTGACCAGGTGGGTCATGGCTGTCATGGAGGATAAGGAGGCACTTCCTTGCGTGCGAAGTTATTGATTGTGAGTTCGAGCTATCAGGGGGGCATTCATTTTTTTCATGCCTAATATGGAGACACTTTCCTTGCGTCCGAAGATATAGCTGGTGGGTCCCAACTCTCAAGGGGAAAACCTTTTTTTTCCGTAAAGTACAACTAAGCCAAAATACAGAGCGCATAAGGTAGGTCCCTGCTATTAGGTGGAGGAATCATTATTTTGCGCATAATAAGTTGGCACTTCCTTGCTGCGGCCGTGGACCCAGCTGTCAACCTCTCCACATACAGTCCTCTTCTGATGTAAGTCGCTCCTTGGCCATGTTTACCATGCCACGTCGAGAGCACCAAGGCGGTGGACGACGGCGAGGCCTAGGAAGGGACTGACCTAGAGCCAGGGAAGACTCGAAAGTTGTTTCCCACACGGAGGGGCGTACGAGGGATTAATGTTTGGGCTGCAGTATGAGGCTACTGTCGCTGGAGAATAACCGCTGGTCTGGGTGAGTACAGGGATGGCCAGGCCAGCGATGGGAGTAGGGTGGGGTCATGAGGCCTGCGCGGAAGCAGAGCTAGAAACAGGAGGCAGGAGCAGGCGGCACGGCCGACGCTGGTTTCGGCAGCTGGAGCAAGAAGACCAAAGGTTGAAGAAGCACTATGGTTGTTGGATGGACATCCTACGGTCACTGGAGCTAGAATCATACATATTGACTAAGTTAACAAAGACCTCCATTTGCGTCAACTTAGTAGGCCCACAAGTCTGCCTTCAACTATGGTGGGTCCCAGATATCAGGGGCAGTATTCATTTTTTGTGCGTAATAAGGAGCCACTTCCTTGCGTGCGAAGATATAGCTACTGGGTCTGAGCTGTCAGCGGGACGAACCTTTTTTCCGCGAAATACAGAGGCCCTTCTGGTGGGTCCCTGCTGTCAGGTGGAGGAATCAATATTTTGTGCATAATAAGGAGGCACTTGCTTGGGTGCGGCCATGGACCCAGCTGTCAGCCTCTCCACGTACAGTCCTCTTTCTATGGATGCCATTTGTTGACCACATTGACCACGCCACACCGAGAGCACTAGGGTAGTGGACAATGGTGAGGCCTAGAAAGGGAACAACCCGGAGCCGTAAAAGACTCGCAGTTGTTGCCCATGCGGTGGGGAGTACAAGGGTTTATTGGTTCGGCTGCCGTCGCCGAAAAAAAAAAGGAGGTGTGGGTGACTAGAGGAATGGCCTGCTGGCTAGAGATGGAATAGGGTGGCGCGGGGCGGCCTGCGCGGCAACACAGCCGACCACGGGAGGAGGGAGCAGGCAGTCCCGCCGGCGCTGGTTTGAGCGGCTGGATCAAGAAGAACAGAGATTGAAATCGCACAACGGCCGTTGGATGGACATCCGACAGTTACTGCTCTCATGTCTTGACTAAGTTGACGCGACCTTGCATAGGCATCAAACTTTTTTTAGGAAAGTTTATGCGTCAACCTATAGTAGACGTACAAGTCAACCTCAACTCTATGGAAAACAGCATACAACCCATCTGCCAGAATTTCTAATAATTTATAGCCCATTTGCTAATTCTTAAGGATTTTTTGCAGCTTATATTCTTTTTGTTAGCATTACAGCCCATATTGTGGCTAAATTTATAAACTTGTACAAAATTTTGCACATTTCGGTGTGGTCCAAACTATTTTTAATCCCGAAATTGCGAGTCACATTCAAACTAATTTAAAAATAATAAATTTATATCAATTTAAAATCCAACATAATTTTCCCCGCAAAAAAATTATTAAATTTGAGATAATGAAATCTTAAAAAATCAATATTTGAAACTAATCGTCGGTTTGTTGTGTTTATAAATTTACATCCAATTTCTTACTACTTCATTTTCTGGGCAAGTGAATACATCGCTCTCGTCTTGAAAGATTTGCAGCCCAGCAGGGTTGAGAAAGCAAGTAGGCCTCCGTTGGCTATTTCTTTAGAAAAAATAACTGGGCTAGCCATTTTCAGGAAGAAAAAAACACAACTTGTCTCATCATGTGGTAAACATAAAATAAAACCTTGGCTAGACAGACCATAGCCATGCACAACCCCGTTGTTACCTTGATCCGTCCTAAAAAAGTAAATAAAAACTATGCGACGAGTTGGGTCCCTGCTATCAGCCGCTCGTTATGTAATTCTCTCTTTTATTGACTATGTTGACAATGGCGTGGGCCCCAGATGTCCAAACATTAGGAGGTACCATTTTTTGGGCTTGTAATACCGAGGCACTTGCATGCATACTGCCATGACCCTAGTGGGTCCCTACTATCATGCTCTCCATGTATATTCATCTCCTTGTTCCTCTCGGTTGTTGATGACATTGACAATGCTAGAAGGCGGAGCATCACGCACGACGAGCGAACCAAGGCGGAGGACGACGGCAAGGCCTCGGACGGAATGAATAGGAGCCGTGGAAGATGCGCCAGTCTAGTCGTAGGTGGATGGGGAGTACGGGGATTGACTGGTTTGGGTGCCGGTGCGTGTTCGGGCTGACATCGCCGGAGAATAATAGGTCATGTGAGGGAATAGAGGGAGAGACTGACCAACATTTGAGAGTACGGTAGGGTGGCGTAGGCGTAGCCATCCGTGGGATGCAGGAGCAGGAGGAACCGATGGGGTGGTTTTGTTTGGGCGGCTGGATGAAGAAGACAAGAGATAGAAGATACACGATAAATGTTGGATATCAATCCAACGGCTGGTAGGCAAAATCGTTCGTTGACTAGTAATTAAGTGGACACCACCTTGGATAGGCTATTTCCTTGGGGGTCCCAAATGTCAGAATCCAAACCTGTCATGCTCATGTAGCGTTTCTTATGAAAATTTACATCCCATTTGGTGTGCTAGTTCAAAATAAGTTTGTGGGTGCTGGTGGTGGCTAATCACTTGGGTTCTGTATTGCACAGTGAGCTCAAGCAGCTGACGAGAGTGATGTTATTTCCCTTGGTTGGTATTTTTTAACAATATTTCACTCTTAATTAAACAAATGGCAAGTCATTTTCCTTCTTTCAAACAAAATATGACAGCCATAGCCGAGTTGAAAAGGGCAACAACATGTATCTCCAGCTTACAAAAGCACGAGGTTTAATTGTTAGTCAGTTATAGAATAAACCCAGATTGAAAAGGGCAACAACATCTAACTCCAACATTGTTTTCGGCAGTCATAGTCAAATGGATCGGTCAGGTCCATAGGATGAATATCCTGGGTCGTAAAATTTACTGGATTATGACCACATGATGTTGTAAATAGAAGCCGGGCACGTTTAGAAGCCCTTTTGTCCACCTGAAACTCCTTTTTTTGCTCTACGACACACACATCCGTCCAAACCATGCTGCTGATAAACTTAAGCGTGATGGAGAATAGTAACCTCACATTCAACAGGAAGGATTTGAAAAATCTAGTGTCTGCATGGTTGGCTACATATTATTCCAACGTTATTGTCTTCAATCAAGTGTCATGAGAAGTGAGAAACTCCCGCTGCTTACGAATCCACCAATTTGTTATAACTTTCTTACCCCGTCATGTTGCCTAAATAGACATGAAGATTGAAAATAGTTAAGGTCGAAAAAAAGATTGTCGAAAGAGCAACAACAGAATGGTTAATTCTAGTACACTATATGTGGGCTTCCAATGTGCGTGAAATTATCACCTTTATATACAACTTCTCCAAACATGGAAAGCATTGCAGCAAGCCAATAATCTTGTTCAAATCAAAACTGTTCATTTGGATATATAAGATCTTGACATAATCCATCTCCATTTATAGGCTCTCCATGGAGAAACTCTTCATTGAGCATAGAACATAATATTAGTAAAAAATGTGTACTCCAAGATGATGTAGAACTGATGAGCAGAAATTTAAAATGCAGCTTATGATTATAAGTGTAGATGAGAATATAAAGTGCCTGAAGAACTGTGGAGCCAAACACCATCTTGAAATGACCACAGAGATCATGTACTACACCCAAGGTCTCTAGTTTAGGCGTAGAGACCACAGTTATTTGCGACGGTGAAGAACTAGAATCAAGGATCAACCTTTCAAGTGAAGGGGCATCTTCGATGATGAGAGGCCTTCCATCAAAAGAAATTCCATTTCTTACAAGGTTAGGAGACTTTATATGGAGACAACCGATTCTTACTGTAAAAACAAGCACCAAGCACTCCAGGGCAGGGAAACTAGAGTGGATGACGTTGTGCAATGAGGCCTCCGATATACGAACCTGCAAAGTGAACGTTTTTATAGAAATGGGAGTCGAATGTGTAGTACCAGATTATCTGGTAGGTAGCACAACGCAAGGGTGGCGGTATGGAGAAAGGAGGAAAACCACGAGATGGACATCGGTGCTGAGGGCACAAGTATGTGGCGTTCAGTATCTGGTAGGTGATTTCCCAGGGAATACTAGAACTCAAGAAGCTATAGTTCTATGAATTCAGGGGATTTCAGCCAGGCGTCCACCATGCAGGGCATGCTATGCTTGCACAGGTAGCATGATGGAATGCAGAAGCTTTGAATGGAGCCCTGGTGGGAGGAGATGATGACTCTGGGGAGTTCAAAATCATTAAAGAGAGATAGCTAATTACAATCGAGACTAAGGGGCGTGGCACGCCATAGATGGCGCCACCAAGTTGAGAGGACTTGGGTGCGAGAAATCCTTGGTGGGGAGAAGCGAGATGATATCCCCAAGGATGGCGTCTGGGAGATCACTGATGTGGTCCGCTTGAGATTCTAGGGGTTCCTGGGATCCGTTGGGGGCGGGCTCACCACTTCTCCCCACGGTGCCCGGAGCGGGATCTACAATAGACATCGCCGCTGGCGGGAGCCTCATCTTCTTAGCGTTGGGCTCAGCCGACTCCATTTTCCTGGAGGACATCGCGTCGAGCTCACGGTATTGAGAGTAACAAATGACGAGCCTAGTTGTAGTGCGAGTGAAGAAGAACGAGAGATGGGGTTTTCTGTAATACTGTGGAAGAAGGGGATCTAGGATTTTCTGTAAGAGTGAGATGAGGAATTTGGGGGTACGAGTGGAGCGAGCTGATGTGAGGTGGGTGGGAGTGAGGAGGAACAAGAGCACCCATGTTTTTTGGGGGAGGTGTGCTAGGTAGCGTCAATCATTAAGTAAATATATGGGTTTTTGAATTGTTTTTATTATTTACTTGGGTGGATGGGCTGTTTTGTCTTGGGCCCAAAGAAACAATTACTACTAGTACAATGGAGACACTCTACAGCTACCCAGAAAAACAATTACTACTACTAAAGTGGATACACTACCGCTTTTGGCTCCTCCGAGGTGATTTAAACGTCTCCCTCTACCAAATGTTGTTTTACTTTTGTTCAACGACATGCGGGCCATGCAGCGCGCGGGCCCAAATGAAACCCACCAAATTAGAAGGTGGTATATAGGCGGAGAGTAACCCCGGTCATAGCGCGGTAGTAACGATCCGTCATATCACAAAACTCCACCTCCCCGCAGTCTAAGTTCGACAGACGAAGCAACCATCATTTCACTCTTCGTTGAATCCCCTTCTCCCTAACCATCTTCAAGAAATCCAACACTCGCATCTGCCATTGTTCTTCTTTCCCAACGAACGGAAGGTAAGCGGATCCATAATGTTGGTATATTTTCTTTCAGAAAAAATAAACTTTTGCAAAGTAGTAACCGATCCTCACTCTGTTTTTTGTTCCATTATCATTGCGATTGTGTTTTCCTTTCAGTTGTCTCCTAGTATTCCTCAGTTTCATGATGGACCAAGGAAAACCAGGCAAAGATCTGCCGATGTTGGAGCAGACGCGGGAAGCTGATCCCCACGATATAGAGAGCTCCAAGAAGATGGAGGCCCCCACCGAGCTGACCCAGATACGCTCATGGCCACTACTGAGAATTTCAACGCCCTATTTGTGGTTGAAGTCCCCATGGCCCTACACAAGCAGTTTACTCCCTTCGAGGATGTGTCCCCCCTCCCCCACTGAGCTGCCCAAGGTGATTTTCTTCTTTGTCGATATCAATTGTGGTTTTTATCTAAGTATGTGGTGATAAATAATGCAAAAATTTATTAGCTTCGGTTCCATCCTACCTTCCCTGTTGTCGGTGCAACAAAACCCTGGGTCTGTTGCCCTGACTGTGCACAGGCTCAAGAACAAGATTGAAGCAGCAGCCCAAGATAGAGTACAAGAAACCAAGAGATTCAGAGTACCAGCTGAGAGAAGAAAGACCGAAGCCAAGCTTGAGAAGCAAGCCATCACCAAGAAAAATACCTCCCTTGCCGGACAGGTGAGCCCGGCAAGGGGCATGGCCACCTCCGAAATAGAGAGCAGAAACGCCCCGGCAGGACATGCCGAGGGCTCGTGGAGGCCAAACCGCCCCACATAACATTCAAACATGACCCACGTCGTTAATCAATCCGGTGTCAACCCGCAAGATGTTTAAGTGGCAGCCATTAGCCACATGGCAGCCCGTTCCTACAAGAAGAACCCACATATGACACCCGTCCTGCGACGTGTTGATCAAGTAGATATGGAGCTGGCAGAATTGCTCGGCAAGGCTTGCCGGGCAGCCAACGATGTGACATTAAGCGGCGCATTTACTGCGCCATGTCAGCCCAGAGTTAGGTATGATAGCGCAGTTCGCTATCATATCAGTGCATAATGACTACTTTGCCACTGTGGTAACCCCTTAACCTATAAAAGGAGGCCCATTGCAACTGTAGAAAGGGGTTGGAAAGTTGATGAACCCACACCACCATACACACATAGTCGCTGCTGCCCAGAGGCAAACCCTGCCGAGCAAGTGTACTACGCACCACATCACCCATTCCACCATCAATCCACCAAATCAGGAGTAGGGTCTTATGCCTCACGACGGCTCGAACCTGGGTAAATTGCTTGTGTGCTCTCTACCGTGCTGTTGAACCAGCAAGGGGCCACCCGGTCATATAGGTGGCCGCTGATATGCCGCAACATATTTGGCCCACCAGGTAGGGGGGTCGCTTGCACGATCCTGAAAGTGTGCGCGGCGCGTCATCTTCATCACCATCATCATCTTCGACAGTGCCATCGACCAAGGCGCCCAAGAGGAAATCCGGCCCCCAGCCCCATCCCTCCACTTCGAGGGCTCCACCGCCCGCGGACTCCAACGCCGCAGGGAACACGGCAGTGCCTGATGAAGTGGACGCTGCTGGGGCCGTGGTTGGAGCAGTTGGTGCCCTATAACATCCGGATTTTCATCACCAACCATTCATATGCATTCATCATTTGAGCATTTTTTAGCATGAGTTTATTTGGGAATTGCTCCAAGACTTTAAGCAACTCAAGGACCCAAGTGAGAGAGTTGGAAGTTTTCCAAAGAGAAGCCCACTATTTTATTTATTTACCAAGTGGGGTTGGATCAATAATATTTTTGCCAAATTTCATTTTTCCAATATTTAAAATAAATGAGAGAAGATAATATGACTTCTTCAAAAACATAATAAAAATTTTGGAATTTGATTTTTGAGTAAAAATATTTTTTATTGAATTTTATTTGCAGTTTATTATTATTTGAAAAAATAGCTTAGTTTTTTTAGGCATTTTATATCAGAAAAATGTTCACTTTGTTCTAAATATTAGGTTTAGACAGTGAAAATTGTTTCTGGTATTTTTAGAAAAAAAATTATATTTTTTATGAATTTTCATGTTCGGGCGATTTTATAAATAAATAAAAAACTTCGCTCGGACCGCACTGGGCCGAAGCCCAGCTGGCACACCAGGCCGCGGCCCGTCTCCTCGCTACCTTCCTCCCGAGCGGGAGGAGTCCCGTCGTCGCACGAGCCAGAGTCCGGCTCGGACTCATCACCGGCCGCCCCCTTCCCAAAGGTAGACCGAGCCGCCCCCCTCCTTTATAAGCAAAGCTGCCACCCCCTGGCCTCCTACCACCGCCGCCGCAACCGCCGGCTCCACCACGCGCCGCCGCCAGCCACCGCCTGCGTCGTTCGCCGTCGCCCACTGCTGCTGCCGCACCGCCGTCGAGCGGCCGCCCCGCTCCGCCGTCCACCGTCGGCCGCACGCCACCAGAACCGTCGCCCGTCGCCCAATCCGCCACCTGCCGACTCGACCCGCGGACCGAACCCGATATGCGAGGTAATAAACCGCCCATTGTTTTTTTGTTATTTTCAGTTTTTTTAAACACCCTAGATCGGGTTTTTAGAAAACCCTAGTTCGATTATTTTTTCTGGTTTTATTATTTAACGAACGTTCGCTGTATAGTTACAGAAGACGAACGTTAGCAAATTAGTCTTTTCTTTTTCTGTTAATTTTCGTCGAGGACTTATCCGTGATGAATTTTTTTACACATCGGTCCCTGATCTTCAAATCCTCGTAACTTTTTACTCGTTAGTCCGAACTAGGTGAAACAAAAGCCAATTTCTTCGTTTCGATCTTATCTTTCTAGTAGCGCAATTCAAAGTTGATTTTGAAGGTTTTAAATTTTGAATTCAAGCAGTTTTGTGTTTGAAATTCGTTTGATCGTAACTTGAGTTTCGTAGCTTCGTTTGAGTTGATTATTTTTGCAAATCGGAGCTCTTGACCTAAAATTTCTGACAAGGCCAAATTCACTTAATTTTGGTACTGATTGAAATTGTTTTCTGTTGCAAGAGTGATTCGTTCGTTTTCGAATTCTTTCGAGGTCTGTTCTTCGATTCTGTTGCATGATTGCTTATGTATGCTACTGTTTGATTCCTATAGAATTCTAGGATTGCAAGGCGTGCTACTACGAGTCTTTAGGTTTCAGCAATCGTCAGCAAGGCAAGTACATACTTTGATCATACTTTCCAATACCCAGTTTTTATTGCATTAGTTAGATCCTCAAACACTTGGATGAGTAGGACTGGTTACATAATATGATGCTTTGTAGTTCATGAGGTAGGAACCCAATGACTTGAGATCAACCCAAGGGAATATATGTTTTGTTACTTATTGCTTAGCCATGCTTGTAGACGTGGATTGGTATGAGTGATTGCATGAAAGTTGTGAGTGTAATAACAACTAAGGGTTTCCTTAAGGTGAAAATTTAATACACATCTGGGTGGATTGGTTGTGGCAACCTGGGGATGGACCAGTGGTTGTCAGGGCACCGAGGGGTATACTAGTGTTTTCCACGGAATGCCACCCAGGCTCAAAGGGATCATATATCATTCATGCCTAGAAACTTCCATGTCCATCCACAATGCCATTATGGGCTCTGGCATAGTTTTGTATGTTGTGTGACCTCTTTCCGTGGTAGATTAGCTGGTGTAGAGGATGTAGGTGGTACGGTCTACCTAGGGTTAAGAGTGAATGCTTCTCATAGACTGTTGCTCGGTCATCCATTTTTCAAACACCATGCAGTGCGAGAAATCAAATGGAGGAGATCGAGTGGTGTGGGGAAAAGTGCACAAACCTCTGCAGGGTGTACAAACTGATCATGATTAGTCGTGTCCTAGGTTATGGACTTTCTTGAGTATCTTGGTATTTGAATGACGGAATGATCTCATCACTTTATTAAATTGTTGTGTCATTAATGACTTTGGTTTTAGGATTGAGATGGGGGTACCATTCTCAATTGTGCATGATTAAATTTAACATAGTAGTTAAGCAAATACATTCCTTTGTTGTAGGGAAATCAAGATTTGTGCAAAATAAACCTTACAGCCTCGATGAGCCAAATATGCATGTAGTTGTAGGCTTTGCTCATTATCATTACAGTGTGTTCTTGCCTGCATATTCAATGTGCTGACCTACATTGCTGCAACGTATCATGCACTCAATGTTTGCCGTGGAGTTGGATGGACTCAACTACTCTTCATAGCTTCCTCAGTTTATTTAATTTAGATGGCCTTCAGCCATTCTCGTGTAAATGATATTGCCTCTTCGAGGACTTTTCGATTTAATAAAGTGTGATTGAACCTCTGTTTTAAATCCTCGAGTGTTGTGTGTGTCAGCATATCGATCCAGGGATGACACTTAGCACAGAGACTTTGGTTCATTGGAATCGTGGTCGCTACAAGATTGTCTCATAGCACACGTTGACTGTAGGATGCAACCACTAGGATACGCCATAGGCTGTTCTTCTCTATTCATTCTACTTCTTCTCTACTCATTCTAATTCTTCTCTATTTCTTCTCTATGGATGTAGGACCCAGTGAGCATGTTCACTTAGCCAGACGATGACAAACCTTTCGGATAGCACTTGAAGGAAGTCACCAGATATTTGCACATTAGAATACCAAGTATCACTGGACATCTCTACGCAGCATCGCCGAAAGAGGAATGCTGGAACATCAAAGTTAGTATACATGGGAGGACTATTGCACCATTCATAGAGCCACAGGAGCTAGAATTTGACACATCGACATGGAGCTTAGGAAAGAGTATGGAAGCTCACATCACCTTTGGACGCATATGTGAAGTCTACAACAAGGACCTTGAAGACACCATCTACCAGATTTGTGGACATCGAGACCAGCAATGGGAGATGCTTCACACCAGGAAGGACGAATCCATTGTAGCTTACATCCAGGAGATGGACCAACATATTCGACGCTATGAGAATCAGATGTGCGCACTTATTCAGAAGACCAACATGGTGATAACCCGGAATGTGGAGCTAGAAGAAGAACTCAAGACAGTACGAGATGGATATGAAGAGGAAATTGCCGTATTATTGGAGCAGAATGAAGAACTGAAGAAGAAGGTTGGAACTGGCATAGTGAAGCCGGAACCAGAGATATGAATTACTATGGAGAACTACATTCTGATAGACAACACCGACAGTGATGAAAGTGACTATGAAGACGAAGATGGAGTAGACATCATGGAGTCTTTAGATGACTGTGATTAGATGACCACCATGTAATCATTAGTATTAATCCGAGTAGTTAGAATCGTTCGCTAGCTTTGTAATAGGATCTTTTGTGATCTTGATTAAAATTGAGTGATATGATATGAAATTGTTTTTCTCATGTCCATATGGGTAGTGATTTCCCCTAGACCTCATTCTATTCTAAAATATCCCCTCTAAACCCCTCAGATGCCTCCGAGACGTGAGCCCGAATTTGAGTTTCCCCCTGATATCACCCACTTGATCCAGCAGCAGAACACTTTGATGCAACTTCTAGTCCAGAACCAGAACAATAACAACAACAACAACAACCCACCTCCACCTCCCCATGACAACTTGACCCGGTCCTTAAGGCTGCAACCGCCGGTGTTCTCTAGTAGCACCGAGCCTATAGTTGCAGATGACTGGCTCCGTAAGATGGATAGAGAGCTAGAAACTGCAGGATGCCGAGATGTAGAGAGAGTGCGTTTTGCTGCACATCAGCTTGAGGGACCAGCAGCCGCTTGGTGGGAGAACTACACCGCCACCTACCCACCCGCTTCAATTACTTGGGATCAGTTTCAGCAAGCTTTTTGCACAGCACATGTCTCAGGAGGAGCCATGAGCCTGAAGAAGCGTGAGTTTCACAACTTGCGCTAAGGACACTGTATTGTGGGGCAGTACATGGATGACTTTAGGCAGTTAGCTCGCTACGCGCCAGATGATGTGTCCACTGACGCCATGAAGTAGGAGAAGTTTTTAGAAGGACTAAATGATGAGATGAGCATGCAACTGATGCTAGCAACCTACAACAACTATCAAGAGCTAGTGGACAAAGCTGTTATGCTAGAAGGGAAGCAGCAACAGATTGACAATCACAAGAGGAAGTATCGAGCTGCGAAGTTTAACTCTGGAGCCCAGCAGAAGCCCCGCTATACCCCATACTCAGGAGGACACAAACATCCCACCCATAACCATGGAGGCCATTCTAATAATGGACGGAATGCACACAATCACAGTGGTACTAGAAATGGCAATGGGAATGAAGGAAAGAACGGCCAGAATCGTTCCACTCCCTCAAGGCCTGCCAAGAAGGATCCGAGCCACATTACTTGTTTCAAGTGTGGAAAGACCGGACATTACGCAAATGGATGTCCCGAGTCAAAGAATGGGAATGGCAATGGAAGTTCAGTAAAGAAGCCCAACCCGTTCACTAGAGGATAAGTGAACCACGTCAATGTGGAGGAGATTGACGAGCAGCCCGACGCAGTTGTCGGTAAGTTTTGATTAATGCATTTACGGCCCTTGTCCTTTTAAACATTGGTGCATCGCATTCATACATATCAAGGGGTTTTGTGGAAAAGTATAAGTTGCCCACCACAGCCCTTAGGAAGCCCATGTTAGTGAGTTCCCCTGGAGCAGAGTATATGGCTAGCCATGGATGCTATCAAGTGCCATTGATCATTGGAAGACATGTATTTCCCACGGACCTTATTCTTTTGGAATCCCAGGGTTTGGATGTAATCATAGGTATGGGTTGGCTATACAAATTTGAAGGAAACAACGATTCCGCCAGTAGATCAATCCTTCTCACCACCCTGGAAGGAAAGAGGATCAAGTATGTGTCGAGGCACACACCTAGGAAAGCACATGCGAATGCACTCACGGGAATTGTTCAGGAAGAAGTGCGAGTTGTGAAGGATTACCCCGATGTATTCCCAGAGGAGTTAACCGGCATGCCACCGGATAGAGACATAGAGTTCTTAATTTAACTATTACTCGGCACCGGACCAATATCTAAGAGACCATACCGGATGCCGGCTAATGATCTGGAGGAGATCAAGAAGCAAATCAAGGAATTAATGGATAAGGGTTACATACGACCAAGTTCATCACCGTGGGGAGCCCCAGTGCTCGTAGTCGAGAAGAAGGATGGATCATTTAGAATGGTTGTTGACTATCGTGCACTGAACAAGGTTACAATCAAGAAGAAGTACCAATTGTCGATGATCAACGATCTGTTTGACCAGCTGCAAGGAGCCAAGGTATTCTCTAGGATCAATTTGCGATCAGGATATTATCAGCTGTAGATCCGAGAACATGATATACCCAAGACAACTTTTATCACAAGGTATAGGCTTTATGAGTATACAGTTATGTCATTTGGTCTGACTAACGCTCCTGCCTATTTCATGAGTATGATGAACAAGGTATTCATGGAGTTCTTGGATAAGTTTGTGGTAGTATTCATTGACGACATATTGATATACTCCAAGAATGAAGAGGAGCACAAGGAACATTTGCGTTTAGTTCTCGAGAAGCTCCGAGAACATCAGTTATATGCCAAGTTTAGGAAATGTGAGTTTTGATTGAAGGAAGTTGGATTCCTTGGACATGTTATATCAGGAGACGGCATATCCATAGACCCCGCCAAGGTTGAGGTGGTCACAGAATCGAAGGCACCCACCTATGTTGGCAAAATTCGTAGTTTTCTTGGACTCGCAGGATGTTACTGGAGATTTATTGAGAATTTCTCGAAGATTGCAAAACCTATGACGGAGTTATTGAAGAAGGAGATTAAGTACAAGTGGACCGAGGAATGTGAGGCCAGTTTTCAGGAGTTGAAGAAACATTTGGTTACAGCCCCAGCGACGATTATTCCGGATATACACAAGGATTTCCAAGTATATTATGACTCTTCTTGTCAAGGACTTGGAGGTGCTCTCATGCAAGACGGAAGAGTTGTGTCGTACGCTTCACGACAGCTTCGACCACATGAGTTGAATTACGCCACACATGATTTGGAGTTAGCAGCCGTGGTGCACGCACTCAAAACTTGGAGACATTTTCTTATTGGAAACCATTGTGATGTATACATGGATCATAAGAGTTTGAAGTACATCTTCACACAGAAGGAGTTGAATCTCAGGCAAAGGAGATGGTTGGAGCTCATAAAGGATTATGACATGAGGTTGCATTATCATCCAGGAAAAGACAATGTCATGGCAGATGCTCTAAGCCGCAAGAGTTATGTTAACACAATCATTTCTGGGGATTGACCCCAGGAGTTAGCCGATGATCTTAGAGATTTGCAGATGGAAATAGTTCCTAGAGGTTATGTTGCCACATTGGAAATTCAGTCCACGTTGTTCGGAAAGATTCGGGAAGCCCAAAAGATGGACAAAGAGATTACGGAAATAAAGGAAAGAATGGCCGAGGGAAAGGCAGAAGGATTTCTTGAGGATGAATACGAAACACTTTGGTTTGAAAAGCGTATTTATGTGCCCAATGACCCCGAGATTAGGAAGTTGATACTCTAGGAGGCTCATGATTCGCCATATTCGATTCACCCCGGCAACACTAAGATGTACTTGGATTTTGTCGGTGTACTAGAGTAGGGGTACCCTAGTATCCCGAACTTGTGCACGAGCAGTCGCAGCACCCCGCGGCAAGGCTTGCCGGGTGACCGCCAAGGTCCTCCGTGGTTCCTTTGGATCCATTCAAGAACAAAGTATTTAAGCCAAGAAGACAAGACCCCGGCAAGAGGAGCTTGCCGGGAAGGCCAACCAAGGCATCTCAAGGAACTTGCCGCGACGCGCCACGCGTCCCGGCAAGGCCCGGTGAGCGGCAAGCTCCCGGACGCGACAAGACAACGACCGCGGCAAGGCGCTTGCCGCGACAAGCTACCACTCTGTACCCGCGCTCCAGCGCATCCACCAACGTGTCGCACTGGGACCCTCCCAGGCGTACGTGGCGGGAGGCTGTGCAGCCAGCGGTACGCGGTGGCAAGCGGCGCTGACAAGATTGTCGCCGTGGCGAGCGGTGGCGTCCCTGACGGTCCCTTTTTGCACTGTTTGGGCGACGCCGATGGGCATTTAATGCCCTTGTCCCCTGCCGTCAGGGTTAGGTATGATACACTGTACATGTAGTTGTACCAACTACAACACCTTTCCATTTTCACCCTTGTCTACGTTGCCACCTGTCGGTGACCCCTTGAGCATATAAAAGAAGGCCCATGCGCAATGTAGAGGGGGGTTCGAGGGAGAGGAACTCTCACGCTCGGTCTCGTTAGCTGCGGGTGTGTACTGTAGCACTCAGCGCTCCTGAGCAAGAACTCAATACAAACCACAAAGCAGGAGTAGGGTTTTACGCATCCGTGCGGCCCGAACCTGGGTAAACTGCTCGTGTGCTTCGCCACGATCTGCTCTTCGTGCGATCTCCGCCCCCCGCCGAACCGAAAGGGGCTCGGTCCGCCGGTCCCCATAGGTGCTCATGGATTAGTTTCCCCGACATCTTTGGCGCGCCAGGTAGGGGTGTGTCGAGGTTGTGTGAACCTGATCCGGCATTCACACGAGCTAGATCTTCATCATCTTCATCAACATGCCGCCGAAGAAGAAGGCTTCGGAGGCAGCTGCTCCGTCCGCGCCGAACCCACCGCCGCCGGAGCAAGCGGCTGGTGGGATAGACGTCAGCGGAAGAACGGGCGTCGACGAGGGAGCTCACGGTGCTGCCAGGTCCAAGGACAAGACTGCGCTACCCATCGGCGGCGCAGTCGGCTCCCACAACGACCTGGCGCACTCCAAGACCTCGGCGTCCGTACATGCACCGCGCCCATCTCAGGAGGCGCGGGACAGGCAGCGTCATGGTACTCACGGTACCATATGTTGGCTGGGCCAAGATCGAGATGGTGGATCTCGGAATGCTCAAGACCAGCATGCATGCCAACATGCTGGCACGAGCGAGGCACGGTCGCCTGGACGGGATACTGCTCCTTCTAACATAGTTAGAAGTCCGAGCATATCCCGCTCCTCACACCGTTCGCCACCGCAACCCGCCACTCCAGCGGAAGCTTTGGCGCGAGCTCAACTGCTCCTAGACTACCCTCCAACGGCAGACAAGATCGACGATTGGAGGGCCACCATTCAGAGTCTCATCGGCTTCGCCAACGGCGACACTCCGCGGCAGCCAAGTACATCGCAGCCGCGACAAGTCAGCCAGGCGCAAGCCGGTGCCGACAAGACCGGTGGGGGTGCAACCACCGTGCACTCTCCGCCCCAAAGGCCAAGATCGCCGACTCGCCGGATCCATCTCGACAGCGACTCCACCTCGTCATCAGATCCGCGAGCTCGTCGCGATCAGCGCCAAGTTCTTCATGAACGACAGCAAGAAGACGCTCGTACTCGCATCGAGCGCCGGAGAGATGCGCGGCGTCAATCGGACCAACGCGTTGGGCCCGCTGTCGACATGCATGCGCCAGGGGAACCAGGCGACTTGCCGTACGCGGTAAGTTGCCCTGCGTTTACTCGTGAGCTGCGGCAAGTCCACTGGCTCAGTACGAAGAATTTCAAGCCAGACATACCAGAGAAGTACGACGGCAAGTTGCATCCGTCGGAGTTCCTCAGCATCTACACCAACGCGGTGCAAGCTGCCGGGGGCGGGACGACAAGATCCTTGCCAACTACTTCCCGCTGGTGCTCAAGCCCAACGTCGGGTCCTGGCTCATGCACTTGCCGAACAACTCCATATCCTCCTGGGCAGACCTATGCCATCAGTTTGTTGGCGCCTTTACAGGCGGCCACAAACCTCATGGCCAAGAAAGTGACCTTCATCTACTCGCCCAGAAGGAGGGAGAGCCCCTGCGCAAGTACATTCAGAGATGTCCACCCTGCCGCGGTCATCAGCGCGTTCCATCAGAACGTGCGTAACCGCAGGATGCGGGGGGAGATGGCGATGTGCAAGATTAGAGACGTCAGTGAGCTGTATGCCCTGGCCGACAAGTGTGCACGTGCTGAGGAAGGGAGGAAACTCCCCGGAGAGAATACAGGAGCGGGAGGATCTGACAGTGAAGATGCTGCCCCGGCAAAGAAAAACCGGCGGCGGAACAACAGGAAGAAGAAAGGCAAAGATGTGCTAGCCGTTGAGCAATCCGGCAACGAAGGTGGCGCCAAGAAAGCCAAAGTTGGTAGCTCCGGCAAGGAGATTGCCACATGCACCAACTGCCAGGCTGTGGCGACCGCCGACAAGCAGGACGGCACCGATAAGCAGTACTGCAAGATCCACCGCACCAAGGGTCATGACCTCCAGAACTGCAAGAGGGTCGAGCAGCTTGTCGAGCAGCAAAAGTCTGAATACGAGTGGCGCGACAAGGAAAAGGCCCAAGGAGGTGCTGGAGGATCCGGCACGAAGCGTCCCGGCCGGGGAGGACGCCGCGGCAAGGCCAAGCAGCGGCAAGGAGACAGACCTCCCCGTGGCCGTGACAAGGATGAAGATGACGACGACGATGAAGACATGGATGATGTCGAGACCAGTGAGCAGGAGTTCCAGAAAGCCATAGAGGTCTTGTGCGTTGACGGCGGTGCTTCTCTGCATACTTCACACCGCCAACTCAAGCAGTGGGTGCAGGAAGTCAATGCGGCAGAACCACTTGTCAAATCGCGCAAGCTTCTGAAATGGTCCAGCACGCCTATCATCTTTGATATTGAGGACCACCCTGATCGCACAACTGCGGTCGGGTGCTTGCCGATGTTGGTTTCACCAACCATCCGCAACCTCAAGGTCACTAAGATGCTAGTTGACGGCGGGGCCGGCTTGAACCTGATCTCCTCCGCTGTACTCCAGAAACTCCAGATCCCTGACAGCGAGCTCGAAGAGACCAGCACATTTCAAGGAATCAACCCGGGAAGGAGCAAGCCGAAGGGGAAGATCACGTTGCCAGTGACATTTGGCGGCGAGTTGAACTTCAGGGCTGAGAGGGTCACCTTTGACGTTGCCGATTTTCCATTGCCTTACAATGGGATACTCGGCCGTCCAGCACTCACCAAGTTCATGGCAGCCTCTCACTACGCATACAACATGCTGAAGATGCCAGGCCCGATAGGTGTCATCTCTGTCCCTGGCGACAAGAAGGATGCTCTTATCTGCGCCGACAAGATCTACTGGGAAGCAGCAGCCGCAACAGATAGCAAATCACTTGCCGCTGAAGCTCCCGGAGGGAAGAAGAAGACCAAGTCCGGCAAGAGTTCTGATGCCCACTCCGGCAAGCGCACCTCTTCGGAGTGCTGCGCTACCGTCGAGAACGCACCATCGAGCTCCACCGGCAAGTGTAAGAAGGCAATGGCAGCTCCGCCAGAGACCAATAAGGTGTCCGCCAAGGAGGACGGCACTGGTGGTACCTTCACCATCAGTGCCACTATTGACCCTAAATAGGAAAGCGCGCTCATTGCTTTCCTGCGGGGGAACGTCGACGTGTTTGCGTGGCAACCGTCTGACATCCCCGGTGTTCCCAGGAAAGTAATTGAGCACCATCTTGGCGTCTGTCCTCATGCGCGGCCCGTCAAGCAGAAAGTCAGGAAGCAAGCAGTGGAGCACCAAGAATTCATCGCAGAAGAGATCAAGAAGCTGGAAGGAGCAGGCCTTGTCAGAGGAGTACTCCATCCTACATGGTTGGCCAATCCTGTAGTCGTGCGCAAGGCAAACGAGATATGGAGGCTTTGTATCGACTTTACCGATGTCAATAAAGCTTGTCCCAAAGCCCCATTTCCCTTGCCGTGCATTGACCAAATTGTTGACTCCACGGCCGGATGTGACCTGCTTTCATTTCTTGACGCATACTCAGGATACCATCAGATCTTCATGGCAGAAGAGGATGAAGAGAAGACCGCATTCATCACTCCATGTGGCACGGAATGTTTCATATGGATGCCTTTCGGTTTAAGGAATGCTGGTTCAACATTTGAAAGGGTAGTCCATGTCGCTCTTGAGCCACAAATACACAGAAATGTGGAAGCATACATGGATGACATAGTAGTCAAGAACAAGGACAAGGCAACTCTGATCCAAGATTTAGACGAGACCTTTGCAAATCTGCGCAAGATCAAGCTCAAGCTCAACCCCGAGAAGTGTGTGTTTGGAGTCCCTTCCGGCAAGCTTCTCGGGTTCTTCGTGTCTCAACAGGGAATTGAAGCCAATCCCGACAAGATCAAGGCCATTGAGCTGATTGAAGCACCCAAGCGCGTCAAGGATGTACGAAGACTTGCCGGTTGCATGGCTGCTCTCAACAGGTTTATCTCTAAGTCTGCTGAGCGTGCCCTGCCGTTTTTCAAAATATTGAAAAAGGCAGGTCCAATGAAATGGACTCCGGAAGCGGAGGCTGCGCTGCAAGACTTGAAGAGATACCTGTCCTCCACTCCAACACTTGTCGCACCTAAGCCACAAGAGAAGTTACTGCTGTATATAGCGGCAACCAATCAAGTGGTTAGTGCTGCGTTAGTAGCAGAGAGGGAGGCAGATGATGAGCCAGCAACCGCGGCAGACGCATCCAGCGACAAGCAGGGGGCTTCCCCGACAAGCTCTGGTCCCGACAAAGATGGATCTGCGCAGGCGCAAGAGTAGATACAGAAGAGAATGGTGCAGCGCCCAGTATACTTTGTCAGTTCCCTTCTGCAGGGGGCTAGGTCAAGGTACTCTGGTGTGCAGAAATTGCTTTTCGGCCTTCTCATGGCCTCGAGAAAGCTGCGCCATTACTTCCAAGCACATGAGATCACAGTTGTCACTCGCTTTCCGCTGAAGAGGATACTGCAGAATCCAGAAGCAACAGGCATGATTGTTGAGTGGGCACTGGAACTGTCAAGCTTTGGCCTCAAGTTTGAGAGCACTTCAACTATCCAAAGCAGAGCATTGGCAGAATTCATAGCAGAGTGGACGCCAACACCAGATGAAGAAATTCCAGAAACGAGCATCCCCGTCAAGGAAGCAAGCAAAGAGTGGCTGATGTACTTTGATGGTGCCTTCTCGCTGCAAGGCGCCGGCGCTGGTGTGTTGCTTGTTGCACCCATCGGAGAGCACCTCAAGTAAGTAGTCCAGATGCACTTTCCCAAGGAGCAAGCAACAAACAATACCACAGAGTATGAAGGTTTGCTTGCCGGTCTCAGGATCGCGGCAGACCTTGGGATCAAGAAGCTCATTGTCAGGGGTGACTCGCAGCTTGTCGTCCGCCAAGTAAGCAAGAGTTATCAGAGTCCGTTGATGGAAGCCTGCATTGATGAAGTGAGAAAGCTAGAAGAGCACTTTGACAGCCTACAGATGGAGCATGTTCCAAGAGCTCATAACGACATTGCCGATGGCCTGTCGAAGTGCACCGCACTCAAGTTACCTGTGGAACCAGGGATCTTTGTGCTCAAGCTGACCCAACCGCCCGTAACGCCATCAACTGGAGAGAGCAAGAAGAGGAAGTTGATTTCTAGTGACTATTTTCCGGCAGAGCTTCCCAAAGCCGACGCCAAGAGGGTCCCCAAGATCAACACCAAGAGCGCTGAGGAGCAGTCTGCTCCGGCAAGCCCTAGGGTTTGTTCCGTTGAAGCAGACGCTCCCGACAAGTTTTGCTCCGGCAAGCTTGCCGGGGAACGTCAAGCTCCGGCTGAGCCGCAGGTTCTCGCCGTAGAAGCGGATGTTCCCGCAGCAGCAGATGTGCCTTTAGTCCTTGTTGTCGAGCCACAAGCTCCAGCATGGGCACAGCAGATTGTCCGTTTCCTTCAGACAGGAGAACTTCCCGAAGAGCAAGAAGAAGCGGAAAGAGTAGCCCAGCAGTCAAGTATGTACCAGTTTGTCGACAACACACTGTACAGAAGAAGACTCAACGGTGTGAAATTGAAGTGTATTCACCAGGAAGACGGACAAAAGCTGTTGGTAGAGATACATGGAGGCATATGTGGTCACCACATTGGCGCAAGAGCACTTGCCGGCAAAGCATTCCGGCAAGGTTTCTTTTGGCCGACAGCCCTACAGGATGCAACTGCACAAGTAACCAAGTGTGAAGCGTGCCGGTTCCTTTCCAAGCAGATACACCAGCCAGCTCAAGCTCTCCAGACGATCCCTTTATCCTGGCCATTTTCGGTCTGGGGGCTCGACATCCTCGGCCCCTTTCCCCGAGCAGTCGGGGGCTTTGAGTACTTGTACGTTGCAATCGACAAGTTCACAAAGTGGCGGGAAGTGGAAGCAGTGAGGAAGGTGACAGCACAGTCAGCAGTCAAGTTCTGCAGGTCGATTGTTTGCCGCTTCGGGATCCCTAACAGGATCATCACCGACAACGGTACGCAATTCACGAGCCGCACCTTCATGCAATACGTCCAAGATCTTGGCGCCAAGGTCTGCTTCGCTTCTGTTGCTCACCCGAGAAGCAAGGGTCAAGCGGAGAGGGCAAATGCTGAAGTGCTGCGCAGGCTCAAGACCAGGACTTTCGACAAGCTGCGGAGGTGCGGAAGAAACTGGATTGAGGACCTGCCATTGGTTCTTTGGTCGATCAGGACGACGCCAAACCGAGCCACTGGCCAGACAGCTTTCGCTCTAGTCTATGGAGCAGAGGCAGTTCTCCCCACGGAACTTGTATACGGGTCACCTCGAGTGCTCTCTTATGATGAGCTTGAGCAAAAGCAGCTGCGACAAGATGACGCGCTGCTCCTTGAGGAAGACCGTCTTCAGGCTGCTGTACTAGCTGCTCGCTACCAGCAAGCTTTGCGCCGCTACCATATCCGCCAAGTTAACGCGAGAAGTCTCGAGGAAGGCGACCTTGTTCTTCGGCGCGTTCAGTCCGCCAAGAATTCCAACAAGTTGACGCCGAAGTGGGAAGGCCCTTACCGGGTGAAACGAGTCACTAGGCCTGGTGCCGTCCGCCTTGAGACCGAAGATGGCATTCCGGTGAGCAACTCCTGGAACATCGAGCGTCTTCGTAAGTTTTACTCGTAAGGAACGGTTGCCGGAACCCGTTCCGGCAACCACCTTTTGTACAAGTCTTGCCGTTGTTGCATGTAATCCTTTGTACAAAGCCGGGCGCAGCCCCCATGCATAAGTAAAGCTAATGTGCTCCGCACATCTTGTCAATTTCATGCTTTCTATTTTTTGCATGTGTTATCTGACATTTTGTGCAGCACCTACCCCCGGTAAGCAATAACGAGCCGTAAGGCTCCATATCATTATTTTCTCTTCTTTCTTTTTCTCAAGGAAAGGAAGGTTCCCTCGCCCACAAGTTTGCCGGGGGGAAGGAGAAGATTATGATACGGACCCGGCGTCGTTCAAGAAAGTTTTGCCTTGCCGGGAAGCAAACAACAGAAAAGCTAAGTTGCCAAAGTTTGGGCAATCAGATTTTTAAATTTTTAAGTTATCTTCCTTGAACGACCGTGCTTTGTATGGAAAACCTGTGTGCGGAGGAACCAACTCGCAGCTAGTTGTGCCCTTACTTTGTTTTGAGTCCCGCTCAACAACTTAAGTGTGCTGCGACTAGAGTTGCGCCCTTACTTTGTTTCGAGTCCGCTCAACAACTTAAGTGAGCTGCGACTAGTTGGGACAAGGTTTCTTGTCGGTAACGGCACCGCCAGCAGGCTGCTGATGTCCCGCACTCAGCGCTCGCAGCTAAGGTGCCTACGCCGGCAAGTTCCCTAAAAGCGTAGGGCGGAAACATACAAAGGAAGGAATCAAGTAAAGGAAATAACGTTGCAATCATTACCCAAAATAGAGTTATATTACAAGGTAGCTTTTCGCAGCTCTAACAGATTGTTCTCATAACATGACTAGCAGCAACAAGAAAAGAAAAAAACGGGCGGCCTAGTCTACGCGATCGCCCTCAACCCTCTTGATCCCGCTCACCTTGTCCACAATGGGTGCAACAAGGGCCTTGAGTGCCTCCAGATCGGCATCTGACGGCAGGGTCTTGAGGACGTTGGTGAGGTTGAGGCCCGGGTTACGGAAGGCCACCTTCACCAACACCTTTTGGAGGGCTCCCGCGCAGATCTTGCGCGACTCATCGGCCAGCTGCTTTGGGATCTTCTCCCGGAGTCGCTGGAGGGCCGTCGCCACGCCTTTGAAGAACAGAGTAAGCTTGGCGCTGGGTTGGAGGTTCTCATCGGAGGGATACCCGAGATCCTCCATCCCCAGCTGTGCCAGCTCCTTGTCAATATATGTGGCAGCATTCACGAGACCCTCCGTCCAGTGCTCGACGGTCTCCGTGAAAGTGTTCTGGACGACAGCAGCACTCGCCAGCAGCGCCTTCTCGGCCTTGATCGCCTCCTTCAAGGCCGCCTCCCGCTCCCTGGCGCCGTCCAGCGTCTTGGTCAAAGTGGTCAGCTTCAACTCAAGATCTGCGTTGGAGTCCTTGGCGGCGCTGAGCTCCTTGCCCTTCTCGTCAAGACGAACCTGCAGCTCTGAGTTGCTGTGGGCGTCCTTCTCCCGCTCATGCTTGAGCGCGGCAAGCTCCTCGCCGCTCGCCTTGAGATTAGCTTCCAGCTGGGCCACCTTCGTCTCCAGCTCCTTCTTGGCGGCCTCGGCAGCTGTGGCAGCGTCCTCTGCTTGCTTGAGGGCTCCGCCAAGTGATTGCTCGTGCGCGGCAAGCTCCTCCTCGTGGCTGTCAAGATTGACCTTCCGCTGCGCCAGCTAGCCCTCCCGCGCGGACAGCTTCTCAGCGGCAAGCCGCTATTGTTCTTCGACTTCAGCCTTCTCGAGGAAGAAGGCCTGCTACTCCTCGGCAAGTTGCTCCCGCTCCTCTGACAGGGACCGGAGAGCTGCCTGGTTGAGACCCCGGAGCTCCTCCGCGCGCTTCTCGATGAAAGCTCCCGCCTTCGCGGCAAACGCCTCTCGGGACTCCAGCTTTGCCTGCCGAGCGCGGTAGAGCGACAACAGCTTCCGCAGCAGCCGCTCCTCCTCAGGCTCGCCGCTGCTGCTGCTCGGCGCGTCAACTAGCGTCAGCCCAGCAGAGGCGAGAATCTCTCCGTCAAAGCTCTCTCCTTCGACCGGCTCCCTGGAGAGTGACGCCAAGGGGAGATTGATGAAGACGCCATCGCCGGCCTTCAAGTAGACGCCTGGCTGGGGCTCTTTGGGGCCTGACGCTGCGGCAGCGGCGGAAGGGTCGGCGGTTGGCGTAGCGCCTGGCGCTCCTGTGGCCTTAGGGCAGTCAGTGCAATCGCCAGACCCCTCGCCAGCTGCTGCGGCGGCAGCCTTGGCGGCCTCATCGCCGGCGGGATCGTCAGCGCCGGCTGCTTCTTCGGTGGCAGCGGCGTCGCCGGTGTTGCCGCGCGTATTCTCCTCGCCAGCGACCTCCGTCTCCATCGGCTCCGCAGTGGATGGTTCTGACGGCCGGAAAAGGGGAGAAAAGTCAAGCAAATATCCAAAAAGAATATCAAAAGAAGAAGAATCCAAGGGATGTTTTGAAGCAAAAGGATTACCTTCACTAGGATCTGCAGTAATAGTCTCCGCCGGCGGGGGGCCGCTCGTGCTCTCCTTTGCCGGAGAGCTCTCCCTTGCCGGAGAACTCTCCCTTGACGGAGAGACCCTCGCCGGAGAACTCTCCCTTGGCGGTGTAGTCGAAGCAGATGGCTTGTCGGGGGCGGTCTCCGGGCGCTCCTGCTGGGGCTGCTCTGCTCCTACACAAACCAACAGTCAGATGTCAGCAAAGTAAAGAGCATCCACGCACGCCTTACAGCGGAAAGTGAACCATATACTTACACTGGGGGCTGCGCTGTGGGCTGCTCTGAAGATTAGTTGCCGGGTCCGGCAAGGTGGTCTCCGGCAAGGTGGTCTCGGGTGCATCCTCTGCTGTCGCTGCGGGTTCGTCCTCGACGATAATCACCTCCTCTCTCCTCGCCGGGACCTTGGCTCTCTTCGCCGCTCTCTAGGCCAGAGTCCGGAAAAGAGATAAGTCCGGAGTGAAACAAATGAGATACAAGACAAAAACAGCAAGAATTGAAGAACTACAAGTACAACAAAGAATCTTACTCTTCTTCTTCCTCGTCGGAGCTGAGCGCGGAGAAGTCGAAGTCCGGCTCACGTCCGGCACGAGGAGGCGGAGGAGTAGGCTCCCTTGGCTGCTTGGCGGGAGCAGTGGCGGTGGTCCGAGACGACCCCGCCCCGGCTGCCGCCGCGGCGTGAGAAGCGGCAGGAGCAGAAGCGGTGCCCCGGGAGGGCCCCGCTCCAGTTGCCGCAGTAGCGCGAGGTGCTCCCGTGGCAACAGTACTTGCCGCGGGGGAGCGTGTCGCGCGGCGCGGCGCCTGTTGACTCGTCTGCCGCTCCGCTACGTCCCCGGCCTTGTGCAGACGCCTTCTTGGTGGAGCTGTGGGCTCTGCTTGCGGTGAGCTGCCTGAAGATGAGGAGGAAGAGGAGTCGATCTCCAGCGAGCTGCTCGTATCCTTAGCGGGCTCGCTCGACTCGACGTCATGCCCAGCACGGCTTGCCGCCTCTGCTGCCTCTGCCTCCTCCTCGCCGGCAAGCTCCTCTTGCTCGGCAAGGCTTGCCGCCTTTGCTGCCTCTGCCTCCTCCACGGTGAATCCAAACTCGCCCGCGGCTGCGGCTGCCGCCGCCTCTTCCAGCCTAGTGGCAATGCGCTTCATCTCCGTATGGTGGTGTCACGGGTGAGGCCTTTCTTCTCGTCGGAATGAATCGGCACTTCTTCCAAGCCGTCAAAGAACTCCTGCACGGCGTCATCTGCAGGCTCTTGCCGAGTTGGGTCAATCCCATGCGAGTCGCACAGCGGCATCATTCCACGAATGCGGCGGAGCGCGGAGTTGTTGCACAGCGGAACGACGCCCTTCGGCAACCTGAACACTTCGGGATGTTGAGGGTCGTATTTGAACAGCTCGCGGAGCATTGCGTCAAGTTCCATAACAGTGAAGTTGAAGTTGAGGCCCGGGCGCAGCCTCATGATGTCCGCTGCGTTATCGAACTCCCAGGCGGATCTCCTCCTGTAATGCCCCGGATATATCTCTGGCTTCATCAATTCCATTCCGGGTTCTTCGTCTTTCGGGTTTTTCGTCCTTTTTTGTCGTGTGCGTGTGTGGCATTCATCCATAGCATGTTGTCATGTGCATTGCATTGCATTTGTGTTGTCGTTTGCATCCGGTCCCACACATTCCTTTCCGTTGTCCGTTTTGAGTTCCGGAGCTCTCTCACGTGTCCGAGGCATCCCCGAGGCCTACTTTGGTGTTTGGCCGTGTAACGTTTCCGGTTTGGCGTGAGACTTGTCGTGCGATGTTGTTTTGTTGTGTGTAACCCGCATGTCAAATCTCGTCACGTTTGGAGTTCGTTTGATACTCCAACAGTTACTCTCGTGGGCTGAAAGTACCTCCTCTATGAGGCCCAAGACACCCCTCCAACAGCCCACCAACCCAACTCAAACCCCTCCCTTCATCTAGTCCATCCAATTGTGATCGCGTGGCCGAAAACCTCCCCTCATTTGGACAACCCTAGCTCCTTGTGCCTATATAAACGTCCACCTCCTCCAAAATTTGCGTCCAGAAACCCTAATGTTTCCACAGTTCGCCGCCGGTGCTTCCACCGTTGACGCGCGGTGCTTCCACCGTTGAGCCTCCGTGCTTCCGACGTCCCAGCGAGCCGTGCTTCCACCTCACTGCAATCGTGCTTCCACCGGGCACTCGCCGTGCTTCCACCCGACGCGCGGGCCCGGGGGCCCGAGGTCATCTCCTACCTCAGATCCGCGCCGCCGTCTTCCCCGCCGTCGGCCGAAGTCGGCCGCCTCCATGCACCTCGCCGCCGGCTGCCCCTTCTTCCCCGCCGGCCAGCCTCCGCGCCGCCCTCTCCGGCCACCGCCGCCGCGCCCCGCGCCTCCACCGCTGGACTCCACCCTGATCCGCCGCCGGCCTCCGCCGCCCACCGCCGCCCGGCCATCTCCCGCCGCCTCCCTTCGGCCGGGCCTCGCCGGCCCCTCGCCGCGGCCTCCCCTCGTGCCGGGAAGGGCCGCGCCCCGATCCCCTTCTTCCCAGCCGCCCGGTCGCCGCTCTCCAGCCGCCTCGAGCGATCGGGAAGGCCCCGATCCAGGCTTCCGCCGAGGAAGCCCTCGCGGGCCGGTAGCCCGATCCGGCCCGTTAGCCGCCCCGATCCGCCCCGCTGCCCGATAGGCCCGTGGATCCGCGGCCCGATCCGCCGCCCGTCCGCCCCGTTGACTTCGCGGGCCCGTTAGCCCGTTTGACCAGATTTGTCTGAGGCTGCTTCTTTTCTCCTAAGTCTGTAGATTTTTCTAGTCTGATGCAGTTTTGTTATCTGGATAACTTTTTGTGTGATTGTCCGATTTGAGCAAATGATATGTCAAAACGATCGTGGTGACTCGTACTATGTTTTGTTCCATTATGCCATGCATGTTTGAGGTCATCTAGATGTCTTAATCTTCATGAGAAGAGTGCTACTTGTTATAAACTGCTGTTAGTAGTTGTTTTCATGCCATGATTGCAATGTGATATCTTGGTGCATGTTTATCCAAATGATGCAAATGAGATGTCCACATGTTCATCATGAGATGCTCTACATGTTGGTTGCTTTAGCTTGCATGATAGAATTCATCTTGCCATGTCTATCTCCTTCGCAAAGTGCTATGTGGCTATTATGTTGTTAAACTTGTTACGAGATGCCTAGTTGAGGAGCTCGTTGCTATTGATGTGTTTGTCCCCTTGATGCATGCTTAGATGTTTTGGTTTCACCATCATGTGTACTTTGCTGTGGTGCTTACCCCTTGCCATGTCTTGCCTTCAGGTGACTTAAACTTGCTCACAAACATGCCATGATGTTACTATTGTTTTAACACTTGGTGAAATTTCACTAAGTCTGGAATCTGTAATTTCCAGATGCCATGTTTGCTTGTTGTTCTAGGCAAATCCATGCTAGTTTTGGGGTGCCTCTTGATGATTCCTTGTTGTATAAGTTGTTGGCTATCAATCCCTTCGCTCACATGCTTATTTGGGTGGCTGTAGCATATTTATCTTTTGCTCCCAAGTTGCTATAAAATATTGCTGTCAGGATTTTGTTGTCAAGTTCAAAATGTCATAGCTTATTGCTATTGATCCATGCCTCCTTTGGAGATGCTCCAATGGAGTTGTTTGCTGTAGAGTATGTCTACTTTATGTCCATGCTCCTTGTCATGATGTTTGAGTGCTGTAGATTATTTATCTCTTGCTCCGAAGTTGCTATGTGGCTGTTAATTTCAGCTTGTGCATGTTTATTGTTTCGGGTGTATCTGTTAGCCCGTTGCTCCGTTTTGAGCAAGTCATATATGTAACTTGTGTGTTTGTGCATGTAGATTCATAATATCCTCATGTTATCATGTTTTGAAGCATTTTGCTTGTTGCACATTGTCATGCTCCTTGTACTGTAACCCTGTGCTTCCTATGTTGACTTTCTGTGCTTCCTAAGTGCATCTGTAGTGCTTCCATAGTGCATCAGCCATGCATCTAGTAGTTTTGTGCATTGCATCTTGTTGATTTCGTGCCCTGTGTGTTTGTGTTGAGTAGAGCCGGAAGCTGAGACCGAGTACGAGAACGAGGTTACTACCGAGGTTGAGAATGAGGAGCCCACTTACGATCCCATCGACGACTCTTCAGGCAAGATGACCTGACCCCGATAACATTACTATCTTTGCCTATTGTTAGAAGTCTCGCCCTATAGTTTTTCCTCGATGCCCATGTTTTTCCTGTCAGCCTCCTATTGTAACCATGAACCTGTTTAACCACCCTACCTATGCAAACCTTTGACTGGCTAAGTAAGCATCGCTCAGCCCCTCTTATAGCATTGTTAGCTGCAGGAGAAGATTGAAGATTCTTGCTTCTTGTTGAAGCTTGTTGGGACATCACACTATAATAACTCTTAATGAAATCATCTATATATTGGTAATGGGTGGAAGGCTAAGCCTTTTGCTTGGTGATTTGTTCCACTCATGCCGCCCTAGGAACCGTATAAACCGGTGTTATGTTCCTTGATTTTGCGTTCCTCACATGGTTGGGGTTATGGGACCCCCTCGATAAACCGCTAAGTGCTAAGTCTTTTCCAGCAAGTCCCAACATTGGTACTATTCGCCTAAACAACTAAAACTTACCGAGGGAGTAATTAACCCGAGGATTAATTAATCAACCCCCCTGGGCCACTGCTCGATTTGAGTGTTGGTCCAAACTTGAGTCGTGTGCGGTACCCCCCTTGGCAACTTGGGTTTTTGGTCACTTTACGCTGTGCTCATTCGGTCGTGGTCTGAGACTAGATATGCGCGGCTACTATTAGGGTGTCGGCACGCCGGGAGGATTTGCTGGATTAGCCTTACCTTAGTCGGAGTATCTTGAGCACGGGATTCCGAGGATACTCAGGCCTTCCCACCTTGGAGTTGCGACTCCGCGGATCGTGGGCTTGTCATGGGCCAAGTTGGAACACCCCTGCAGGGTTTTGAACTTTCGAAAGCTGTGCCGCGATTATGTGGCAGATGGGAATTTGTTAATATCCGGTTGTAGAAAACTTGACACAATGTTCCAATACACTACCAGCGTGAGTACCGTGACGGTCATTTTCCGAAAGGGATTCGGGAAGTGAACACGGTAGGGTTATGTTTGACTTGCTAGTTTAGGATCACTTCGTGATCATCTCTCGTCCGAGGCACTTCTCTTCTCGCTCTGTTTACGTAAGCTAGTGCTAGTGCTGTTGCAACCACTTATTCTTTCTTCAGCCTTGTTCCACACCCAAGGCTTAGATAGTCGTGTTACCCAGGAACGGGATTGCTGAATCCTCTGTGGCTCATAGAATCTACACCACACCAGATGCAAGTACCCAGGCGATCTACGCAAGTGACGGCACCGAGCTGTACTGGGAGTACGACGAGGACTGTAGCCGTTACTATGTGCACTATCCCGACGATCAGTAGAGGTTTCTACTAGGGGCGATTCAGACATGTGGTTTAAGCTATGTTTGGTATCTTTCATTTGGATTTTACCTGTAGACGGGCTGTGATGTTTATTTGAATGATGTTTGGACATGTAATGTATTTGTGTGACGTGGCGAGTGTAAGCCAACTATCTTTTCCGCTTTCATCCCTATTTTTACATGAGATGTGCAAAGGTACCAAACTTGCGATCATTCCAGAATGGGCTTATATCTTTAAGTCGTGCCTCGACACGTAGGAGATATAGTCCCATCATGGGCATTACACCTCCTCTCCTGCAGGGGGGTGATGCGGCGGTGAAGGAAATATGCGCCAACCGCACCTACAGTGAGCCCGGCAAGCCTGAGGCGTTGGATCCGGCCGACGGCAATCTTCAGCCTATCGTCTTCCGGAGCCACGTTGCTCTAGTCGCTGCCACGCATTACTGGGGTTTGGCGCCGGGCGGTAAATGGCTGCGGGTTCTCCTCGACAATCCAGCACCAGTTTGCTCTCCACTCCTCCCACTTGCTGCGGAGCTCGCCCTCCAGATAAGCATCCTTCTTTCCGGCCCTCGAGATCCAGGCGATTCCGCCGGATAAAGGCTCTCCTCTCTCAACTCGAGGCATAAAGAAGTGGCGGAAAAGGGCTAAATTGGGATAGACTCCGACAAAGTTTTCGCAGAGATGTGCGAAAACTGCCATGGTCAGAATGGCATTGGGGGTGAAGTCAAGGAGGCGAAACCCGTAGGTGTTCATGATATCGCAGAAAAATTCAGAGAAAGGCGGGCAGAGCCCGCAATAGAAGAACAAGGCGAAGAAGGGATATCCAGTTGGGGCCATTTTCCAAGCGACGGCTGGAAGTACCTTCGTGCGTGGATGCGCCCGCGTCTCCCCCGACCAGAAGAGGTAGTAGTACTCCCTCAGCTCCTTCGCGGCAAGCTTGGGGGGGGGGATTGCCCGCTCTTTTCGCAGCGCCGCGAGCCGCTGCGCCTGGGCCGACTTCGCGCCCTTCCCCTTGTCGGTTTTCGGAGCCATGGCGGAGGTGGTGAGGGAGGTCGACGGTGTTGGTGGTGCTAGTGGCGCTGGGGGGCGGAGCACTGCTCTCTTTCAGCTTTGGGAAGAAGGGGAGCGGCGGAGGTTTTCGAGGTTGGAGTAGCAACTGGCGGATGGACGAACTGCCCCTGTTTCCCCTGCTTATAAGGAGGGGGCGGACGTACCGCCTTTCTGAATAAAGAAACCACCCACGATCTCTCCCACGACGCCGCAATCAACGCGTGCCGTTCGGGGAGGGCGCGGTGGATACGGAGTGAGATACGGCGTAACCCAGGCCGCGCGTGCCCGAGGTCTGTGTACTAGAGTAGGGGTACCCTAGTATCCCGAACTTGTGCACGGGCAGTCGCAGCACCACGTGGCAAGGCTTGCCGGGTGACCGCCAAGGTCCTCCGTGGTTCCTTTGGAGCCATTCAAGAACAAAGTATTTAAGCCAAGAAGACAAGACCCCGGCAAGAGGAGCTTGCCGGGAAGGCCAACCAAGGCATCTCAAGGAACTTGCCACGACGCGCCACGCGTCTCGGCAAGGCCCGGTGAGCGGCAAGCTCCCGGACACGACAAGACAACGAACGTGGCAAGGCTCTTGCCGCGACAAGCTACCACTCTGTACCCGCGCTCCAGCGCATCCATCAACGTGTCGCTCTGGGACCCTCCCAGGCGTACGTGGCGGGAGGCTGTGCAGCCAGCGGTACGTGGTGGCAAGCGGTGCTGACAAGATTGCCGCCGTGGCGAGCGGTGGCGTCCCTGACGGTCCCTTTTTGCACTGTTTGGGTGACGCCGATGGGCATTTAATGCCCCTGTCCCCTACCGTCAGGGTTAGGTATGATACACTGTACATGTAGTTGTACCTACTACAACACCTTTCCATTTTTACCCTTGTCTACATTGCCACCTGTCGGTGACCCCTTGAGCATATAAAAGGAGGCCCATGCGCAACGTAGAGGGGGGTTCGAGGGAGAGGAACTCTCACGCTCGGTCTCGTTAGCTGCGGGTGTGTACTGTAGCACTCAGCGCTCCTGAGCAAGAACTTAATACAAACCACAAAGCAGGAGTAGGGTTTTACGCATCCGTGCGGCCCGAACCTGGGTAAACTGCTCGTGTGCTTCGCCTCGATCTGCTCTTCGTGCGATCTCCGCCCCTCGCCGAACCGAAAGGGGCTCGGTCCGCCGGTCCCCATAGGTGCTCGTGGATCACTTTCCCCGACAGATTTGAAGCAAAATTTCTGGTGGACCGGAATGAAGAAGGACATTGCCGAGTATGTAGCAGTGTGTGACGTTTGTCAGAGAGTCAAGGCTGAACATCAGAAACCAGCAGGGTTATTGCAGCCGTTACCCATACCCGAATGGAAAGGGGATTAACTTGGAATGGATTTTATCACAGGACTACCGAGGACACGTTCAGGGTACGAATCTATTTGGCTGATAGTTGATTGTTTGACGAAAGTAGCTCACTTTATCCCCGTGTAGACCACTTACACGAGTGCTAAGTTGGCCAAGATATACATGACCAGGATCGTATGTCTGCATGGAGTTCTGAGGACCATTGTATTAGATAGAGGAACATAGTTTATCTCAAGATTTTGGAAGCAGTTGCACGAGACTTTTGGTACGAGGCTAGAATTTAGTACATCCTTCCATCCACTGACCGATGGACAGACCGAGAGAGTCAATCAGATCCTATAGGACATGCTGAGAGCTTGTGCGCTCGATTATGGATCTAGTTGGAATGATAACTTGCCGTACATAGAGTTTTCTTACAACAACATTTATCAAACCAGTTTGCAAATGGCCCTTTTCGAGGCTATATATGTAAGGAGGTGCAGAACACTGTTGATGTGGGATGTAGTTTAAGACCGTCAGTTATATCGACCCGATTTGATCAAAGAGTCAGAAGAGAAGGTCAAGATGATCCGCGACAGACTTAAGGTAGCCCAGTCCAGGCAGAAGAGTTATGCAGATACGAAGCGCAAGGAAGTGACCTACGAAGTTGGGGATAGAGCGTATCTTCGCGTGTCTCCGCTTCGAGGAATTAAGCGTTTTAGAGTTAAGGGTAAATTGGCACCAAGATTTGTGGGACCGTACAAAGTTTTGGAGCACAAAGGAGAAGTATCATATCAGCTAGAATGGCCCGAGACTTTGTCCGGAGTTCACGATGTATTTCACGTACCTCAGTTGAAGAAGTGTCACGCAGAGATGACCGAGATTCCGTTACGTGATACAGTGCCCCTGGAAGCAACACAGTTAGAGAGCGACCTGACCTACGAGGAGAAGCCCGTTAAGGTTATAGAGTTTGCCGTTAGAGTTACCAGCAGCAAAGTCATCAAGTTCGGCAAAGTACAGTGGAGTCACCATACAGAGGACGAAGCCACCTGGGAAAGAGAGGATGATCTACGCCAGAACCACCCACACCTTTTTCTATCCAACCTGAATCTCGAGGGCAAGATTCATCTTAAGGGGGGTAGGTTTGTAACATCCCAATTTTCAATTTGGATGTTATCATAGATGATTCATATGCATTCATCATTTGAGCATTTTTGAGCATGAGTTTATTTGGGAATTGATCCAAGACTTTAAGCAACTCAAGGACCCAAGTGAGAGAGTTGGAAGTTTTCCAAAGAGAAGCCCACGATATTATTTATTTTCGTAGTGGGGTTGGATCAATAATATTTTTGCCAAATTACATCTTCCAATATTTAAAATAAATGAGAGAAGATAATATGACTTCTTGAAAAACATAATAAAAATGTTGGAATTTGATTTTTGAGTAAAAATATTTTTTATTGAATTTTATTTGCGGTTTATTATTATTTAAAAAATAATTTAAAAAGTTATTTTATTTTTAGGCATTTTATATCAGAAAAATGTTCACTTTGTTCTAAATATTAGGTTTAGACGGTGAAAATTGTTTATGGTATTTTTAGAATTTTTTATATATTTTCTTTTGAATTTTCTGTTCGGGCGATTTTATAATAAAAAACTACGCTCGGACCGCACTGGGTCGCAGCCCAGCCGGCCCACCAGGCCACGACCCGTCTCCACGCCGCCTTCCTCCCAAGCGGGAGGAGTCCCGCCGCCTCACGAGCCCGACTCGCTGACGGCCGCCCCCTTCCCAAGGCAGGCCGAGCCGCCACTCCTTTATAAGCGGAGCCGCCAGCCCCCCTCTTGCCTCCTCCCACTACTAGAAACAGGGAATTTGCCATCAGCCAGCTCTTTGCCATCTGCCAGCAGATGGCAAAGAACGTCTTTGCCATCTGCTTATAAAAAACAGATGGCAAAGAACTGACAGACGGCAAAGAACATGGTTGCCATCAGCCAATGCTTTGCCATCTGCCAGTGGGTGGCAAATAATCTATGCCAACTGCCAGCAGATGGCAAAGAGGTTGGCAATTCCTATGGCCGTCAGGGGTGTAACGGCGTATCAGCTCCACCTCTTTGCCATCTTCCAACAGACGGCAAAGATTCTTTGCTATCTGCTGGCAGATGGCAAAGAGACGGCGTATCTGCCCCACCTCTTTTCTCTCTATCCCCTCCCTCTCTCCCCTCCTCTCCCTCTCTCCCACGTATCTCACCTGCGCCCGCACCACCCGCCGCCCCACAACCCCGCCGCCGCCCAAGTGTCACATCCCCAGCTTCACCCTGCATTAGGACAGCACTGTCTGTTGCATCATGTTTATTCTCAAAGGAAACTTGAAATGGGGATTGCCTAAACCCTAGCAGTAAAGCAATTCAACTAGGGTCAATTAAAATCTTTTCAATGAACCCAAAATGCCCCTTGGAAAAGTTCATCATTTTTGGATTGAATAAAAACCTCTGCCAAAAATGTTGCACTTATTTCTAGGACCATTCTGGATTTTTGAATTAAATCATATCTTATTTGCATTTGGGCATTTACATTTTATATATTATTTTAAATGCTCAAATAATCTTAAACTGAAATTTTCCATGTTGGTTATATGCTAAACAGTGTGCATGAGCAGTTTGGTGATTTTTGAAAGTGCCTAAGCATTTTTAGAAAAAACCACAAAGTTACAATGAAATAGAAAACAGAAAATAAAATAGAAAACAGAAACAGAATTAGAAAAGAGAAGAGTTTTACCTGTGCAGCCCACCTGGCGGCCCAAGTGGCCGGCCCAGCCCACCTCCTCCCTCCTACTGTCTTCAACCTCCTGCCAGTGGGCAGGAGGGCGCGTGGCCGCCGCGCGCCGGCACACGTCGGCCACCTCCTACCTCTCTGCCTTCCTCCTCGTCGCCCTGAGGTTGCCACGCACCTCCCTGCCTCTCTCTATCACTCCTCCCCCCTCTCACTGGATCCCCTTACCCCTCCCCTGCTTCTCCTCGCCATGGCCGAACGCCACCATCGCCGCCGCTCGCCGTAGCCATGGCCACCGGCCACCGCACACCTCGCAACCATGCCCAGAAGAATCGCCGCAGCTCCATCTTCCTGTTCCCTCGACGTACTCGAGCTGGGGAGCACCGCAACGCCCTCAACGAGGTCGTCTTCAAC
>LR738711.1:312413460-312428575 GCA_902687465.1 Secale cereale | reverse complement strand
CCCCCCAGATCGCCGGAGATACTCCGTCATCGTCCGTGCCTCCCCGCGCTCGCCGTCTGTCCCCCTGGAATCTCTGTGAACTCCCGTCCCTTTTCCCCCTCTTCGTTTGCCTTCTTGTGCACCACATCGACCCCGCCGAGCTCAGCCGCACCCGCTGCCGCCACCGCACGTCGCCGTCGTGGCCACAACCACGTTGGCTTGATTCCAAGCACGTCTTCGTCTTCACCGCAACCGTAGAAGCCCGTAGCACCTCCCCGCTCACCTCCACGAGCCCCGCAGCGCCTAGCTCGACGGAGCCCGAACTCTGGCGCCGCCGCGAGCTCGTTTCCGACGAGCTCCGGCCACCCCAGCACACACCGTCGCCTCCACTAGATGCGCGAGCTCCCCAACTACGCGTAGCACCAAGCCGCCGTCCAAATGGTCGTCGAAGGGCAAATCCCGAGCACCGCCGCCACGTTTGGCCTCGCCGGCGTCGAGCCGCCGATGGTTTTGACCCCGTTTGACTCCGGCTGGACCCCCCCTGTGTCCATGACATGTGGGGCCGGCTGTAGATTAGTTTTAGTTTAGGTTTTAATTAAGTACTAATCACTGTGCTTAGCTCTATGAGTCACTCACACGTGTGGCCAACCCCTGTTAAATTAGTTTAGTCAAAACTAAACTTAATTAGGCCCTGAGAGACTGACATGTGGGCCTAGGCCCCACCAACAGTTTAGTTAGTGTTAGTTTAAAAACTAACTCTGTTAGCTAGTGGGTCACTGACCAGTGGGCCCCACTGGTCAGGTTTGACCTGAACAGCCCCTGTTGACTTGCTGACGTCACACAGACGTTATGCTGATGCAATAAAGCCTTTTCTGGAATTTTATATAAATCTAAATGATTTATTTATTCAGAAAATAGCCAAAACTTCTAAAAATCATAGAAATTAATCCATAACTCAGATGGAAATAATTTATATATGAAAATTGATCAGAAAAATCCAAGGAATCTGTTTATGTCATTTTCATGCATGTTAGAACAACTTATGGCTGCTGTTTAGGACAATTTGAATAAATGGCATTTGAATAACCATATATGGAGTTTGAATTTGAACCCTTGGTTCAAACCAACTTCATTTAACTTGTTGCTAGTTGCATTAGCTCAACCAACATCATATTGCCATGTCACATTCATGCATCATATTGTTGTATTGCATTGATTGTGTTCTTTTTCTGTTTGCCGGCTTTGTTCTCTCTCAGTAGACGACGTTCCGACGATGAGTTCGATGACACCGATGAAGACTCATTGTTATCTTCAGAAGTGCCAGGCAAGCAAACCCCATTGAGCATTCCGATACAATCCCACTCTCTCGCTCTTGCTCTCTTTTATTGCATTACGACAACAACGCTTCAATTCTTACCTGCTGCGGTAGTTGAACCCCTTTCCACTGCATGACCCGTCATTGCCACAGTAAATAGTTGAAACCCACTAGTATGAGTAGGAGTTGTTTGAGCCATGTTGTGCCTACTCATTGATGCTTTCTGGTTATGCCTGCTATTGCTTAGAGTTGTGTCATGTCTGATTCATCGGGGATGAATTGGAATGTGATGAACATGTCCTACTGTGTGTGAGCTAAGTGTGTGAACACGATTTGGTAAAGGTAGCGATGAGAGGCCATGTAGGAGTACATGGTGGGTTGTCTCATTGCAGCCGTCCTCAGGAACTGAGTTCTGTGTTGGTTGATCCATGACCAGTTACTACCATGCATTTGGCCCGAAACCAATGGACCCTCTCGACTTATTAATCAACATGATCTCTGTCCAGGAATTGCAACTAGATTCTGGTGTTTGTAGTTTACTGGAGGTCGTGCGCAGCGCTGACCCTCGGGGTGGGCTGTGACGCGGCAGGTACGTGGCACGGTGTACCGATTGCCCGTTTGGTGATGCGGGAACCCTGTACACATCATTTGGGGCCGTGAGCGACACCCCGGCCGGATCTCCCCACGGATGGAACCCAAATAGGCGATAAACCTGGACGAGAGACTTGTGTGGTTAGTCAGGTCGTGGCCGACACCCTCGCTGGGCCTCCGCTTGAAGGTTGCCGAGTACATGTCGTGTAAACGGCGGTAAGTGGTGAGAGCGTGTGTGAAGAAGTACACCCCTGCAGGGTTTTATATATGATCTATTCGAATAGCCGTGTCCGCGGAAATGGACTTCTGGGTTACCTACGAAAGTTCATGGACAAGTGAAAGTGGATACTCTAAAACGCGCAAGATAAGCGTGAGTGCTACGGATGGCCTTCTCGTAGGGAGACGGGAGCAGATCCATAGTGGTGTATTGATTGGTGAATATGTGGACTCGTGTGCGCCACCTCAAAAGAGTTACTTGCAGTCGTAGTTCAGGTTAGCCACCGAGTCGAAGCTGGCTCGCTGCAGTCAAACTCCACCACTCCCTTTGTTGATACCGATGCATATGTAGCTAGTTCTGATGTAAGTCTTGCTGAGTACCTTTGTACTCACGTTTGCTTAATTTATGTTTTGCAGAGAGACTTCAGTCTCGCTAGTGGTTCCGCGTGGACTTCGACGTTTAGCTTGTTACCTCAGCTACGGTCTTGTACCCTTGTAGGATCTTGTAGATAGTCAGGCTTCTCAGCCTTTTTCATTTGTAGTTGTCTGTACTCAGACATGTTATGCTTCCGTTGCCTGTATGCTCTGTATGTTGGGTCATGTGACCTATGATTGTAATAAATGCTATGATGGCTCTTCTGGGCCTTATCTATATGAGTTGTTGAGTTATGTTGTGATGCCATGTTGTACAGCACATACTTGCATGTTATGCGTACGTGTAATGTGTATCGCTATGTGTGGGATCCGACATCTAGTTGTTTACCCTTGGTAGCCTATCTTACAGGGAAATGTCTCCTAGTGCTTCCACTTAGCCTTGGTAGCTTGCTACTGCTCCGGAACACTTAGGCTGGCCGGCATGTGTCCTTCTTCGTTCTTGTGTCTGTCCCTTAGGGGAAATGTCACGCGTTGTTCCTTTAAGTCCTTGTAGCTTGCTACGACTAGGGTTCATACGTTGATGACCGACACGTTCGTTGCTGGGTCATGTATGCCTGTCCATGTAATTTTAGTGCCACTTTTGGTTTATAACTAGTCATGTCGGCCCGGGTTCTCTGTCATATGGATGCTAGCGACACTATCATATATGTGTGACAAAATGCACAAACGTTCCCGGGCCAGGTAAGGTGGCACCCGTGGGGATACCGTGCGTGAGGCCGCAAAGTGATATGATGTGTTACAGGCTAGACCTGTGTGACTTAGGATCGGGGTCCTGACAGCTTTGGTATCAGAGCCTGACTGCCTGTAGGATTAGCAAGCCAAACTGGTCGAAGTCGTGTCTAGAAACTCTTTAGTTATGTTAGGGAATTGTTTGTGGAAGGGAACGTAAGGCTCTTTTTACTCCTTTGCCCTATGACCTTCTGATCTGAGTCACCTTCTTCTTTCTACGGGGATTAAGAACTAGGGTTCTCATTCTATTTATCAGGATCACGTTATTGTGGATTCAACCCTCAGCTCAGTTTCTACTACTTCTGTTTGTTCAACTGTTGGTTTCAGAACCCTGACATTATGATGTTAAGTGGATATGCTACCCTTTTTTGCTTGGATATCAAAAGTATTTTCGAGCATTCGCAGCCGTTATGCTGTCCGAGTCATCCCAGGTCTCTAAACAATCTGATGCATTTGCAAATCATTCCTACATGTTCTTAATGTCCTTTTAGGCCAGATTAACCACACTAGACGGTGAGTTGTGGTACTTTGTTACCTCGACACATATGTTGGAGTTATTATTCTGACCCTAAGTATCTTAGAAGATCACCCAGTAATCCAGCAATGTTTTATATTCTAGTGTGATGATTTTGGCCATCATTCTCGAAAGCATCCCGTGATGCTATTTAGTTGGTAGGTAATCTATTCCTGGGTTCTTGAACCCGAGCTTCACCCTACTTACTTCATGCTGATAGTATTTGCTCGTTCCTTTAGGATATTAGTAACCTTGTGATAGTCCTCGAGGTCCGTGGTTATCGTTCTTCCAATAACATGAACCATCTTGGCAGAAGTTCTCCCGAACCAAAAGATCACAACCTGAGTGCTCCTGAGTGGTACTCCATTCATATTGTGACTCTACCAGTCCTACTTTTCTGCATGGGTTATCCAGAAGAAATATGTGGAACTCGTTCGACATACTAACCTATGCATCCACAACTCAGAAAGATATATGTTCCTTGAGTTGTCCCTTTTCAGTTGTTTTATGACCTTCGTCTATCAGTTGATAGTCAGGAGTAGTCGTGCACTTGTGTTCATCGATGCCTTTTACTCTTGTGGTCCGTCAAGCCATTCTATTCTGGAATGACTAGGAGAAACAAACTCCAGTACCTTATCCATATCCAGGATTGGGTCAAAGAAGTTGTACTTCGCAGATGAAGAACGCTAATCCAGCTTCTAAACTGTTCTATCCTGGAGTATTACCATCTTTATGTCAAGAATGTCATGGGAATTGCTCCACCTCCTATGAACCTTTGATAAGGTGATACTTCTCGCCATCATCGGTTATTTCTCGGCCTCCGTGTTATTGTAACCGGAATGCTGACAAGTGGATTGTGATGTGTGAAATCAATACTCCTAGCAACTTCGTTGCTTGGTAGTTAAAGGACAACAATTTCATTCTTACTGAATCACCATTCTAAGATTGATTGCGCTACCTAGTCCACTTCCCTGGTGCACTCCTTGATTGGTGAGTTAGGATTTTGTTAAGTCCTTGCTCATTTGATCATATCGTCTTGCCTTGAAAAGCAAGATTGTTCCCGAGCTTAGTAACGTAGCGGTGGTTCGTGATTTTCCGAATATCTTCTCGGAAGTATTACCAGGTTGTCACCTGACCGCTATGTTGAGTTCGTGATCAAGTTGGTTCCTTATAAACCACCACTTCTCCAAGAATCTGTGTTGGATACCCCGAACTAGTTGGTTAAGCTAAACAACAACTTGGAGAGTTGGAAGATAAAAGCTTAACCCACATAGCTCACTCCAAAGGGATATCTTGTGTGTGTATTGAAGATAGATGATATCTTCTCCAATTGATCCCCGTGATCATTTGTGGATCTATTGTCTTGTCCAAACATTGATTTGAGTATGGGTTATCGTCAAATCAAATCAGAACCAACGATGTTCTTAATGTTGTCTTACTCGTGGGTGTTCCCCGAGCATACCTCATTATATCCCTTTGTCTGACCAATGCTATCACTTTGTTCACATTGTCATGGAATTCCATCTATATTGAAACCTGGATGAATTGTTGTTGAGCCCATCAGCAACATTGTTATCTTCTCCATGATCTATGTTGAACATCCAGTTAGTATTGGAAACTTTTATAAGCATTATCTTCATGACTCGTTCGTAAAGCATATGTACGGAAGAAAGAAGTGACTTCCTCTAATTCATGTGCATTTGATGCAAGTTGCCGCCGTGAATTCGAGAAAGCTTGTTTACCTCCCTGGAATCATCCCAATTCAGTCATGCATACGTGCGAAGTATCCCATGGTCTGATAGACCGATCATCTTCATTCCATATGTATCCTTAGCACACCAAGCCACTGATTGATTTGTTCAAGGAGAAAAGTTCCATCATAAGAGCTAATCATATGACTTATGTAAGGACTTCGATATCCTAGACGATGGTTCCCCAACCCGAACTTGGTAGTGTTTCATTGTAAGACTACTACGTGGTCATGTTTGTCTTGGACAACGTGTTCACACGTATGTAGCAGAACCAGCTCATGTTTTGGAGCTGCTATCGTAGTTCATTTCCCGAGAATCTCGCAACGCCATCTCGTCGATTTGTGTTGTAAACTTTCATTTTTCTTCCCAGACTCGATGAGTCTGGAATATCCTGACACCAACCAGAACTGAATCTCAGGCAGATATGATGGTTGGAGCATTTTCCAAGAACTATAATATTGGTCACTCGATAACCGGTAAAGTAGATGTCGTGGCCAACACACCCAGCCGGAAGACCTATTTTTGTAGTATCTTGATTGTAGAAGTTGGCCATCTCCCCATAAGGATTTTGTAGGATTTACTCCAACAATTGACCCTTATGGATTCTTGTGCTTCCGAAGTCCGACCTTTATTTGATGTTCGAGATGCCAAACATATCTATGAATGGCTTACGCTAACACATCAAGGAGAACATTAGAAGCGGAGTGCTAAATGTCTCTCGGTTGATCATCCAGATTTCGTCCCCTTGGCCTCGCCAAGGTGAAATCCGAGAAGGTGTTATCCTCGACACTAACCGGGATTGCTCCCAGTGTTCTTGGTTATGTTGTAACCTCTCAAAGAGCAATTTACTCTCTACTGTTGGGTTTCTTCCCAGTTACTAGAATCATTCCCCGCGTTTGCATTTTGTTCCCAACTTGCACCGCCAATGTGCCATTTTACCATGGATCCCATCCATTTCCGGTGATAAGAAAAATCAACCTTGGCTTTGTCCTTTACAAGGTAGTCCACATCATCCATTCTGGCCGAGAATGTCATTCCTTCGGACTCCGTCAAACGATTGATTGTGTTTGCCTTAGGCTGGTATAGAGAGTTCCAATGATCTCTATATCAAAAGTAATTCTTTTTGCCACTTAAAGGAATAACTCTACGAGTCACCTTCTCTAAGGTGCCCCGTCTGGTGGTATCAATCACCATCTTCTTAGGTGTGGAATTATTGCCACTAGGTGAACCTTCATCGTTTGTCTCACTCCATCACCCTGGAGGTGTACTTCGTGTCTCATCTCAAGACATGTTTCAACGTCTCACTCCAAGAGTTGATCTTGAGTTGCCCGATCTTTCACAAGATCAACTATTGCGGAGTTTCTTTCGTCGTCACTGTGTTGGACAAAGATCTGGTACTCAAGGATGTCAGGTTCAACATGATGCTATGAATCAACAATTTCGAGGAGGGAAACTGGATCGAGAAGATTGTGTTAGATGGTGTTCCCTCTGATTTCTTATCTCACGTCCTGAATCTCGGGACGAGATTCTTGTTTAGTGGGGGTGAGTTGTCACATCCCCAGCTTCACCCTGCATTAGGATAGCACTGTCTATTGCATCATGTTTATTCTCAAAGGAAACTTGAAATGGGGATTGCCTAAATCCTAGCAGTAAAGCAATTCAACTAGGGTCAATTAAAATCTTTTCAATGAACCCAAAATGCCCCTTGGAAAAGTTCATCATTTTTGGATTGATTAAAAACCTCTGCCAAAAATGTTGCACTTATTTCTAGGACCATTCTGGATTTTTGAATTAAATCATATCTTATTTGCATTTGGGCATTTACATTTTATATATTATTTTAAATGCTCAAATAATCCTAAACTGAAATGTTCCATGTTGGTTATATGCTAAACAGTGGGCATGAGTGGTTTGGTGATTTTTGAAAGTGCCTAAGCATTTTTAGAAAAAACCACAAAGTTACAATGAAATAGAAAACAGAAGATAAAATAGAAAACAGAAACAGAATTAGAAAAGAGAAGAGTTTTACCTGTGCAGCCCACCTGGCGGCCCAAGTGGCCGGCCCAGCCCGCCTCCTCCCTCCTACTGTCTTCAACCCCCTGCCAGTGGGCAGGAGGGCGCGTGGCCGCCGCGCGCCGGCACACGCCGGCCACCTCCAACCTCTCTGCCTGCCTCCTCGTCGCCCTGAGGTTGCCACGCACCTCCCTGCCTCTCTCTATCACTCCTCCCCCCTCTCACTTGATCCCCTTCCCCCTCCCCTGCTTCTTCTCACCATGGCCGAACGCCACCATCGCCGCCGCTCGCCGTAGCCATGGCCACCGGCCACCGCACACCTCGCAACCATGCCCAGAAGAATCGTCGCAGCTCCATCTTCCTGTTCCCTCGACGTACTCCAGCTGGGGAGCACCGCAACGCCCTCAACGAGGTCGTCTTCAACCTTCTGCCCCCCCAGATCGCCGGAGATACTCCGTCGTCGTCCGTGCCTCCCCGCGCTCGCCGTCTGTCCCCCTGGAATCTCTGTGAGCTCTCGTCCCTTTTCCCCCTCTTCGTTTGCCTTCTTGTGCACCACATCGACCCCGCCGAGCTCAGCCGCACCCGCCGCCGCCACCACACGTCGCCGTCGTGGCCACAGCCACGTTGGCTTGATTCCAAGCACGTCTTCGTCTTCACCGCAACCGTAGAAGCCCGTAGCACCTCCCCGCTCACCTCCCCGAGCCCCGCAGCGCCTAGCTCGACGGAGCCCGAACTCCAGCGCCGCCGCGAGCTCGTTTCCGACGAGCTCCGGCCACCCCAGCACACACCGTCGCCTCCACTAGATGCGGGAGCTCCCCAGCTACGCGTAGCACCAAGCCGCCGCCCAAATGATCGCCGGAGGGCGAATCCCGAGCACCGCCGCCACATTTGGCCTCGCCGGCGTCGAGCCGCCGGTGGTTTTGACCCCGTTTGACTCCGGCTGGACCCCCCTGTGTCCATGACATATGGGACCGGCTGTAGATTAGTTTTAGTTTAGGTTTTAATTAAGTACTAATCACTATGCTTAGCTCTATGAGTCACTGACACGTGAGGCCAACCCCTGTTAAATTAGTTTAGTTAAAACTAAACTTAATTAGGCCCTGAGAGACTGACATGTGGGCCCAGGCCCCACCAGCAGTTTAGTTAGTGTTAGTTTAAAAACTAACTAACTCTGTTAGCTAGTGGGTCACTGACCAGTGGGCCCCACTGGTCAGGTTTGACCTGAACAGCCCCTGTTGACTTGCTGACGTCACACAGACGTCATGCTGATGCAATAAAGCCTTTTCTGGAATTTTATATAAATCTAAATGATTTATTTATTCAGAAAATAGCCAAAACTTCTAAAAATCATAGAAATTAATCCATAACTCAGATGGAAATAATTTATATATGAAAATTGATCAGAAAAATCCAAGGAATCTGTTTATGGCATTTTCATGCATGTTAGAACAACTTATGGCTGCTGTTTAGGACAATTTGAATAAATGGCATTTGAATAACCATATATGGAGTTTGAATTTGAACCCTTGGTTCAAACCAACTTCATTTAACTTGTTGCTAGTTGCATTAGCTCAACCAACAGCATATTGCCATGTCACATTCATGCATAATATTGTTGCATTGCATTGATTGTGTTCTTTTTCTGTTTGCCGGCTTTGTTCTCTCTCAGTAGACGACGTTCCGATGATGAGTTCGATGACACCGATGAAGACTCATTGTTATCTTCAGAAGTGCTAGGCAAGCAAACCCCATTGAGCATTCCGATACAATCCCACTCTCTCGCTCTTGCTCTATTTTACTGCATTAGGACAACAACGCTTCAATTGTTACCTGCTGCGGTAGTTGAACCCCTTTCCACTGCATGACCCGTCATTGCCACAGTAAATAGTTGAAACCCACTAGTATGAGTAGGAGTTGTTTGAGCCATGTTGTGCCTACTCATTGATGCTTTCTGGTTATGCCTGCTATTGCTTAGAGTTGTGTCAGGTCTGATTCATCGGGGATGAATTGGAATGTGATGAACATGTCCTACTGTGTGTGAGCTAAGTGTGTGAACACGATTTGGTAAAGGTAGCGATGAGAGGCCATGTAGGAGTACATGGTGGGTTGTCTCATTGCAGCCGTCCTCAGGAACTGAGTTCTGTGTTGGTTGATCCATGACCAGTTACTACCATGCATTGGGCCCGAAACCAATGGACCCTCTCGACTTATTAATCAACATGATCTCTGTCCAGGAGTTGCAACTAGTTTCTGGTGTTTGTAGTTTACTCGAGGTCGTGCGCAGCGCTGACCCTCGGGGTGGGCTGTGACGCGGCAGGTACGTGGCACGGTGTACCGATTGCCCGTTTGGTGATGCGGGAACCCTGTACACATCGTTTGGGGCCGTGAGCGACACCCCGGCCAGATCTCCCCACGGATGGAACCCAAATAGGCGATAAACCTGGACGAGAGACTTGTGTGGTTAGTCAGGTCGTGGCCGACACCCTCGCTGGGCCTCCGCTTGAAGGTTGCCGAGTACATGTCGTGTAAACGGCGGTAAGTGGTGAGAGCGTGTGTGAAGAAGTACACCCCTGCAGGGTTTTATATATGATCTATTCGAATAGCCGTGTCCGCGGAAATGGACTTCTGGGTTACCTACTACAGTTCATAGACAAGTGAAAGTGGATACTCTAAAACGCGCAAGATAAGCATGAGTGCTATGGATGGCCTTCTCGTAGGGAGACGGGAGCGGATCCATAGTGGTGTATTGATTGGTGAATATGTGGACTCGTGTGCGCCACCTCAAAAGAGTTACTTGCAGTCGTAGTTCAAGATAGCCACCGAGTCGAAGCTGGCTCGCTGCAGTCAAACTCCACCACCCCCTTTGTTGATACCGATGCATATGTAGCTAGTTCTGATGTAAGTCTTGCTGAGTACCTTTGTACTCACGTTTGCTTAATTTATGTTTTGCAGAGAGACTTCAGTCTCGCTAGTGGTTCCGCGTGGACTTCGACGTTTAGCTTGTTACCTCAGCTACGGTCTTGTACCCTTGTAGGATCTTGTAGATAGTCAGGCTTCTCAGCCTTTTTCATTTGTAGTTGTCTGTACTCAGACATGTTATGCTTCCGTTGCCTGTATGCTCTGTATGTTGGGTCATGTGACCTCTGATTGTAATAAATGCTATGATGGCTCTTCTGGGCCTTATCTATATGAGTTGTTGAGTTATGTTGTGATGCCATGTTGTACAGCACATACTTGCATGTTATGCGTACGTGTAATGTGTATCGCTATGTGTGGGATCCGACACCTAGTTGTTTACCCTTGGTAGCCTATCTTACATGGAAATGTCTCCTAGTGCTTCCACTGAGCCTTGGTAGCTTGCTACTGCTCCGGAACACTTAGGCTGGCCGGCATGTGTCCTTCTTCGTTCCTGTGTCTGTCCCTTAGGGGAAATGTCACGCGTTGTTCCTTTAAGTCCTTGTAGCTTTCTATGACTTGGGTTCATACGTTGATGACCGACACGTTTGTTGCTGGGTCATGTATGCATGTCCTTGTAATTTTAGTGCCACTTTTGGTTTATAACTAGTCATGTCAGCCCGGGTTCTCTGTCATATGGATGCTAGCGACACTATCATATACGTGTGCCAAAATGCGCAAACGGTCCCGGGCCAGGTAAGGTGGCACCCGTGGGGATACCGTGCGCGAGGCCGCAAAGTGATATGATGTGTTACAGGCTAGACCTGTGTGACTTAGGATCGGGGTCCTGACACCAAGCTCCCCGCCGCCGCACCCAGACACCCCGCCGCCCCACCCAGGCACCACGCCGCCGCCCCACCACCCCACCACCATCTCACCCGCGCCCGCACAACCCACGGCACCACATCGTGCAACGCCAGCCGTCGAAGCCGCCAACTTGCATCTCGGCTAGACGCCGACGAGGATGGTCCGTTGACGCCGCCGACCTGCATCTCGGCTAGACGCCGACAAGGATGGTCCATTGAAGCCGCCGACCTGCATCTCAGCTAGACGCCGACAAGGATGGTCCGTTGAAGCCGCCGAGGTGGAGCAGTACGTCCGTCTCTAGATTTTCATGCCATCTCTTCCTCCTACATTAAGCTCCTCCTCCATATCTTGTGGCGTATTTTTTTTTGCAAGAATGATCTTGTGACGTTAGGTTTACTAATCCACCTGCCCATCTAATATTTGATCCAATATGTTGTTGATCTATTTCTTGATCTATTCTATGGTGTTAAATATTGATTTATACGAGATTGTGAGCTTAGGGGCCAAACACTGTTAAGGGATCTGTTTCATCAGCGCGCTCTATTATTTCATTTATTTGGCGGCCTACGCCATATATCGATGCGGGCCCACTACATAGTGAGAAGGGCAAAAAGAGGTGGATGTTGACATTTGGTGTTCTTCTCCCTTTCCCGCGAAGATGAGCGCCGCGCCGCCGCCCAACCATCTCCCTCCTCCTTCCCAGATCTGCGCCCCGGCATGCCCCGCCTTCCCTTCCCCTGTCGATCCCTAGCCTAACCACCATTGCGGTGCCGACCGTGGTGAGCATGTCGCGCCGTCCATAGTCACAACACCACGCCGCCGGTCCCGATCGCGGGGTTGCGACGGCCGTGTGACCTCGCATCATGGTGATCGTGCTATCCCCTATCGATTTTATGGACACTAGACCTATCGTCATCTTACCCTGTCCATACCAAACTCGCCCTCTCATCTGAAGCCGATCTAGATCTTGCTCTCTGACCGGTTCACAGGCGGGCGTCCATGTGCGTGTCCCTATTCTTCTGCTCCGACGGCCAGCTGCCCAGAAGTTCCTCTGCTTCCTCTTCGATTGGCAGCCAAACGGCACACAGCTACGAGCATGGTAGCGTGTGAAGGTATCCTTCTCTATATATATTTGTTGAATACTTTATAGGACTATTTAGGATGAACGAATGTTGAAATCAGTGTGCTATAGGCTATAGTTTAATGAGATGTATAGGAAGACTAGTTGATGAGTAACAATATGATTTGAGGCTAACCCTTTTTCTATTTCTGAACATCTGATTTAGTACGAGGCCGATATTTGATAGGTACAAGATGGACTTTGCAAGACATCAGGATCTGCTCCAGCTATTGATATCCATTTTCAGGTGAAAAGAAATGTCTAAGATGGTAATTAGTATCCAAGGTTATGTTTTGGGGAACAATTTTTGTTGAAAACATCGCTGCTTAATTTGTGATCATGTGGAGCACATTTGATTTAGTACGAAATACAGGTCACGGGATTCTGAAAGTTCTATCAGACGAACCAATGCTCGTGCAATCTAGTTGTATTACTGCTACAGATGTGATCGTCTCTGTTGTAGACTTAACACAAATAGCTAAACTGAAGTAGGTAGTTAAGTATGCATAATTAGCAAACTGACTAGCTATCTGACATGTGTTCCCTATACATTTAATGTGCTCTATTAGATACTAACTGGTTCCAACTGATTTACTTCACTTGGTACACAAGACACTACTATCTTATTATAGATAAATCACAAAACAAACGATAATTCAATATTTTCCCACCCTCTTCTTAAGTAGCTGATTGGTTCACAGAGATAACAATCTTGTCATCACAATTTCCCTGAAGAACAGTGAAGTGTCATGGAACTAACATATTCCTTTTTTATACAGAACTATTTTGTGTTGTATAAATACCACATTATCATGCAATTCTTACAAAGAATCGTACTTTGCTTTTATAAATACATCATAGTCTTGCAAGCAGTCAGTTTAACATCATTCGGTTTCTATCAATCGCAATGGCAGGGACATTATTTAGTTCTATGTTTCTAGAAAGCCAAGTGTACTATTTTTGTCTAACATAATTCGTTCAGGAAGATAGCAAAACTATCATAAACTGCAGGTTACAGCTATCCTATTTGGGACACTAAGCTATACACTTTTCCTATTTTTCTATCCATAATGGCATACCTTCTCTGTTCATACAATATTCTGCTTAAATTAAAAAATTTCATGCAAAAAATACATTTAATATTTTACTATGCAAATCAGTTTCAGTACAAGGGATAGTACGTTTTCCTATGCATCTGCCAACCACCACTGCCATCTATTTTGTCTAATTAATTTTCTTTGTTCTCTCTACAAGGTTTACCAAATCAGATGATAAGGTAAAAGAACTCTTCTTGTATTTCATAGTCGGCACTCAAGTTTCGACTCGTAGACTAGTCTGTCGACTAGTTGCTCGGCTCGTAATCACTGGAGAGAACACATAGCATCATATGTTTTTCCCATTAAATCCCCTAGGGGAAAGGCATTGTAAGTTTAGCTCATTCCATGTGTTGTGGAGTAGAAGAAAAGTTGGTCGAGCCTAATAGCAAAACAACATGCTTTGTACCTTTGTCTATTGATTAGCACAATGAACTATATCAATGAACTTGATGAGATATTATTTGCTTGAGACAGAGTTAGTGCAAGGAACTATATCAATGAACTCTTTACTTATCATTGAATTATCTTCTTTGTTTGCAGGAACATATTCTTATGGGTGGTCATGGTCTGCTCGTTGATGGGCACAAACAAGTAATTGAGGCTCTCGCTCAAGGTCTTAATCGGAGTTGTAGATACAGTAGATACTTGGCCTGACCAACTCAAGGTCTTGACACCCCTCTCAATCAGAGGTGTAAATACTTAGCCTTACTAGAATAGCAGATAATTATCCTGACCAACAACTTAGGTGTTCTGCTAGCTGTACGAAACATTAGCTATGTTTACTTCTTGAATTCTAGCTGTACAAAAAATGACATAATAAGCTTAATTAGCGCCAAAATGACATAATATGCTTAACTAGCTCTAAAATGACATAATATGCTTAAGAAATGACATATTGTAGGTCCTAAATGACTTCGTATGCTTAGTTAGCTCCAAAATGACATAATAACCTTACTTAGCTCCAAAATGACATATTTAACCTAGGATAGCTCTAAAATGACCTATACTTAGCATTATTTCCTCCAAAATGACTCAATATGCTTAGCTAGCTCAAAAATGACATAATAAGCTTAATTAGCTCCAAAATGACATATTTAACCTAGGATAGCTCTAAAATGACCTATACTTAGCATTTTTCCTCCAAAATGACTTAATATGCTTAGCTAGCTTAAAATGACATATTTAACTTAGGATAGCTCTAAAATGACCTATACTTAGCATTTTTTCCTCCAAAATGACTCAATATGCTTAGCTAGCTCAAAAATTACATAATAAGCTTAATTAGCTCCAAGATGACCTATTTAACCTAGGATAGCTCTAAAATGACCTATACTTCGCATTTTTTTCCTCCAAAATGACTTAAAATGACCTATACTTAGCATTTTTTCCTCCATAATAAGCTTAATTAGCTCCAAAATGACCTATCCTAGGTTAAATATAGGCACTTTGCCATCTGCTGGCAGATGGCAAAGCATGTAGCCTTTGCCATCTGCTGGCGGATGGCAAAGGCTGCAGGCTCTTTGCCGTTTGCTGGCAGATGGTAAAGTATGTCGTTAGCCTTCTAACGGGGCTAACCCCTTTAAGAGGCTTTGC
>LR738711.1:312390222-312413450 GCA_902687465.1 Secale cereale | reverse complement strand
ACATAATAAGCTTAATTAGCTCCAAGATGACCTATTTAACCTAGGATAGCTCTAAAATGACCTATACTTCGCATTTTTTTCCTCCAAAATGACTTAAAATGACCTATACTTAGCATTTTTTCCTCCATAATAAGCTTAATTAGCTCCAAAATGACCTATCCTAGGTTAAATATAGGCACTTTGCCATCTGCGGGCAGATGGCAAAGAGCTGTGCCATCAGCTGGCAGATGGCAAAGAGGCCACAAGTCATCTACAAGTAAAATTTGGGCTGGCCTATTTGGGCTCTTTGCCATCTGCCAGCAAATGGCAAAGCTCTTTGCCATCTGCTGGCAGATGGCAAAGCATGTAGCCTTTGCCATCTGCTGGCGGATGGCAAAGGCTGCAGGCTCTTTGCCGTTTGCTGGCAGATGGTAAAGTATGTCGTTAGCCTTCTAACGGGGCTAACCCCTTTAAGAGGCTTTGCCATCTGCCAGCTGATGGCAAAGGCACAGGCTCTTTGCCATCAGCCAACGGACGGCAAAGAAGCCTTTGCCGACAGGGTTTCAGACAAACTGTTTGCCATCTGCTGGCAGATAGCAAAGCCTTTGCCATCCACCGACCATGCCTTTGCCATCTGCCATGGCAGATGGCAAAGTGCCAGATTCCAGTAGTGTTCCACCGTTGTCGTAGCCGCCACCTCCACCGCGTGCCGCCGCCCTCCGCTGCTGCTGTCGCCGCCACCGGCTGCTACTACCGCCGCCCCGCTACGCCGTCCGTCGCCGGCCGCACGCCGCCGGAGCCGCCTCCCGTCTCCTTATCCACCGCCCGCGGACCCGACCCGCGGACCGAACCCGATCCGCGAGGTAATAAACCGCCCGTTGTTTTTTTGTTAGTTTCGTTTTTTTAAACAACTCTAGACCATTTTTCTTAGAAAACCCTACTTCGCTTTTTCCAGGTTTTATTATTTAACGAATGTCCGCTGTTTAGTTACAGAAAACAAACCTTCGCAAATTAGTCTTTTCTTTTTCTGTTAATTTTCGTGGAGAACTTATCCGTGATGATTTTTTTTACAGATCGGTCCTTGATCTTCAAACCCTTAGTAACTTTTTACTCGTTAGACGGAATTAGGTGAATCCAACGCCAATTTCTTTATTTAGATCTTATCTTTCCATTGACGCAACTCAAAATTGTTTTTTAAGGTTTTAAATTTTGAATTCAAGCAGTTTTGTATTTGAACTTCGTTTGATCGTAACTTGAGTTTCGTAGCGCCGTTTGAGTTGATTCTTTTTGCAAATCGAAGCTCTTGACCTAAACTTTCTGATAAGGCTAAATTCACTTAATTTTGGTACTGTTAAATATTTTTCTCTAATGCAAGAGTGATTCATTTGTTTTCGAAGTCTTTCGAGATCAGTTCTTTGATTCTGTTGCATGATTGCTTATGTATGCTATTGTTTGATTGCGATGGAATTCCCGAAGTGCGAAGCGTGCTACTATGAGTCTTTAGGTTTCAGTGATCGTCATCAAGGAAAGTTCATACTTTGATCATACTTTCCAATACCAAGTTTTTATTGAATTAGTTATATCCTCAAACACTTGCATGAGTAGGTCTGGTTACATAATATGATGCTTTGTAGTTCATGAGGTAGGAACCCAATGACCTGAGATCAACCCAAGGGAATATATGTTTTTTTATTATTGCTTAGCCATGCTTGTAGACGTAGATTGGTATGAGTGATTTCATGGAATTTGTGAGTGTAATAACAACTAAGGGTTTCTTTAAGGTGGAAATTTAATACACACTTGGATGGATTGGTTGTGGCACCCTGGGATGGACCAGTGGTTGTCAGGGCACCTGGGGATATACCAGTGTTGTCCACGGAATGCCACCTAGGCTCAAAGGGATCATATATAATTCATGCCTAGAAACTTCCGTGTCCAGCCACAATAACATTATGGGCTCTGGCATAGTTCAGTATGTTGTGTGACCTCTTTCCGTGGTAGACTAGCAGATGTAGCGGTTATAGGTCGTACGGTCTACCCAGGGTTAAGAGTTAATGCTTCTGAAAGACTGTGTCTCGGTCATCCGTTTCTCAAACACCTTGAAGTGTGAGAAATCAAATGGAGGAGATCGAGTCATGTGGGGAAAAGTGCACAAACCTCTGCAGAGTGTACAAACTGATCATTATTAGCCATGTCCCCGATGATGGACATTCTTGAGTATCTTGGTATTTGAGTTATGGACTGATCTCATCACTTTATTGAATTGTTGGGTTATTAATGACTTTGGTTTTGGGATTGAGATGGGGGTACCATTCTCAATTGTTCATGATTAAATTTAACATAGTAGTTAAGAAAATACATTCCTTTGTTGTAGGGAAAAACAATCTTTATGTAAAAATAAACCTTACAGTCTCCACCAGCCAAATATGCATGTAGTTGTAGGCTTTGCTCATTATCATTACAGTGTGTTCTTGCCAGCATATTCAATGTGCTGACCTACATGGCTGCAACATATCATGTTGCAGAGTTTTCAGACAAAGATTATGGTGCGATAGGTCGTTGTCATGCACTCAATGTTTGCCGTGGCGTTGGATGGACTCAACTACTCTTCATAGCTTCCGAAGTTTATTTTCTTTAGATGGCCTTCAGCCATTCTCGTGTAAAGGATATTTCCTCTTCGAGGACTTTTCGATGTAATAAAGTGTGATTGAACCTCTGTTATAAATTCTCTAGTATTGTGTGTGTCAGCATACCGATCCAGGGATGACACTAAGCACATAGACTTCGGTTCATTGGAATCGTGGTCGCTACATGCCATTACCACCTCCTCCCCTGCCGACATGAGCGCCGGAGCTACTGGAAGAGAACAACATAAACAATGCCTTGACAGTTGTGCCCTGCAAGGTGTGGGCAAGGGAGTCACTCTGTTCCCCCCCCCCTCCTCCCAACGGTGGGCGCAGCCGCAGCAACGACGCTTGGTCCGGGACGAGCCTTTGCCCTCCCGTCGCCCCCACTACGGGAGCAACCACGACGCATGCACCTCCTCCTGGACAAGCCAACCAGAACTTGACGCTCGACGGAGCCGCTGATCTTCGAGGACCATCGCCAGGCGACCTCGCTGCCCAGGGGGTCGTTCCCATCAGCGTGGGCGGGGCGCCGCCACCACTGCCGGCGTCGTCAGGAGCCAGGCGACGGTGCGATCGACATCATCGATGGCTATGCCAAGCACATCCACGGAAGCCGTGGCGCGAGCTCAGTTACTACTGAGGTTATCGCCAGCGGCACAGCAGATGGATGAATGACGTGCCACCATCCAAAGCCTGCTCGGTTTCGCCGAAGCTGGGGGCTCACAATGAGTTTGCCCACCACAACCTCCCCAAGCGACAGCCACCGCCCGCATGGTTGGCCATACGGAGGGGGTTGTCCCATGGTACAGTCCCCACCATGGGAGCCGGCGAGGGCGCAGCAGAATTAGAACCCCGACAACGTCTCGATGGCCTCTTCTGGCCCTCGAGCATGTCCAGGCCAATGTCGAACCCCGGAAGATAGGCGGCAGCGAGATGCGTGTGTTGTCGTCGAACGGCACCGCAACAACCCCCACCAGGCCGACGGGTGCGACGACCTCAACGTCGATGAGCTAGCGCTCAGTATTGGCGGGTACCTGCCTTTTGAGGTTGGCTCCCCTTCCTTTACACGATAGCTGCGGCAAGTTCGCTGGCCGTCCGTTCGCACGTTCAAGCCATAGATACCCGAGAAGTATGACGGGAGGCTGAACCCGGCAGAGTTTCAAAGCATCTACACCGTCGTTGTTTAGTCTGTCGGAGGAAGAGATGAGAAGTTGTTCGCCAACTACTTCCCTTTGGCTCTCAAGTCAAATGTGAGGTCTTGGCTGATGCACCTGCCGGAGAACTCCATTTCATCATGGGCGGACATGTGCCACGAGTTCATCGGTGCCTTCACTGGTGGCCACCACGAGCCCGGTAGGCCCAGCGACATGCACCTTCTCCAGCAGAAGGAAGGAGAACCCCTCCGTAAGTATGTGCAGAGATTCAGTAAAGTTCATAGAAACGCTCCGGATATCCATCCGGCAGCCGTTATAGCAGTTTTCTAGTCCAATGTGTGCAACAGCCGCATTCGTTCCGAAATGAATGTGCGGTTGCCAAAGACTGTGAAAGAGCTATATGCGTTGGTGGATAAATGTGCTCGAATGGAGGAAGGAAGGAAGTTGCCTGGGGAAGAGGATTACATTAATGTTGATTCAGAGGATGAGGGTGAATCAAATAGCCAGAGAAAGGAAAGAAGCGCTGAGAGAGGGGGCCCCCAACCAAGATCACTTCATAAGCATTTCATGAGCATTTGCATATGCATATAGATAGGATTGCATTCTGCATTCATTCTCATCGACATAGAGTTATAGGTTCCTACCGCGAACTTGACAATGAAAAGGAGTTGAGAAGATGCCCAGGCACAGCGATCCCCGGCAATCCAAAGCAGATAAGTTCTTTCCTTTTTATCCATTAATGTTCTCTAAGCTATAACTTGTGCATAGAGAAACCTCGCCGCTCTATTGGAACTAGGGTGCTCCCATCCTCGGATCGAATGTTACTTCGGCCTGGAGCGGTCACAGTGGCCCTAGGAAAGAGGGAGTGGGTTTGGGGCTGGCACCTTGGTCTGTTCCCCGACAGACATGGTTCTCTGGCAGAAGAAAAGGGTGTCAGCAGGATATCCTGCCGGGGAAAACTCGTTTAATTAGAGACAAGAGGCATTCCGCCTCTGCATGGACATATACATGCATGGGTTCCCAGCAAGGATTATCTCTTTCATTGACATGCAGATGCAAGTACATGCATTGCAGAACACAAACATGGGTGAAAGGATTACATTATTTGAATTAAAATTTGGCGATTGCCTACAAGTTTAAGATTGAAAAAAGATAGGTGCACCATAAACTCCTCTCCCTGTCCCTCCTATTTCAGGAATAACAAGGTAATAAGGAAGGAGACGCGCGAAGCACCCCAACAAGCCCCTGGTCACCACCTCCAGGACTTGATGAAGGACTCCAACCTAGGCAATGGCAGGAGAGGACGCTGGGGCCCAGCCGGAAGACCCCAAAAGGAAGCGGAAGCACCAGGGGGACGAGCTTCTTCCCGTCGGCGGGTCGCCAGTATGACACGAATGCGTCGATGCAGGTGTGCTCGTACTGGCAGACCTGCCTCTCGTCTTCTCCTTCTCCCACGGATTCATATTCATCAACGCCGTTCAGGGGGAAGGCCAAAGCTCAGACCGAGCACTCTCTCCGGGAAGACAACGAGTAGCAAGATCAGCCAGGGGGTTGGTGGTGTACCACTCCCCACCTTGGCAGGCAGGAAGGCACGCCCCTCGTCAACATCAGCCCTAAGGCTTCCGGGAAGGATGGTGCTGGGACTACCAACAATCTCTAGCCCCGCCTCCTGGCCGAGCTTTGAAGTAACCAAAAGGTTCACTGAGGCATGGACCAGGCTTACTCCCCAAGCCTCAACACCAGCATGAGGCAGCGATAGCCCCAAGCTAGAGCCCGGGGGCTGGCGCCAGACCGTCTTCTTCGACAAGACCAGCAAAGGCAGGAGGCAAGGGAGGAGGAACGCAAAGATGGATGGCCTTGCCCTTCTCCTCCCCTCCCTTCTATAGGTAGGGTGAGGAGGATAGTTGCTCTATCAACGGGTGACCACTGTCCTCCTCCGCCAATTCAAGACGAACGGGCCCTCGCCATGATGCTCTCCCGCGCTGCGCGCCTCCATTACCAACCTCGCGCAATGTGTGCCACATATATGGCTGAGGATAAGGGCATGGTGGGAGCAGTAGATTGGTAGTTTCCACTCCATGCGTTAAAGTCATTCACTGGCCATTACTGGAGCGGCCCCACCACTGTTGGCTTTACACATCTTGCGGTGAAACTGCAAAATGGCTAGGATTCAAGACTCGTGAAGAAGCAAAAAGAGGATCTCCAGAGAATGGTCTCTTCAGCAACCCTGCTCGTGCACTTATTAGGCCCAACCCCGACGACGCTCACCAGCGCGATCGGGGCTGTCCCAGGGGCTTCTGTTGGTGCAACAAACCCTGGGTCTATTGCCCAAACTGTGCACATGCTCAAGAACAAGATTGAACCACCAACCCAAGAGAGAGTACAAGAAACCAAGAGATTAAGAGTACCAGCTCAGAGCAGAAAGACCGAAGCCAAGCCAAAGAAGCCAGGCATCACCAAGAAAAGGACCTCCCTTGCCGGACTGGCGAGCCCGGCAAGGGGCAAGGCCACCTCCAAAACAGAGAGCAGAAATGCCCCGGCAGGCACTGTCAGGGGCTCATGGAGGCCAAACCGCCCCATCGAACACTCAAACTTGACCCATGTCGTCAATCAGTGTGGTGTCAAGCTGCAAGATGGTTAAGTGGCAGCCATTAGCCACATGGAATCCCATTCCTAAAAGAAGAACCCACAAATGACTCCTGTCCAGCGACGTGTCAAACAAGCATACATGGAGCTGGCAGAATAGCCCGGCAAGGCTTGACGGGCAGCCAACGATGTGGCGTTAAGCGGCACATTTAATGTGCCATGTCAGCCTGCAGAGATAGATATGATAGCACTGTTTGCTATCATATCAGTTCATAATGACTACTTTGCCACTCTAGTAACACCTTAACCTATAAAAGGAGACCCATGGCAACCGTAGAAAGGGGTTGGAAAGGTTGATGAACCCACACCACCATACGCGCGTAGTCGCTACTGCCGTGAGGCAAACCCTTCTGGGCAAGTGTACCATGCACCACATCGCTCATTCCACCATCAATCCACCAAAGGAGGACTAGGGTCTTACGCCTCGCGACGGCCCAAACCTGGGTATATTGCTTGTGTGCTCTCTGTCGTGCTGCTGCACGCTCGTCTGCTCTTTGTGCAACGCGTCACCCCCACTGCCGACCCAGCAAGGGGCTACCCGGTCCCATAGGTGGCCGCGGATATCCCGTGACACCTGTCATGCATTCTTTTGACTCTACATAGTGGTTTAAATAACTTGTGTTTCTTATATTGGAAAGTAATTTAGAATTTGTTTCTATTTCAGTTAGAGCCCTAATGTAGACAAGGAGTGTGTTGTTGTACATGTTAGTCGCGATGAGGAGGATGACCTGAATATATCCCACTGGGAAAACAAAGTTCTTAGGTTGTTGGATCCTGGAAGCCATTTGCACTTATACCGAAGTTGACATGTATTCCAGCCTCACTATTGTCAGGCGTGTTGTCCAAGGTGTACTGAAGCACAAGAAGTTCAAAGCTACCCCTTCATTTGGGAGGCATACTGTTCTTGTGAAGATTACACAGGAAGATGATGTGGCATGCCTCCACAAACAAGTTTACGAGTGGCAAGGCCACAAGGTTATCTTCAGGAAGGTTCACTGGATTGAGCTGCTGCCGGGCATCCTCGATGATGTTCATGGCAAGGCCCATCTTGTGTCCATCCCAAATTAGATCGAGGCATGAAATAGTTGCCCGATCTAGTGTTTAAAAGTAGTTAGGATTGTGTCTAATTATCTGAACCTTGCCTATTATCGAGCCCTTTGGGGCTAGTACTCTTTTTGATTCATAGAACATACCAAACATTGACTAGTTCACAGCAAAAGAAAAAGTTGTAAGAAGGTTTATAAATCAAGAAAAATCAAGCAAGGCCTCTCTGAGCAAAGGGCCTCCCTAGGTTTGCTTTAATTTCCTGGAGTTCACTCTGGTTTTTCTTGTTGCCACCATCCAGTGTTAGGTTCTCTAATTCCAGAATAACCAATTATAATTGTGTTCTCAGTTGGAATGTTGAACTGAACCATGTAGTGTACTGACTATCTGAACTTCGTGTGCAGTTACACTAAATTAAGCACCGCTATTTGTAGGAATAAGTAGACCACAATGCCTCTTGTCGGCGCACCTACCCCACAAACCTTCATGTAGCCGTGCCAGCTAGTCCTCTGTCCATCCATGAACTGGGAGAAAGTGCAGTCCTGACTAGGATGTAGTTGTTTTCGCTTGTCCCTGCACTGCAATCAGGAAGTAAAACGTATGAATCATCTTCTATTACATTGTGTTGGTCAGTCTACCTTGTTACTACCGATGTAGGAATACCTAGAATACTGGTGGTTAGACGACGACAGCTAGGAATAGCCCTCTCATTTTGTGCAGTTCTACTAAAACTGAGGTGTGTACCTTTGATTGTGTTATAATTGGCACTACATTGACCAGATGAAAGTGCCATTAAGTAAGAATTAGCATCACATCATATCAACACTGCCACTACATTTACATGCAGAACAATAGCATTAGTATTACTATCATGAGAGTAGCACATGGTCAGTAAATGTGCAAACAAATTTGTGTAGTTCCACTAGGATGAAGCAATGTTAGCGGTGTAAGATTTAAGTGTAACTGTAAAAACACAATTCATGGGAAATAAAGCAAGACGGAAGCACTTCATAAAATGGTGGTGGCATTGCTTCAATTTATTGACAGGACTAGACCATTAGTTAATAGTGACATTAGGTGGATTGCTTCAATTTATCGACGACACTAGACCATTACTTAATAGTGACAATAGGTGGCATTGCTTCAGGCTTCATGTGATTTTACATTAACGGTAGCTATATGGGCGTAGGGATAGTAGGGGCATAAAGTGGTGAGGCAGATGTGGTTGCCGAGAGCGACAAACATTAAAGTAGCATGTCTGCATTTGTCCCATTTGTTATCTCCTCGGCGACATTTTCCTATGTGAGCACCGGAAATCTAGACCTGCCCGTTCTCATTTGCGTTGTCCCCCAACACCTTTGACTTTCTTTCCTTTTTCGACAAGAGACGGGTCCACTTCCCACAACCCTTCGCCATCTGCCCCGCTTTCTTCGCCTTTTCAACCAAGAGACCGGTTGGGTAACCAGTATCTACTACTTTCCCCCGTTTCCTCTTAGAACTAAGTCCTAGATTCATGCTACAGCTTTGCCACTTTTTCCCTATTTGAACCAACTCTTAGATTCGACCGCATGAACTAGCTTTACCTCTAATAATAGGAAAAGTCTGGACGACTTTGGAACAGCCGATGGAAGGAGAAAAAGATCCACACGCAACCACGTGGGGAGCCGTGGTAGAACAGTATGGCATGTTTCGAAGGAATATATACCTGAGGGTCGTTGGGATGTGTCAAAGACGGTGTAGGGAGGCCGCATCTTGCCCACAATGACGCAGGGAGGAAGAAAGGATCGGAAGCCATCCCGAGCCGGCGCTGTCTCAAAGAGAACGGCACGGCCGTCGATCAGGACGCGCGGGAAGCTGTTGGTCTCCTCCTACGCCGCTGAGGACTGCGTGAATGATGCACCTACACCCATGCCCTGGCCGAGGTGGTCGAGCCGGATTTGTTACCAGCGGTGAGAAGAGAGAGTGCGTGGCCACCTATGTCTTGCTTATATCTACAGATCATGAGAGAGTGAAAGAGAGGAACCCTAGTAAAGCAAGCGCCGAGGGTCCTGCTTATATATATTGGAGTGATTTTGTTGTAGCAACCGTTATTAAATTGAATACGCATTAACGACTATTTTCATTTAAAGATCAAGTAAAAATAAAACTCGATCAATAAGGTGTCACCGCTTCCAGGTCGCACTATCAAATAACAGCGTCCAGGACGCACTATGTATCATTCACACGCGTTCCCCGACCCTCTATAAAGTTGAAAACTAGATTAGTCAAAAAGTCAATCGGGATGCCTCTTTGTAAACAAATACGCTCGTAGCTTCAAACAAATGCGCTCATATGTGTACCCGCAAGTGGGTGTGAGAGAACTAGTGCGTGCGTGCACCACTTCTCTTTGTGAGAGTACAATATACTACGCCCAAAGAATGTTCGCCATAAGAGTAATAGTAGAAGTGTTTGACGTGTAAGTTAAAATAAAAGGTGCGCGAAGTCTTTTATTTTAGGAAGTTTTGAGGGTAGGGTGTGATGAGCACATATGTGTGTGACGTCTACCTGTAGGTTACAGATAGATGGTGGGTGCAAGAGGACTCAGGAAAGTCGTGACTCCTGAGGGTGCGTGTGTGCGTGAGAGGGAGGGGCCACGTATCAATGTAATGCTTGTGTCCGTTAATCATATCTGACAAACATTGGCCAAAAGTCGTTTCCTGACGAACGCCATAACAACCGTTAGATCGGCATCCGACAGCGTCAGTTTTGACATGGCCTTTAACAGAACAGCCACTCCTCTGACACACAAATCTTCCACGTGAGTGTTAACAACTGTCGTATGCTCCTCCTTCAGTTCCAGAATGTAGTGCATATAGCTTTATTGAAAATTCGTACCTCGCAAACTTTTACCAAGTTTTCGTGTACCAAAATGCACATATAGAATACCCAGTAGATATCATTTGATTTATCTTTGAGAGGTAACTATAAATATGGGGGAGGAGTGTACAAAGAAAGACCCTCCTATCACCTGCAGCAATTTCAACCCTCCTTTGGTGTGGAGGAATATCATCGGAACTTTATATGGTCTAATTTTATAGGGATTTTTCCTTTAGAGCCAATTGGTTCATAGGAATAGATTCTTATACTCCACATTTCAAAGGGAAATAAACATGATATCATTTTTATTGATTTAGAGCCACTTGGTTCATATGAATAGATTCCTATACTCCCACAATTTCAAAGGGAAATAAACATTAGCCTTGATTCAATAGAAAAGTTCCTATGATGTGAACCAAATGACATCTCTTTTCCAATCCCTCCTCATAGGAATTGAGATACATGTCATCTCTAGATTCAATAGAAAAGTTCCTATGACATGAACCAAATGACATATCTTTTCCAATCCCTACTCATAGGAAATGAGATACATGTCATCTCTTTCCCTACAACTTCCATATATACATCTTCTGTTCCTAAATAGCTAGTACAACCCACTAGATTTTTTCCTGGACATCCAACTATGTCACATGAACACGTCCTCCATGCAAGTAATAAATCACATTGTTTTTGTATTCTATGCATGCAAGCACCAAATCATTGGTAACCCACAAGTATTGGGGATTGCAACAGTTTTCGAGGGTTGAGTATTCAACCAAAATTTATTGATTCGACACAAGCGGAGCCAAAGAATACTCTCAAGTATTAGTAGTTGAGTTGTCAATTCAACCACACCTGGAAGACTTAATACCTGCAGCAAAGTATTTAGTAGCAAAGTAGTATGGAAGTAACGGTAACGGTGGCAAAAGTAATAATAGCAATTTTGTAGTGATTGTAACAGTGGCAGCGGAAATGTAACTAAGCAAGGATCAATATGTGAAAAGCTCATTGGCATTCGATCAGTGATGGATAATTATGTCGGATGCCATTCCACATGTAATAGTTATAACATAGGGTGACACAGAACTAGCTACAGTTCACCATTGTAATGTAGGCATGTATTCGGAATATAGTCATACGTGCTTATGGGAAAGAACTTGCATGAAATCTTTTGTCGTACCCTCCCGTGGTAGCGATGCCCTATTGGAAACTAAGGGATATTAAGGCCTCCTTTTAATAGAGTACCGGACCAAAGCGTTAACACTTAGTGAATACATGAACTCCTCAAACTACGGTCATCACCGAGAGTGGTCGCGAGTGTTGTCACTTCGGGGTTGCCAGATCATAACACATATTACGTGACTGTTGACTTGCAAGATAGGATCAAGAACTCACATATATTCATGAAAACAAAATAGGTTCAGATCTGAAATCATGGCACTCGGGCCCTGGTGACAAGCATTAAGCATGGCAAAGTCATATCAACATCAATCTTAGAACATAATGGATACTAGGGATCAAACCCTAACAAAACTAACTCGATTACAAGGTAAATCTCATCCAACCCATCACCGTCGAGCAAGCCTACGATGGAATTACTCACACACGGCGGTGAGCATCATGGAATTGGTGATGGAGGAAGGTTAATGATGATGACAGCGACGATCTCCACTCTCTGGAGCCCCGAACGGACTCCAGATAAACCCTCCCAAGATTGATTAGGGCTTGGCGGCAGCTTCGTATCGTAAAACGCGATCAATCCTTCTCTCTGATTTGTTTCTCCCGGAAAGTGAATATATGGAGTTGGAGTCAGGGTCGGTGGAGTCTCAGAGGGCCCACGAGACAGGGGGCGCGTCCAGGGGGTGGGCGCGTCCCCCACCCTCGTGGATAGGGTGTGGGCCCCCTGGTCTTGATTCTTTCGCCAGTATTTTTTATATATTCCAAAACTATTCTTCATTGATTTACAGGTCATTCCGAGAACTTCTATTTCTAGACAAAAATAGCTCCATGGCAATTCGACTAAAAATAGCGTCAGTCAGGTTTAGTTCCATTCAAATCATGCAAGTTAGAGTCCAAAACAAGGACAAAAGTGTTTGGAAAAGTAGATATGTTGGAGACGTATCAACTCCCCCAAGCTTAAACCTATGCTTGTCCTCGAGCAATTTATTTGACAAACTGAAAGTGATAAAGAAGAACTTTCACAAACTCTGTTTTCTCTTGTTGTTGCAAATATGTAAAGCCAAAATTCAAGTTTTCAGTCAGCATTATGAACTAACCATATTCACAATAGCATTCAGGTCTCATGTTTACTCATATCAATGGCATAATCAACTAGCGAGCAATAATAATCAACCTCGGATGACAACACTTTCTCAAAAGAATCATAATATGATATAAGAAGGTGGTATCTCGCTAGCCCTTTCTGAGACCCCTAAACATAAATGCAGAGCACCTCTGAAGACCAAGGATTGACTAGACATTGTAATTCATGATAAAAGAGATCCAGTCATAGTCATACTCAATGTAATTAATAGCAATACATGCAAATGATAGAGGAGCTCTCCAACTGGTGATTTTTAATAAGAGGATGATGACTCAACATAAAAGTAAATAGATAGGCCCTTCGCAGAGGGAAGCAGGGATTTGTAGAGGTGCCAGAGCTCGAGTTTTGAAATAGAGATAAATAATATTTTGAGTGATATACTTTCATTGTCAACATAACAACCAAGAGATCTCGATATCTTCCCTGCTACACACATTATAGGAAGTTCCCAAACAGAATGGTAAAGTTTATACTCCCCCACCACCAACAAGCACACTCCACGGATGACCCGAAACAACGGGTACCGTTCACACCAACAACAGCCCTGGGGGAGTTTTGTTTAATTATTTTGATTTGATTTGAGCATGGGACTGGGCATCCCGGTTACCGTCCATTTTCTTGTGAATTATGAGCGGAGTCCACTCATCGTGAGAATAACCCACCTAGCATTGAAGATATAGACATCCCTAGTTGTTACATGAGCTGTTCGAGCATACAAAACAGAATTTCATTGAAGGTTTAGAGTTTGGCAAAAAAATTACTTGGAACGGCATGTAGATACCACATATAGGAAGGTACGGTGGACTCATATGGAATAACTTTGGGGTTTATGGAAGTGGATCCACAAGCAGTATCGTCGCTTAGTACAAGTGAAGGCTAGAAAGAGACTGGGAACTGACCAGCTAGAGAGCGACAACAGTCATGAACATGCATTAAAATTAATCAACAACGAGTGCATGCATGAGTAGGATATAAATCACCATGGCCATAAATATCGTGGAGGCTATGTTGATTTTGTTTCAACTACATGCGTGAATATGCGCCAAGTCAAACCACTTGAGTCGTTCAAATGAGGATACCACTCTATCATACCACATCACAACAATTTTAATATCATGTTAGCATGTAAGGTAGACCATTATAAACTCCTAGCTAATTAAGCATGGCATGAGCAACTATAATCTCTAATTGTCATTGCAAGCATGTTTCAATCATAATAGGCTGAATCAGGAATGATGAACTATTCATATTTACAGAACAAGATAGGATGAGTTCATACCAGCTTCTCTCATCTTAATCAGTCCAACATATTTCGTCATTATTGCCTTTCACTCGCACGACCGAATGATGTGAATAATAATAATAGTGCAGGTGCATCGGACTAAGTTGGAATCTACAAGCATTTCATATAAGGGAGAAGACAAAGTAATATGGCCCTTGGTTAAATCAACAGTAATGCATATGAGAGCCACGAAACATTTTCATCATGGGCTTCTCCTCTTGACCCCCAAAGAAAAGAAAAGAAATAAAAATATTTACACGGGAAAGCTCCCAACAAGCAAAAGAAGAACGAAAAATCTTTTTGCATTTTCTTTTGAATACTACTACCACAGGCATGGAAAGTAAACTAGCTAAAAGGTACAACAAATCTTTTTTGTTTTTTTTTTTCTTATGGTTTTTCTAACGCACAAGAAAAAGTCTTAGAAAAGAAAATAAACAAGCATGGATAGTACAATCAAAAATTATGAGCACCGACAATTGGAATGAGTTTGTGAACATGAATGTAATGTCGGTGAGAAATACGTACTCCCCCAAGCTAAGGCTTTTAGCCTAAGTTTCTCTATGGCCAGTACTGGCCTGACGGATAACCAAAGTCGTAGTAGGGGTTGTACTGAGATGCAGCGGCTATTTCCCGATGAGTTTCAGCTTGGAGACGAGCCGCCTCCGTCCTCTCCTCATACTCTTTCGCCTCCTCCTTGGTTATAACATATCTCCTTTTTGTCATAAAATCAAAGGAAGTACGAGCAGGGAGAGCAATATGGACAGTTCATTCCTCTCAATAAACTGATTGCAAACCATAGCATTATAGTTCAGATAAGTAAGAGGCAACTTCATTTCATTCTCGTGTATGGGTACATGAAGATAATTAGCCAACCGAGTTGCATAACTTCCACCAAACAAATCTCCACTTAAACCATTAAGATGAAACCTTCGTGCAACAATGGCCCCCAAGTTATATTGTCTATCACCTTTGAGGACACTAGGATCTGGAACGCACATGTGGCAAGCCTCATCCTTACCGTTAATGCATCTACCAATGAAGAGAGCAAAATAATGTATGGAAGGGAAATGAATGCTTCCTATGGTAGCTTGTGTGATTTCTATGGATTCCCCCACAGTGATACTAGATAAAAAGTCCTTATATTCAGATTAGCGAGGTTCACTAACATTTCCCCAATGTGGAATTTGACAGGCATCAGTAAAATCTTCTAAGTCCATGGTATAAGATTTATCATAAAGATCAAATAAGACAATGTGAGAATTGTGTGAAGATGTAAATTTAAACCTTCTCACAAAGGAATTAGTTAAGTAGTGGTACTGTGGGCATTTATCTGACACGAAGTCCTCAGGATCAGCATTACGCACATATGTGTCAAATTCTCCATTGATGCTTGCCTAGACCATAAACTCATCCGACGACCATTCACGAGGCCGCACATGAGCTTCCCTCGGTAGTTCATCGTCCGGCTCACGTATCGCTAGCCTTGGTCCTTGCTTCCTTGAGGAACCACCTTGGTAGATTTTCCTATAAATTTATCTGTGAAAAATTTCTGAAATTTTTAGTGACTCAAAATAAAAGTGAACCAAACTCAACAAGATAGATAGCAACTACTCCCACAAGTGCCTAGAGACTATATCCTGCATTAAAACTACTTGGGACCACATAAATTTGACATGCAAGCTCAAGAATAGGGTCACCGTGGCAGCAATAAATAAAGCACTAGAACAAAAACTAATTGGACCATTGGAGGAGTCACAAACTGTCAGGGATATTACTAGCAGGTATAAACCGGCCAGGAGGGTCCGGATTACACTGACAAGGTTGTATTATTACAAGCCCAGTAGAATATGTAACTAAGAAGTCATAGCCCATAGAGGTTTAGGGCCCTTGTACAAGGCCCACGGTCTGTAAACCGTCGTATCACGTAACTTGGGATGTAAGATAGAAAGAGTAGAGACCGAGGCGGACATGTTTATGAGTCGGCCTCGGGACTCTATAAACCGGACCGGGCGTCGGCTCCTATATAAAGGGATGACCCGGCGACGGTTCAGGGACAAGAAACAAGAGCTCGAGACACAAGCAAGCGGATTCGCTCCCTATTCATCGAAGCCCAAGCAATACCACACCAAACTGGACGTAGGCTTTTACCTTCATCGAATGGGACGAACTAGTATAAAACTCCTTGTGTCCTTCGTCCGCTTTAACCCCTTTAAGCTAACCCGAGCGATGGCCTCACACCTAAGTCCGCTAAACCGGACATCTGCCGTGCTAATTCCACGACAGTTGGCGCCCATCGTGGGGCTATTGAACGATGGTTTCGAGTTCTTGAAGGGAAAATTTGAAGGGCTCAAGGGCTATGCAGTGGGCCGGATGACCAAGAGTCGTCGCGGCCGAATCTACATCGACGACGCCGGCTGGGGCCCCGAGGCCGATTCAATCGAATAGGGGTACCGGGTCCCCTTCGGCGGCATCCACGTCTTCATCGGCAAGATCGGCGAATCGGGGCCTGAGCCGGACATCTTCCCCAACACCATCGAGCCGGCTCAGCGTGCGAGATCGGCCCGGATTCAGCCCGCCATGAAGCATGTTTTCGTTGGAGTGGTGCATGGAGTACAAGCTGTAGATGGCTCGAATTCTGGTGGCGAGACGGTTGTCTATTCCGATGATGAATCTTCATCCGGAGAGACCGAATCTTTGTATCTGTTACAGGACGGCCGGTCCGACGGTGTGTCCGGTGGCGAGAGTATTCCGGACCCCTTTGATCCGCCAAACAGGGTTGCTGTTTTCATGACCGGATCACAATCTACGCAGCAGCCCTTGACGACTGTGCGATAACCTCAGAGGCAGAGGAAGCCAGAGTTGGAGACCTTCCCCCGTCGCCCTCTGACGTCCTATCCACCTTGGTTTGCACCTTGACAGCACTTGCAACAGCAGAAGTAGCCTAGGCCGACAAGGCACAGCATGATGCGGAGATCGCTCAGCTAAAGAGCCGGATTGAGCAGGCTAAGCTGGATCTGGATGCAAAGAAAGTCAGGATGGCTACAAGGCAGGCAGAGCTAGATTCCCAAGCCTTCCGGCTCAGGCTGGACCAGAACGCTTCACAGGAAGTAATGTACGGAAGGCAACAAACTAGTCTACCGCCGGTTTATGAGGCAAGGAATCTCTTTGGCACACCAGGAGCGGGAGCTAGAAACCGCCCGGAGGTAAACTGGGGAGGAGCCCCGGGTACAGGTGCGTCGGTTCAGCCACCAGCCACAGAGCGGAACCACCAAGTTGTCCCAACGCCGCACATACCCACCCCTCCCGGTCATTATTCTAACCCGTTGGACAATATTGTCACCGCCGCTTCACGGCTGTCCGCTCTTCCCATTGAGGGGACGTCCCCCATAGCAATGGAGGCACGACGGGCTAAGGAGTTGCTGGACACAGTGTTAACACAGCAACAGGCGTATTCTTATAGCCGGGAGAGGATTCATTCAACCCCCCGTCCAAGCATGAGTTACACGAGGCACCTGGATGAACCGGCTGTATCTAGCAGTGCGCGGAGATGGCACCGGCAGAGGCAGGATAATCTGGTAGGAGCAGGAGCACACGCCCAAGAGGCAGCGGACCAGGCTAGACATACAGCCCGTGACGACACCCGTCAAGCGACGCCGGTTCACCCCACCACCGCAGAAACGGGAGTCATGTCTAGCTCCTTTGGGGTACAGTCATCCCCCCTTGTGGAGCGTGAAATTACCCAAAGACTTCAAAGGCCCGCGCAAGGTACCCAACTACACGGCGGATCTAGCTCCGGAGGCATGGGTTGAAAGTTATGAGATAGCTATGGAGATGCTTGATGTGGACGAAGCCGCATGTGCTAAATACTTCACAATGATGCTTGAGGGCACGGCCCGGACATGGTTAAAGGGTTTACCACCTAACTCCATTGGATCATGGTGTGAGTTGCATCGCCGGTTTATCAGTAATTTCAAAGACACGTGCAAACAGCCGATGTCTGTGGTTGACTTAGCAACATGTGTTCAAGGAGAGCAAGAGACCACAAGCAGTTGGGTGCGGCGAGTATCAGAAATCATGCACTCCTCCAATAGCATCAACCCCAGTATGGCAATGTGACCTTGGAGAACAATTGCCGGTTCGAGTCCCTGAGGCTGAAGCTGGGATGGCTCAAACGCGATTGCAACGACATGGGAACGCTCATGAGCGCTTTGGTAAAATATGGGGACTCTGATAACACCAAGTATCCAGATGCAGACGGAGACAAATTCAAGAAGGCGAGCAAAAACGGTAAACCGGCGCAAGCCAATCCGGCAAGTACAGGTTACAATGGCAAGCGTAAAGCGGAGGGCGGCTCAGACTTCGTGGCCAATACCAACGTTCAAGACAACGGGCAGCGCCGCAAGGGTAGACCGCCCGGCGCAACGGGAGGCCACTCATCAATCTAGATCACCAGCTAAATGTGCCTTGCCGAAGACACGGTACAGAGGAAAATTCGGCTACGCATCTCTGGAAGGACTGCCGTATCATGTAGGAGGTTATGAAACAAGCGAAGTACAACCACGGGCCCCCCGGCGGCGGATCAGGTCCCGGCTTTCAGGGTCCGGGTTACCAGGGTAGCGGATCCGGATCAGGATATCATGGCGGTAACAATAACCACAATGGCAACAATCAGCATCAACATAACCAGCAGCATGGTCAGGATGGATACAACAACCAAGGCAATCAACAGCGTCAGCAGCAACAGCAATCCGGATATCAGAATAATCCGAATGAGCTAAGTAGCGGCCAATATCATGTCTTCACCACAAGTTTGTGCAAATGGGATGAAAAGGTTCTGAAGAGAGCAGTGCATTCTGTTGAACCGGCGATACCACGTTTTTTACGTTGGTCGGAGCAGCCCATTGTGTGGAGCAGGGAGGATCACCCACCACGATTTGATAATCCGGGTCAGCTAGCCTTGGTGGTGGCTCCACAGGTGGGTGGCTATAAGTTCACAAAGGTGCTCATGGATGGAGGCAACAACATCAATATCCTATACTATGAGACTTTTCGAAGTATGGGGTTGACAGATAAAAAGCTCCGGCAGTCCAACACAGAGTTCCATGGAGTGGTGCCTGGTAAATCGGCTTACCCAGTTGGAAAAGTCGATCTGGAAGTAAACTTTGGGGTGAGCAGGACTCTAGATCGGAGACGGTGACCTTTGAGGTTGTAAAGATCAGGAGCCCATATCATGCTCTGTTTGGGAGGCCGGTTTATGCCAAGTTCATGGCTAGACCATGTTATGTTTATCTGCAGCTCAAGATGCTGGGTCACAAGGGAACCATCACGGTTCACGGGAGCCGCAAGATCGCATTGGAATGCGAGGAAGGAGACGCAGCATATGCTAAGGAAGTTTGTGCTACGGAGGAGCTGAAGTTCTACAAAGACAATGTTGATCCGGCACATATATCCCTGTTGAAAAAGCCAACTACAGAGCATGATCCGGCGTTGAAATTTAAATCGGCAGAGGAAACCAAGCAGGTTGACTTTGTTCCGGGCGATTCGTCTAAGCAGTTCACTATTAGCGCTAACCTAGACCCCAAATAGGAAAGCGCGCTCATCGAGTTCATCTGTGAGAACGGGATATCTTTGCATGGAAGCCTTCTGACATGCCAGGTATACCGAGGGAACTTGCTGAGCACAGTCTCAATATTGATCCGAAGTTCAAACCGGTCAAGCAGTATTTGCGCCGCTTCAATGAGGAGAGGCGCAAGGCTATAGGTGAAGAAGTGGCTAGGCTCTTGGCCGCAGGTTTCATAGTTGAAGTGTTTCATCCAGAGTGGTTGGCCAATCCAGTGCTGGTGTTAAAGAAAAATGGAACTTGGAGGATGTGTGTTGATTACACAGACTTGAACAAGGCTTGCCCGACTGATCCTTTTTCTCTCCCCCATATTGATCAGATTATCGATGCTACGGCGGGATGTGAGCGGCTAAGTTTTTTGGATACATATTCAGGTTATCATCAGATCAAGATGGCAATTAAGGACCAGGAGAAGACAGCTTTCATAACTCCCTTTGGAGCCTTCTGCTATGTATCCATGCTTTTTGGGCTCAAGAGTGCCCAAGCAACATATCAGCGTTGTGTGCAGAACTGCTTCAAAGGGCAGATTTGAAGAAATGTCCATGCCTATGTCGATGACATTGTGGTGAAATCTAGGAAGGAGGAGACACTGATAGAGGACTTAAAAGAAACCTTTCACAACCTCGGGGCTTACAAGATGATGCTCAATCCGGAGAAGTGTGTTTTTGGTGTTCCAGCAGGCAAACTCCTTGGATTCTTAGTATCAAACAGAGGAATTGGGGCTAATCCGGAGAAGATCAAGGCGATCACATCCTTGGCTAAACCAGCTTGTATCAATGATGTCCAGCGCGTGGCAGGCCGTATTGCAGCATTGAGCCGGTTCATCAGCCGTTTAGGGGAAAAGGCAATCCCGCTTTACCAGATGATGAAGAAGACGGACCGCTTTATCTGGAGCGATGCTGCAAACGTTGCATTCGAGGATCTGAAGCGGCAATTGGCAGAACCACCAGTACTTGCTGCCCTGGTTGACAAGGAACGCTGTTGTTATACGTGGCCGCCAATGGCCGTGCAGTTAGCGTGGCCATTGTGGTGGAGCGCAAGGAAACACCTAAGGAATATCCGGTCCAACATCCGGTTTACTACATCAGTGAGGTCCTCATTGAGTCAAAGCAAAGATATCCACATTGGCAGAAGTTAGTGTATGGTGTGTTCATGGCAAACCAGAAGTTGAAGCACTATTTCCAGGGCCATCCGATCACTGTTGTCAGCTCGGCTCCGTTGGGGGATATAATCGAGAACAGAGAAGCCACTGGCAGAGTGGCGAAGTGGGCTATTGAGCTTAGCCCATAGGGATTAAAATATGTGCCCCGTACTGCTATAAAGTCACAAGCACTAGTGGATTTCATCAATGATTGGATGGAGTTCCAAGCACCTGAGGAGAAGCCGGATCATACGTACTGGACTATTCACTTTGACGGTTCAAGGAAATTGGAGGGCTCGGGGGCTGGAGTCGTGTTAACTTCCCCACGAGGTGATAAATCCTGTTACGTCCTTCGATTAATATTCCCTTGTACTAACAATGATGCTGAGTATGAAGCTCTCCTCCATGGTTTGCGGATGGCCAAGGAGATGAACTTGAGCCGGGTCAAGTGTTTTGGTGACTCAGATCTGGTGGCACTACAAGTATCCGATAAATGGGACTCTAAGGATCCGCTCATGGCGGCCTATCGGCGAGAGGTGGATGCAATAGCAGGATGCTTCAAGGGTTATCAGGTGGACCACATAGACCGGAGGAAAAATGAAGCGGCAGATGCATTAAGCCGGCTGGGCTCTCAGCGTAAACCGGTTCCACCTAATACCTTCTTGGATGAATTTCATAGTCCGTCAGTACAGATACCTTCAGAGGAGGATTTAGCTATTCCTGATCCGGAAGCATAGCTAGTTGCAGCACTTCACGTTATTCCGGATTGGACGCTCCCTTACTTGGCGTACCTGAGCCGAGGTGAGTTGCCAGAGGATGAAATTGAGGCCCGACAGATAATCCGGCGGTCTAAGTCTATGACTATCGTCAATGGAGAACTTCATCACCGCAGTGTTTCTCGGGCGTTTCAGCGCTGCATATCATTAGAGGAAGGCTGTGATATTCTTCGAGAGATTCATGACGGAGATTGAGGTCATCACGCCAGTTCAAAGTCCTTGGTAGCTAAAGCTTTTCGTCATGGGTTCTACTGGTTAACGGCTCACGCTGATGAAGTGGACTTGGTCACAAAATGTGACGCTTGCCAGAAATTGTCACGGCGTGCTCATGTTCCGGCACAGGAGCTACGGATGATTCCAATAACTTGGCCATTTGCGACTTGGGGGCTTGACATGGTTGGACCCTTTAAAAGATCCCAAGACCAGAAAACCCACCTATTAGTAGCAGTGGACAAATTTACAAAGTGGGTTGAAGCGGATCCTATCAGTAAGTGTGATGCGGCAACAGCGGTTAAGTTCATCAAAAAAGTAATTTTTCGGTTTGGCTTTCCACACAACATTATAACTGATAATGGCACCAACCTATCTAAAGGAGAGATTGAAGAGTTCTGTCAAAGGGAACATATTCGTCTTGATGTGTCATCAGTAGATCACCCTCAGTCCAATGGCCAAGCCGAGAGAGCCAACCAAGAGATCCTGAGAGGCATCAAGCCCCGGCTTATGGTTCCTTTGCAAAGAACGCCGGGTTGCTGGGTAGAGGAGTTGCCTTCTATCTTATGGAGCATCAACACTACGCCTAACAGATCTATAGGATATACGCCTTTCTTCATGGTGTATGGTGCTGAAGCGGTTCTCCCTAGTGACATCCGGCACGACTCACCACGGGTGGCAGCTTACATTGAAGCGGATAATGAGCAAGCAAGGCAAGACAGCTTGGACCGGCTGGATGAGGAACGGGACACGGCAGCAGTGCGATCGGCGATTTATCAACAAGACCTGTGTCGGTACCACAGCCGCCGGGTTAAAACTAGAACGTTCCAGGAGGGAGATCTGGTGCTCCGGCTCTTCCAAGACCAGATAGATATGCACAAGCTATCCCAACCTTGGGAAGTACCCTTTGTGATCAGCAAAAATCTGCACAACGGATCATACTACCTTGTCTACGTTCGACAACATAAGGACTCACGTACAGCAGAGAAGGAGACGAAGCGGCCGTGGAACATCGCTCTTCTGCGACCTTATTACACTTGAGCCATTGGCTCTGCTTTATGTACAATGTGTATATTATAATTAATATAATAAACTGGCACCCCCGGAACACCGAGGAATCATACATCTTCTTCGCAAAAGGGTATCACATGGGGGCTTCGAAAGAAGCTCTCCATGGCCTCTTAAACTGGCGCCCCTGATAAAATCAGGGAATCAGCCGTGTCTTTTATACACAAGAGTATCACATGAGGGGTTCAAAAGAAGCTTACCATGGCCTCTTAAACCAGCGCCCCTGATAGCATCAAGGAATCAGATGTGTTCTCCAAAGGAGTATCACATGGGAGTCTTCTATGGAAGCTCACCATGGCCTCCTAAACCGGCGCCCTTGATGCATCAAGGAATCAACCGTGTTGTTCAAAGGAGTATCACATGGGAGTCTTCTACGGAAGCTCACCATGGTCTCCTAAACCGGCGCCCTTGATGCATCAAGGAATCGGCCATGTTTTTCAAAGGAGTATCACATGGGAGTCTTCTACGAAAGCTCACCATGGCCTCCTAAATCGGCGCCCTT
>LR738711.1:312326219-312390060 GCA_902687465.1 Secale cereale | reverse complement strand
CGGCGCCCTTAATGCATGAAGGAATCAGCCGTGTTTTTCAAAGGAGTATCACATGGGAGTCTTCTACGGAAGCTCACCATGGCCTCCTAAACCGGCGCCCTTGATGCATCAAGTAATCAGCCGTGTTTTTCAAAGGTGTATCACATGGGAGTCCTCTATGAAAGCTCACCACGGTCTCCTAAACCGGCGCCCTTAATGCATCAAGGAATCAGCCGTGTTTTTCAAAGGAGTATCACATGGGAGTCTTCTACGGAAGCTCACCATGGCCTCCTAAACTGGCGCCCTTGATACATCAAGGAATCAGCCATTGACGATCATCGAGTTGATTCCCTAAAGACAAGATCCTTACGAGATTTTGAAACATTGGGTGGCTTGTCATCGATAAAAAGCTTCGAATTTGGAGCCTGGTAGCTCGTAAAAAGCCTCGACTACATGGTTTTATTTGCCCAAAAAGCCATATTTCTATTTTTCATGATTTCACAAATCTTGGTCGTCGTGATCATTGGGCTTTTAGCCAACTCTATTGATGTGAGACTGGATAACTACAAGGTTGACCATATATCTACAAGGTTAAATGTCTGGGTCATGAACACCAGCGAGAGTTAAACCGGCGTTCATCGTAACCCGGATCGGCCATCAGGATAAGCCGAACAAGAGAGCCAAGGGCTTCATCAGCGCCTGCGCTATCAATTATTCCTACCGGGTTATGGTAAACAAGCACACTTAATCAGAGGTATAGTATATGTTTGTGATCAAAAGCTATTCCTTTGATATATATATCAGAGCAGTATAATCCGTCCGGTGGTGAACCGCCAGAATATCTTTTAGCCTCGTTCATGCAGGCACAGGTAATATAACAGGATCGTACATTGCAAACAGAAGATTAAATTGAGAGATGCCAAGTCAAATAAGTGCCATAAACAGTGGGATAAAGGAAGTATGTCAACTATCCTATTACAAGGCACTTGCAGGCCTGAATGGATCAAAAGTTTCTCACAAAGTATTCAGGAACTACAAGTTAAACCGAACGGTTTACGAATCCTCCTCACGCTGCGAAGGCTGAGGGTCAACTTGTTCTGGGTCTTCATCAACTTCAGGCAATGGCTGGAAACCAGGAGCGCACTAGTCAATCTTGGAGAGGTCACGGAAATATACTTCTTCATTGATAAGATCTGAAGGGTGAATATCTGTAGCGAAAGTGTGGTTACGAACTGGCGGGATCAGATTCTCAGTGTTGTAAACCGGCCGCTCTACCTGCGAATTGTCTAGATCATAGGTCGGATGATACCTTGTCAAATCTGCTTCATCAGCAAGCTTGCTGGCGAGTGGGCGCATATCCTTAGTCAGAGCACAGAGATCTTCAGCAGAGAAGGCTGACTCGTCCTCTTTATTGCTGGGATAGCCATTCATGGCTTCAGCCGGGTCAAAATCAGGGACCCATGCCTTGGCCCGGGTCAGCGCAATGAGAGAGCCAGCCCGCGCAGCAGACTTCTTCACCTCAAGCAGACGCACAGGTAGGACAGATAGCTTCTCCAGGGTCGCTTGGATGGTAGTCGGCGTAGGTTTATTGTGAGACATGGCACTGAAAGCCCTTTGAGCGCCGGAGTAGAGCTGCTCCACCAGGGTATAAGCGGCCTTGAGCTTCTTCTGGACATCATCTCCAAGATGAGTTATGCGCCTCCCTATGTACAAAGGCGAGTTAATCCGGGGCGGAACAAAGATTGCAAGGATGTAAAACATACAGAGACAGGTACTCACCGAAGATAGCAGAAGTCATGAGCTCTATTTGATGTTTCAACCCGGATCGCTCATGCGTAACCGGATTAAGAGCGGCTTCAGCATCCTTTGCTCTTTTCTCAAGAGCGTCCCTCTGCACCTCCCATGTGGACCGCTCCGCTTCAAAATCATTCTTCAATTTTTCCATGTTAGTCAAAGCAAGGACAAGTTCTTCTTTCGCTTTGGCTAAAACAGTCTCATGGAAAGCCAAGCTATTCTGGAGCTCAGTTGCCTCCGAAGCCATCCGGGTCAAGTTAGCCTGCAAGAAAATCAAACGGATTAGAAGGACAGATCAATCAAGTCTCAAGCACATAACAAGTGATGCACTTGACACTTGGGGGCTAATGTACAATTGAAGTAAAGAAAGCAAAGTTTTCAGACAAAGTCCCAAGCCCATAAACAAGTTATGCCCTTGGCACTTGGGGGCTAATGTACATTCATTCTCAGACATAAGTTAAGTCCCGGTTCACCTACAATAAAGCTAAACCGGCACTTGGGGGCTACTATGGACTGAAGGTATGATTGCAAAATACAAAACATAAACAGAAGCAAAAGAAAAGAAAGTCACCTCATATTTGTCATTCATCATGTTAACTAAACCGGCTTCGTAATCGCGGCTGGTGAAGAGCCGGTTCAGATACCCGGAATGAAGTTCGTGGGCACTCAGCTGAGAATAGCTTGATAGGTCATTGCTCCACTTGTCTTTATCTTGTTGAAATGTTTCTTCCTTGGCGGTATGCTTGGTCAAGGGGACAGGCTCGGTGGGAGCAGTGTAACCTAACCCGGTTATTTCAATGTCTGTTGACGAGGCAGCAGTTGGCTGGAGAGGATCAGCAGTGGGCACCGGGCTAGCCCGAGGAGGACTAACCCGGACAGGGCTTGCCGGTTCAGCCATGTTTTCCATTTCATCACCTCCTGGCGCAGTAACATCTTCATGGTCCATAGGAGCAGGATCATCAAGCTAAATTTCAACATTGTCCTCTGGAGGGATGGCCACTTCAAGGTCCTCGATCGGTTCAGCAGTAGTGGACTCAGCAGCCGGTTTATTTGCTTTCGCCTTTTTACTAGGCTTGGGCATTCTAAGGAAGGGTCAGAGCAGTCGTAAGAATCACAAAATCAAAACAAGAAGATAAACCGGATGGTTTAAAGAAGGACTTACCCAGGAACGGTTTTCAGCACTGGGATCTGCGTAGCGGTCGACTCGCCGGAAGACGACAGAGGAGCCTCCTGGTAGTTAGGATCAGACGGTTTAAGTGGTTTACGTATAAGACCTACTTTTGGATAAAGGAGGGTTGGATTAAGTAAAATCTCGGAGCGACGCCTGCGAGCCGGCGTAAGGGGTATTCCGGACGACTCAACCACATGGCCGCTATGGCGTGTGGTCCGGCGAGCTTCGTGCTGCTGTTTCTTCAAAAGAAAGTTGGGATCCAATTGAGCATAAGGATGAGAAAATGGATATTTCCGGGATACCCAGCGGATCTTGGGTGGAAAAGGTTCTGAATCAAATGAGATAGAAATTACCTCAACTCCCCCCGCTTTACTTCCTTCCGCCTGATCCTACGAAAAGGCATAGTTAACATAAATTCAGATAAAGGGAGATCAAAGGACATAAGGGTTAATTGGTACCTCAGAATCCGGATCATCTTCTTCAGGGTGTGAACCGGAGGCGGCAACAGCATTTTTCTTCTTGACAGCATAGGTTTTCTTACGTGATTGCTTGGCCGGTTTATCCTGTGATTTCCTTTTCGAGAAAGGATCGTTGGCCTGTGCAAAATAATAGTAACAAGTTGAAGACAACTGATATGAACGGATTAAGGCGAAAAGAAAAGGGTCGGCAAAACCTTACCGCTGGCGGTTCGTTGGTTACACAGAATGGAGCTAAACCGGTCCGGCTGCAATCCTCTAGAGGGATGTTCAACATTTTCTTCGCAGACTCAGTAACTTCATTATCAAGAAGTACTATTTTTGTGTGGCGTTGAGGATCTTCCGGTTTTCCGGTGTATTCGCACATCAAACTTGAGCGCCGTCTTAGTGGAAGGATGCTCCAGGAAAGCCAGCAGCGAACGAAGTCAACGCCGGTTAAACCGTTCGCCACGAAAGCCCTAAGTTTGGAAAGCTGAGGGGCAAATCGAGCCCGGTCTTGGGCGCTCAGACGCTGTGGCAAGGAATGGGTTGTTGCCAGGTGATAGGCGCGGTAACCCGGTAGCGGATTCTCTCCTTCAGGTGAAGTATCTTACAATAGAACCAAGTCTGGTTCTAGTCTTTGGGGTGGCTGTGAAGAGCGGCGTGGGGGAAGCTCACATCTTTTCTCTTTTGGATGCTGACACCACCCAGCTCCTGATGAGGCCCATCAGTAAACTCCATCCGCCGGTTCAGGTGGAAGAAATCCCGTAACAGATCCACTGATGGCTCTTCTTGAAGGTATGCCTCCGAGAAAACTTGGAAGTTACAGATGTTTGATACAGAATTCGGGCCTACGTCTTGTGGGTGGAGTTGAAAAGCGGCTAACACATCCCGGAAGAACTTTGAACCGGGAGGACTGAAACCCAGGGCCAGATTATCAAAGAAAACAATAATCTCTCCTTCTTGGGGAGTAGGAGGACATTCCTTTCCCGGGGCCCGCCAGTGCAGAACCTCTCTTGGACCCAGAAGGCCGATTGAAGCGGCATTTGTTAGGTCGTCCTCAGTGATGCGGGAAGGAATCCAATTGTAAGCAACAAATTGTTTGGCCATCGTTTCTGATGAGAGAGTGCTGAAAAATACAGTGCAAGACCCGGTTTATGACTAGCAAAACAAACCGGCAATTTTGGGGAGGATATTAACCTAATTGACGGTTTAAGCAAGGGGCTAATGGCACCCCCTAATCCGGATCAGGCGTGCACAAGACAACCGTCGGTTTATGGTAATAAAAAGAAGAAAGTTAAACCGTCAATAATGGGACACTGGCTTAAATCTAAACCGTCAAGGAAAGCATGTGAAGCACGAGTTATGACTAAACCGGCGGAATAAGCTGCAGATCTAAAGTACGGAAAATAGTTTTTACATGAAGCAGAGAAAATGGATCTAAGGCGCAGGAGCAAAGACAAAATAATGCAAATTATATTCAGCGAAGGCCGCAGAGCTTCGCTACAGGTTCAATCTAAACTAATAATGCTGGAGAAGCTGAAAGTATAATGGTGGACAAAAGCGCACGGATGAGGATCAAGCCTAAACGAGCTTATATGTACAGCTAAGATCAATCTATGGCGATGAACTACAAGAACGAGGGTTCATAGGCGAGCTAGAGAAGAAAACCTAAAAGTGAGATCTATGGGGAGAAGATAGCGTACCCGAAGGATTAAAGGACAGCGGCGAGTTCTCTGGTCACGTTCAGGATGATGCAGCGGCCGGACTTGCTGGCGACGGCGAAGCTCGACGGACGGCGGCGGAAGCTCGGGCGCTGGAGACAGAGGAAGAAGAAGTGTAGAAGGGGAAAAGAGGCAGGCTTCGGCGGTATTTATAAGCCGAAGAGGTAAAAATGGTAAGCGCGGGAATCGAGGAGGCCAGAAATCGGATAAAGATTGAGTTGTCGCCTCGATCTTCGGTGCGGCAATAAAGAAAGGTAACAAACAGATGCGGGCATTAAATGCGGAGATGATGTCACGACGGATTAACACGATTTCAGGAGATGACGTCATGGCCGGTTTATGAAGCAAATAAGTTGCAGAACGGAAATTTGTATAAGACTTGGAAGACTGACATGAACAAGTTCAAATCAATCTGGGGCCTAATGTCAGGGATATTACTAGCAGGTATAAACTGGCCAGGAGGGTCCGGATTAAATTGACAAGGTTGTATTATTACAAGCCCAGTAGAATATGTAACAAAGAAGTCATAGCCCATAGAGGTTTAGGGCCCATGTATAAGGCCCACAGTCTGTAAACCATCGTATCACGTAACTTGGGATGTAAGATAGAAAGAGTAGAGACCGAGGCGGACACGTTTATGAGCTGGCCTCGGGACTCTGTAAACCGGACCGGGCGTCGCCTCCTATATAAAGGGACGACCCGGAGATGGTTCAGGGACAAGAAACAAGAGCTCTAGACACAGGCAAGCGGATTCGCTCCCTGGTCATCAAAGCCCAAGCAATACCACACCAAACTAGACGAAGGCTTTTACCTTCATCGAAGGGGCCGAACTAGTATAAAACTCCTTGTGTCCTTCGTCCGCTTTAACCCCTTTAAGCTAACCCGAGCGATGGCCTCACACCTAAGTCCGCTAAACCGGACATCTGCCGTGCTAATTCCACGACACATACCAAAGAACAATCTCCCCAAACAGTTTTGTGAATCAAGCTTTGAGCATGGAGATCGAAAATGGCGGAAAGATGAGATAGAACACGAGTTCGACCTATGGGAGGATTTTTTCTGGAGGAAGATGAAATGTGTGGGTGCGGGAATAATTGGAGGGGGGCCACATGGGGCCCACGAGGCAGGGGCGCGCCCAGGGGGTGGGCGTGCCCTGCACCCTCGTGTCCAAGTGGTGGCTCCCCCTGATGTGTTCTCGATACATCTCCGTCGTATCTATAATTTTTTATTGTTCCATGCCAATATTCTACAACTTTCATATACTTTTGGCAACTTTTTATACTATTTTTTGGGACTAACATATTGATCCAGTGCCCAGTGCCAGTTCCCGTTTGTTGCATGTTTTTTTGTTTCGCAGAATATCCAAATCCAACGGATTCCAAACGGAATAAAAACGGACGGAGATTTTTTTTGGAATATATGTGAATTTTTGGAAGCGGAACCAACATCAGGCAATGCCGGAGTGCGCCACGAGGCAGGGGGCACGCCCACTAGGAGCAGGCGCGCCCTGGGGCCTCGTGGCCACACTGTAAGGCGGTTGATGCCCTTCTTTCACCGCAAGAAAGATAATATCCAGATAAAATCGTGTTAAAAAATCAGCCCAATCGGAGTTACAGATCTCCGAAAATTTAAGAAACGATGAAGGGGCAGAATCGGGAAACGCAAAAACAGAGAGAGATAGAGAGACATATCCAATCTCGGAGGGGCTCTCCCACCTCCGCCGCCATGGAGGCCATGGACCAGAGGGGAAATCCTTCTCCCACCTAGGGAGAAGGTCAAGGAAGAAGAAGAAGGAGGGGGGCTCTCTCCCCCTCGCTTCCTATGGCACCGGAGTGCCACCGGGGCGGTCATCGTGTGACAAAGATCTACACCAAAACCTCCGTCATCTTCACCAACATCTCCATCACCACCCCCATCTATCTACAGCGGTCCACTCTTCCTTAACCTGTTGTACCATCTACTTGAACATGGTGCTTTATGCTTCATATTATTATCCAATGATGTGTTGCCATCCTATGATGTCTGAGTAGATTATCGTTATCCTATCGGTGATTGCTGAATTTCTATGATTGATTTAAATTGCTTGTGGTTAAATTGCTATGATGTCTGAGAAGGTCGGGGGCGCGCGATGGTTAACTCCTACCAACCTCCCCCCTAGGAGCATGCGTGTAGTACTTGGTTTCGATGGCTAATAAATTTTTGCAATAAGTATGTGAGTTCTTTATGACTAATGTTGAGTCCATGGATTATACGCACTTTCACCCTTCCACCATTGCTAGCCTCTCTTGTACCGCGCTACTTTCGCCGGTACCATACACCCACCATATACCTTCCTCAAAACAGACACCATACCTACCTATTATGGCATTTTCATAGCCATTCCGAGATATATTGTGTAACGTCCCGGACACACCCGCCGGTGGTCGTTACTCCTGGCGGAATCTAGACTAGCCTAACATATCAATACTAGTCTTTTCTGCAAACTTTGTCCTCACTCGTGCGCACCCGGGAGCAACTTCCCGGTTGGTCACCCATCCTGAAACTACTCCAAGCTGAGCACGCTTAACTTTGGAGTTCTATCCGAATGGGCTCCCGGAAAAGAAGGAATTCCTTATTGATATGAGTAGTCCATCATCCCTAATAAGCCAGGCCATCACATACACCCTCACTCAGAGGATCCGACGTCCTCGTCGGGCCACAGGAACATTCCCTCTTGGCACATCCGTCTATGCTTCCAGGACAGCACATGTGCCATGCCGTGTGCCACGACGGGTCACAAACATCATGCACAACATGACTGCAAACTGTCCGCAAACATCCGTGTAACCGCGAGGGTCGGCTCTGATACCAACTTGTAACGCCCCGGACACACCCGCCGGTGGTCGTTACTCCTGGCGGAATCTAGACTAGCCTCACATATCAATACTAGTCTTTTCTGCGCACTTTGTCCTCACTCGTGCGCACCCGGGAGCAACTTCCCGGTCGGTCACCCATCCTGAAACTACTCCAAGCTGAGCACGCTTAACTTTGGAGTTCTATCCGAATGGGCTCCCGGAAAAGAAGGAATTCCTTATTGATATGAGTAGTCTATCATCCCTAATAATCCAAGCCATCACATATTGCCATGTAACTCCACCGTTCTGTTTATTATGACACGCACCATCATTGTCATATTGCCTTGCATGATCGTAAGATAGCTTGCATGCTGTTTCCATGGCTTGTCCATTTTTTGATGTCATTTCTACGCTAGATCATTGCACATCCCGGTACACCGTCGGAGGCATTCACATAGAGTCATATTTTGTTCTAGCTGCGAGTTGTAATCTTTGAGTTGTAAGTAAATAAAAGTGTGATGATCTTCAATATTAGAGCGTTGTCCCATGTGAGGAAAGGCCAAATAAAAAAAAGATGGCCCAAAAAAATTTAGAGAGGGACTAAAAAAGAAAAAGAAAAAGAGAAAGCCTCTCCAAAAAAAAATGTGAGAAAAGAGAGAAGGGACAATGCTACTATCCTTTTCCACACTTGTGCTTCAAAGTAGCACCATGATCTTAATAATAGAGAGTCTCTTGTTTTGTCATTTCCATATACTAGTGCGAATTTTCATTATAGAACTTGGCTTGTATATTCCAACGACGGGCTTCCTCAAATGCCCTAGGTCTTCATGAGCAAGCAAGTTGATGCACACCCACTAGTTTTATTTTTGAGATTTCATACACTTATAGCTCTAGCGCATCCGTTACATGGCAATCCCTACTCACTCACATTGATATCGATCGATGGACATCTCCATAGTCCATTGATTTTCCTAGTCGATGTGAGACTTTCTCCCTCCTTTTGTCTATCACCACCTTCTATTCCACCCATAGTGCTATGTCCATGGCTCACGCTCATCTATTGCGTTAAAGTTGAAAAAGTTTGAGAATACTAATGTATGAAACAATTGCTTGGCTAAAACCGGGGTTGTGCATGATTTAAATATTTTGTGTGGTGAAGATGGAGCATAGCCAGACCATATGATGTTGTAGGGATAACTTCCTTTGGCCATGTTATTTTGAAAAGACAAGATTGCTTTATTAGTATGCTTGAAGTATTATTGTCTTAATGTCAAATGATGGACTATTGCTTTGAATCACTCTTGTCTTCATATTCATGACAAGATTAGATTACGTGATCTAGATTATGCTAGGTAGCATTCCACATCAAAAATTATATTTTTTATCATTTACCTACTCGAGGACGAGCAGGAATTAAGCTTGGGGATGCTGATACGTCTCCGTCGTATCTATAATTTTTTATTGTTCCATGCCAATATTCTACAACTTTCATATACATTTGGCAACTTTTTATACTATTTTTTGGGACTAACATATTTATCCAGTGCCCAGTGCCAGTTCTTGTTTGTTGCATGTTTTTTTGTTTCGCAGAATATCCATATCAAACGGAGTCCAAACGGATTAAAAACTGACAGAGATTTTTTTTTGGAATATATGTGAATTTTAGGAAGCGGAACCAACATTAGACGATGCCCGAGTGGGCCACGAGGCAGGGGGGCGCGCCCACCAGGTGCAGGAGCGCCCCAGGCCATCGTGGCCACATCGTAAGGCGGTTGATACCCTTCTTTCGCCGCAAGAAAGCTAATATCCGGATAAAAATCGTGTCCAAAAATCAGTCCAATCGAAGTTACGGATCTCCGGGAATTTAAGAAACGGTGAAGGGGCAGAATCGGGGAACGCAGAAACAGAGAGAGACAGAGAGACAGGTCCAATCTCGGACAGGCTCTCGCCCCTCCGCCGCCATCGAGGCCATCGACTAGAGAGGAAACCCTTCTCCCACCTAGGGAGAATGTCAAGGAAGAAGAAGAAGGAGGGGGGCTCTCTCCCCCTCGATTTCGGTGGCACCGGAGTGCCACCGGGGCCATCATCGTGTGACGGCGATCTACACCAACACCTCCGTCATCTTCACCAACATCTCCATCACCTTCCCCCATCTATCTACAGCGGTCCACTCTCCCGCAACCCGTTGTACCCTCTACTTGAACATGGTGCTTTATGATTCATATTATTATCCAATGATGTGTTGCCATCCTATGATGTTTGAGTAGATTATCGTTGTCCTATCGGTGATTGGTGAATTGTTATGATTGATTTAAATTGCTTGTGGTTATGTTGTTGTCCTTTGGTGCCCATCATATGAGCACGCGCGTGGATCACACCATAGGGTTAGTTGTATGTTGATAGGACTACGTATTGGATGGCAAGAGTGACAGAAGCTTCAACATAGCGTAGAAATTGATGCATACGCTATTGAAAGGGGACCAATATATCGTAATGCTATGATTGGGTTTTACCTTAATGAACGTTAGTAGTTGCGGATGCTTTCTAATAGTTCCAATCATATGTGCATAGAATTCCAAGTAAGGGATGACATGCTAGCAGTGGCCTCTCCCACATAAAACCTGCTATCGGTCTAGTAACGTAGTCAATTGCTTAGGGGCAATTTTGCAACTCCTACCACCACTTTTTCACACTCGCTATCACTAACTTTATTGCTTCTTTATCTTAACAGCCCCTAGTCTTTATTTATGTGCTCTTTATATTCTTACAAACCTATCAAAAACACCTACAAACTACTTCTAGTTTCATACTTGTTCTAGGTAAAGTAAACGTCAAGCGTGCGTAGAGTTGTATCGGTGGTCGATAGAACTTGAGGGAATATTTGTTCTGACTTTAGCTCCTCGTTGGGTTCGACACTCTTACTTATCGAAAGAGGCTACAACTGATCCCCTACACTTGTGGGTTATCAAGACCTTTTTCTGGCGCCGTTGCCGGGGAGAAATAGTGTGGGGTGAATATTCTCGTGTGTGCTTGCTTGCTTATCACTAAGTAGATTTTATTTGCTGTTCTAAGTTGTTTTCTATCTTTAGTTATGGATATGGAACACGAAATACCAAAAAACTTAGGTGTACTTGCTACTCATGGAGATGGGGAACCTCCTAAAACCCTCGATGCTCATTATGTGAAAGATATTATCTACTACTTTGATAATCCTGAGAAAAGCCGTTTCAACTATGTAATGGGATTAACGTTGGATCAACGTGAATAATTTAGGGATTATCGCTTGACACAAAAAGGGAAACTGTTATTGGATCAAATTCATTTTTTGCATTGGTATGCTCGGCAACTATGCTTGAGATATGATTATACTTGTTGCTCCAGGATGAAGGCTCCACACCTTCCCTTTTCATGCAAATTTAATGATAATGAAACCTTAGCTTCTTATGCTAATGGTATATATAATTATTATGATGTGGAACAAATACAAGAATTCGTTGCTTTTAAGGGTGCTTATGAAATTGAATCTCTGTTTAAAAAGAATGATGCTTTTGATGATGATGTTTCTAGGCCTGAAAATCTTGTTATATTATTGCTATTTGAATTATGAATATAACTCCAATATTGATGCGTTTATTGAGAAAGTCTCCGCTGTCCAAGAAGAGACTAATATTTTGCAGGAAACAGTGGAAGTAGAAACATATGACATTGTGAGCTCATTAGATGAAAAAGATGACGTGGAGAGCGAAGAATAAAAGGAGGAAGAGCATATTAGCTACCCGTGCCCACCTTCTAATGAGAGTAACTCTTCAACTCATACATTGTTTAATTTTCCTTCGTGCTAACCGAAGGATGAGTGCTATGATGATTTTTATGATCCCGTTGATTCTTTTGAAATATCCCTTTTTGATGATGCTTGCTATGCTTGTGGCCAAGATGCCAATATGAATTATGCTTATGGATATGAACTTGCTATAGTTCCGTATGTTAAACATGAGATTGTTGCTATTGCACCCACACGTGATAGTCCTATTATCTTTTTGAGTTCTCCCAACTACACTATATCGGAGAAGTTTGCACTTATTAAGGATTATATTGATGGGTTGCCTTTTTCTGTTACACTTGATGATTTTTATAAATATAATATGCATGTGTTTGCTGCTCCTACTTGCAATTATTATGAGAGAGGAACTACATCGCCGCCTCTCTATGTTTCCAACACGATAAAATTGCAAGAAACTGCTTATACTATGCATTGGCCTTTACTTGATGTGCATGAATTGTTCTTGTATGACATGCCTATGCATAGGAAGAGAGTTAGACTTCGTTCTTGCATGACACATATCATTGTGTGATCACTACTAAATGCCAAATCATTGCTAATTAAAATTGGCTTTGATATACCTTGGTCCGGGTGGATCCATTACTTGAGCATTATATGCCTAGCTTAATGGCTTTAAAGAAAGCGCTGCCAGGGAGACAACCCAGAAGTTTTAGAGAGTCAATTAAATCTGTTGTGTGCTTTTATAAAGTTTTTAAAAAAGAGGGGAACCTAAAACTTTTTCAAAAAGAAAAGTGAGAGTAAGAAGGACGAGCACCGTTAAAATGGGGGAGCTCCATGAACTTTGTTCATGCCCATGGAAACTTTGCAAATCTTGAATTATAGAAACTTTTCATCAAAAATAATTATCTCCTTTTACAATTCCATTGTATTATAAAAATAATGTGCCAAGGTTTGCCTTTAGAATGTTTACAATGCTTGTTGGTTTGTGCGGTGCAGGACAGAAACTTTGGCTGTAGTGCGGGATTTTACATTTTTTGCTGGAATGTCAAATGGTTATGAAACTTTTTGCACTGTATTTATACACAAATATTTTATTTTTCCTAATTTTGGCAGAATTTTTCAAGTATCAGAAGTATGGGGAATGTTCAGATTATTACAGACTGTTCTGTTTTAGACAGATTCTGTTTTTGATGCGATATAAAGATGGTGATATTAGAGTCATACTAGTGGATAGTTGTGGATTGTAGAAATAATTGTGTTGAGGTTTCTGATTCCCGTAGCATGCATGTATGGTGAACCGTTATGTGATGAAGTTGGAGCATGATTTATTTATTGAGTGTCATCCTTTGTGTGGAGGTCGGGGGCGCGCGATGGTTAACTCCTACCAACCTCCCCCCTGGAGCATGCGTGTACTACTTGGTTTCGATGGCTAATAATTTTTTGCAATAAGTATGTGAGTTCTTTATGACTAATGTTGAGTCCATGGATTATACGCACTTTCACCCTTCCACCATTGCTAGCCTCTCTTGTACCGCGCTACTTTCGCCGGTACCATACACCCACCATATACCTTCCTCAAAACAGCCACCATACCTACCTATTATGGCATTTTCATAGCCATTCCGAGATATATTGCCATGTAACTCCACTGTTCTGTTTATTATGACACGCACCATCATTGCCATATTGCCTTGCATGATCGTAAGGTAGCTTGCAGGATGTTTCCATGGCTTGTCCGTTTTTTTATGTCATTTCTACGCTAGATCATTGCACATCCCGGTACACCGCCAGAGGCATTCACATAGAGTCATATTTTGTTCTAGCTTCGAGTTGTAATCTTTGAGTTGTAAGTAAATAAAAGTGTGACGATCTTCAATATTAGAGCGTTGTCCCATGTGAGGAAAGGCCAAATAAAAAAAGATGGCCCAAAAAAATTTAGAGAGGGACTAAAAAAGAAAAAGAAAAAGAGAATGCCTCTCCATAAAAACAAAAAAAATGTGGGAAAAGAGAGAAGGGACAATGCTACTATCCTTTTCCACACTTGTGCTTCAAAGTAGCACCATGATCTTAATAATAGAGAATCTCTTGTTTTGTCATTTCCATATACTAGTGGGAATTTTCATTATAGAACTTGGCTTGTATATTCCAACGACGGGCTTCCTCAAATGCCCTAGGTCTTCATGAGCAAGCAAGTTGATGCACACCCACTAGTTTTATTTTTGAGCTTTCATACACTTACACTTCTAGTGCATCCGTTACATGGCAATGCCTACTTACTCACATTGATATCGATCGATGGACATCTCCCTAGTCCATTGATTTTCCTAGTCGATGTGAGACTTTCTCCCTCCTTTTGTCTATCACCACCTTCTATTCCACCCATAGTGCTATGTCCATGGCTCACGCTCATGTATTGTGTTAAAGTTGAAAAAGTTTGAGAATACTAATGTATGAAACAATTGCTTGGCTAAAACCGGGGTTGTGCATGATTTAAATATTTTTTGTGGTGAAGATGGAGCATAGCCAGACCATATGATGTTGTAGGGATAACTTCCTTTGGCCATGTTATTTTGAAAAGACAAGATTGCTTTATTAGTATGCTTGAAGTATTATTGTCTTAATGTCGAATGATAGACTATTGCTTTGAATCACTCGTGTCTTCATATTCATGACAAGATTAGATTACATGATCTAGATTATGCTAGGTAGCATTCCACATCAAAAATTATCTTTTTTATCATTTACCTACTCGAGGACGAGCAAGAATTAAGCTTGGGGATGCTGATACGTCTCCGTCGTATCTATAATTTTTTATTGTTCCATGCCAATATTCTACAACTTTCATATACTTTTGGCAACTTTTTATACTATTTTTTGGGACTAACATATTTATCCAGTGCCCAGTGCCAGTTCTTGTTTGTTGCATGTTTTTTTGTTTCGCAGAATATCCATATCAAACGGAGTCCAAACGGAATAAAAACGGACAGAGATTTTTTTTGGGAATATATGTGAATTTTGGGAAGCGGAACCAACATCAGACGATGCCCGAGTGGGCCACGAGGCAGGGGGGCGCGCCCACCAGGTGCAGGCGCGCCCCGGGCCATCGTGGCCACACTGTAAGGCAGTTGATGCCCTTCTTTCGCCGCAAGAAAGCTAATATCCGGATAAAAATCGTGTCCAAAAATCAGCCCAATCGATGTTACGGATCTCCGGGAATTTAAGAAACGGTGAAGGGGCAGAATTGGGGAAGGCGGAAACAGAGAGAGACAGAGAGACAGGTCCAATCTCGGACGGTCTCTCGCCCCTCCGCCGCCATCGAGGCCATCGACCAGAGGGGAACCCTTCTGCCACCTAGGGAGAAGGTCAAGGAAGAAGAAGAAGGAGGGGGGCTCTCTCCCCCTCGCTTCCGGTGGCACCGGAGTGCCACCGGGGCCATCATCGTGTGACGGCGATCTACACCAACACCTCCGTCATCTTCACCAACATCTCCATCACCTTCCCCATCTATCTACAACGGTCCACTCTCCCGCAACCCGCTGTACCCTCTACTTGAACATGGTGCTTTATGCTTCATATTATTATCCAATGATGTGTTGCCATCCTATGATGTATGAGTATATTATCGTAGTCCTATCGGTGATTGGTGAATTGTTATGATTGATTTAAATTGCTTGTGGTTATGTTGTTGTCCTTTGGTTCCCATCATATGAGCGCGCGCGTGGATCACACCATAGGGTTAGTTGTATGTTGATAGGACTACGTATTGGAAGGCAAGAGTGACAGAAGCTTCAACCTAGCGTAGAAATTAATGCATACGAGATTGAAGGGGGACCAATATATCGTAATGCTATGGTTGGGTTTTACCTTAATGACCTTTAGTAGTTGCGGATAAAACTTGCTAATAGTCCCAATCATAAGTGCATAGAATTCCAAATAAGGGATGACATGCTAGCAGTGGCCTCTCCCAAATAAAACTTGCTATCGATATAGTAACGTAGTCAATTGCTTAGGGGCAATTTTGCAACTCCTACCACCACTTTTCCACACTCGCTATCACATACTTGATTGCTTCTTTATCTTAACAGCCCCTAGTCTTTATTTACGTGCTTTTAATATTCTTGCAAACCTATCCAAAAACACCTACAAAGTACTTCTAGTTTCATACTTGTTCTAGGTAAAGTAAACATCAAGCGTGCGTAGAGTTGTGTCAGTGGTCGATAGAACTTGAGGGAATATTTGTTCTGCCTTTAGCTCCTCGTTGGGTTCGACACTATTACTTATCGAAAGAGGCTACAACTGAACCCCTACACTTGTGGGTTATCAGTTCTCAGTGCCATATATTCTTAAATATTCTAGCATTTGGAGAACTGTTATTTTTGGGGTATTTTTTATTGCAAGGATAACACAGAAAACAAACAGAAAATACTACTTTCGCTTTATTTAATCTAAATATCAGAAAGTAAAAGGAGGGTACAGAGAGTTGTGCTTTCTAAATTTATCCATCTCATGCTCATCAAAAGGAATCCACTAACAAGGTTGATCAAGTCTTGTTAACAAACTCTTTCCGAATAACATGAAACCGGAGAATTTTTGATAACACTAGTTTACCTCAATGGGGTTATGCATGTCGCCATCAATAAGTATATCATATTTCTTCTTGACAGTAGGAAGAGGAAATTCAAAACCTCGAATAGTGATCGTTGAAATTTTTTCAATAGAAGTGATATTGTGGACTTGAGGTTGTTTCCTTGGAAAGTGTACCGTATGCTCTTTACCATTAACATGAAAAGTGACATTGCCTTTGTTGCAATCAATAACAGCCCCTACAGTATTCAAAAAGGGTCTACCAAGGATAATCGACATACTATCGTCCTCGGGAATAAGAAAAATAACTAAGTCCGTTAGAATAGTAACGTTTGCAACCACAACAGGTACATCCTCACAAATACCGATAGGTATCGCAGTTGATTTATCGGCCATTTGCAAGGATATTTCAGTAGGTGTCAACTTATTCAAATCAAGTCTACGATATAAAGAGAGAGGCATAACACTAACACCGGGTCCAAGATCACATAAAGCCGTTCTAACATAGTTTCTTTTAATGGAGCATGGTATAGTTGGTACTCCTGGATCTCCTAGTTTCTTTGGTATTCCATCTTTAAAAGTATAATTGGCAAGCATGGTGGAAATTTCAACTTCTGGTATCTTTCTTTTATTTGTAATAATATATTTCATATACTTAGCATAAGGATTCGTTTTAAGCACATCAGTCAAACGCATACGCAAAAAGATAGGTCTAATCATTTTAGCAAAGCGCTCAAAATCCTCATCATCCTTTTTCTTGGATGGTTTAGGAGGAAAAGGCATGGGTTTCTGAACCCATGGTTCTCTTTCCTTACCGTGCTTCCTAGCAATGAAGTCTCTCTTATCATAACAATGATTCTTGGATTATGGGTTATCAAGATCAACAGCAGGTTCAATCTCTACATCATCGTTATTTCTAGGATGAGAATCAACATGAACATCATCGTTAAGATTATCACTAGGTTCATGTTCATTTCCAGATTGTGTTTCAGCATTAGAAATTGAGATATCATTGGGATTCTTAGGGGTCTCAACAACAGGTTCACTAGAAGCATGCAAAGTCCTATCATTTTTCTTTTTCTTCTTCTTAGAAGAACTAGGTGCTTCAACATTAGTTCTCTGGGAATCTTTCTCAATTCTCTTAGGGTTTCCCTTAGGATACATAGGTTCGTGAGTCATTCTACCCCCTCTAGTCATAACTCTAACAACATTATCATGTTTCTTATTATTTAATTCATTGAGCAAATCATTTTGTGCTTTAAGCACTTGTTCTACTTGAGTGGTAACCATAGAAGCATGTTTACTAATGAGTTTAAGTTCACCTTTAACTCTAGACATATAATCACTCATGTGTTCAATCATATATGCATTATGTTTCAATTGTCTACTAACATAAGCATTCAAATATTCTTGTTTAACAATAAAATTGTCAATCTCATCTAAACATTGGCTAGCAGACTTATAACAAGGAATATCACCTTCATCGAATCTACAGAGAATTTACCTTTACTACCTGTGTCGTGTTATCAAGACCATGTATTTCTTCAATAGGTGGTAAATTCTTAACATATTCAGCTTTAATACCTTTTTCTTTCATTGAATTCTTTTCCTCTTGCATATCTTCAGGACTGAGAAATAGAATACCCCTTTTCTTTGGAGTTGACTTAGGAGTTGGTTCAGGAAGTGTCCACTTATTTTCATTAATCAACATATTATTCAATAGCAATTCAGCTTGATCAACAGTTCTTTCCCTGAAAACACAACCAGCACATCTATCCAGGTGGTCTCTTGAAGCATCAGTTAGTCCATTATAAAAGATATCAAGCATTTCATTTTTCTTACGAGCATGATCAGGCAGAGCATTAAGTAATCGGAGAAGCCACCCCCAAGCTTGTGGGAGACTCTCTTCTTCAATTTGCACAAAATTATATATTTCCCTTAAGGCAGCTTGTTTCTTATGAGAGGGGAAATATTTAGCAGAGAATTAATAAATCATAATTCGAGGACTATGCGCACAACAAAGATCAGGAGAATTAAACCATGTTTTAGCATCACCCTTTAAGGAGAACGGAAATAACTTAAGGATATAGTAGTAACGAATTTTTTCCTCATTGGTGAATAGGGTGGCTATATCATTCAACTTAGTAAGATGTGCCACAACAGTTTCAGATTCAGAGCCATGGAAAGGATTAGATTCAACCAAAGTAATTAACTCAGGATCGACAGAGAAAACATAAACTTTATCAAAAATACAGATAGGTGAAGTAGCAAAAGCATGGTTATATTTCATTCTAGCATTCAAAGACTTTTCTTTCAGCTTAGCTAACAATTTCTTAAGATCATACCTATCATTGCAAGCTGAAAGATCTCTAGAAGTATCTTCATCCAGAACATAACCCTCAGGCACAACAGGCAATTCATATCTAGGGGGAGAATCTTCATCATCACTTTCATCAATATCACCAGTTTCAACAATTTCATTCTCTCTAGCCCTAGCAAGTTGTTCATCAAGAAATTCACCTAGTGGCACTGTATTATCAAGCATAGTAGTAGTTTCATCATAAGTATCATGCATAGCAAAAGTGGCATCATCAATAACATGCAACATATCAGATTCAATAGCAGGAGTAGGTGTCGCAAATTTACTCATAACAGAGGGTGAATCAAGTGCAGAGCTAGATGGCAGTTCCTTACCTCCCCTCGTAGTTGAGGGATAAATCTTGGTTTTTTTGTCTTTCAATTTATTCATAGTGATAAACAGATATAAATCCCAAGTGACTCAAATAATATAGCTACGCTCCCCGGCAATGGCGCTAGAAAATAGTCTTGATAACCCACAAGTATAGGGGATCGCAACAGTTTTTGAAGGTAGAGTATTCAACCCAAATTTATTGATCCGACACAAGGGGAGACAAAGAATACTCTCAAGAATTAGCAGTTGAGTTGTCAATTCAACCACACCTGGAAGATTTAATATCTGCAGCAAAGTATTTAGTAGCAAAGTAGTATGGAAGTAACGGTAACGGTGGCAAAAGTAACTATAGCAGTTTTGTAGTGATTGTAACAGTGGCAGCAGAAAAGTAACTAAGCAAGGATCAATATATAAAAAGCTCATAGGCATTGGATCAGTGATGGATAATTATGTCGAATGTGATTCCTCATGTAATAGTTATAACATAGGGTGACACAGAACTAGCTCCAGTTCATCAATGTAATGTAGGCATCTATTTCGAATATAGTCATACGTGCTTATGGGAAAGAACTTGCATGACATCTTTTGTCCTACCCTCCCGTGGCAGCGGGCTCCTATTGGAAACTGTGGGATATTAAGGCCTCCGTTTAATACATGAACTCCTGAAACTACGGTCATCACCGGGAGTGGTACCAATTGTTGTCACTTCGGGGTTGCCGGGTCATAACACATAGTAGGTGACTATTGGCTTGCAAGATAGGATCAAGAACTCACATATATTCATGAAATCATAATAGGTTCAGATCTGAAATCATGGCACTCGGGCCCTAGTAATAAGCATTAAGCATGGCAAAGTCATACAACATCAATCATAGAACATAATGGATACTAGGGATCAAACCCTAGCAAAACTAACTCGATTACATGGTAAATCTCATCCAACCCATCACCGTCCAGCAAGCCTACGATGGAATTACTCACGCACGGCAGTGAGCATCATCGAATTGGTGATGGAGGAAGGTTGAAGATAACGACGACGATGATCTCCACTCTTTGGGGCCCCGAACAGACTCCAGATCAGCCCTCCCGAGAGATATTAGGGCTTGGCGGCGGCTCCGTATCATAAAACGTGATGAATTCTTCTCTCTGAGTTTGTTCTCCCCGGAAGAGAATATATGGAGTTGGAGTCGGGGTCAGTGGAGCCTCAGGGGGCCCACGAGACAGGGGGTGCGCCCCCCACCCTCGTGGATTGGGTGTGGGCCCCTAGTCTTGATTCTTTCGCCAGTATTTTTTATATATTCCAGAAATATTCTCCGTTGATTTTTAGGTGATACCGATAACATTTATTTCTGCACAAAAATAACACCATGGCAGTTCTGCTGAAAATAGCGTCAGTCCAGGTTAGTTCCATTCAAATCATGCACATTAGAGTCCAAAACAAGGGAAAAGTGTTTGGAAAAGTAAATATGTTGGAGACGTATCAATCATCAATTCGTGCATGTTACTCATAAGTTAGTTCTTGCATTAGAATTTGTATTGACAATATATGTGTTGGTGACGTGCACACATATGTAGTTCATATTCACATTTTTGTTAAACATGTCATTCTTGTAACTGCAATTCATTTTTCTCTTTGTATTACATTTTCATTTTAAGCATACATTCACGTCCCATTAATTATAGATGTTTTTGGAGGAACTTTTATGAATTATTTTGAGTATAACAATTCACGCGGTCGCGGGTATATCAAAATGCGGGGCATTACCTTTCGGTCGAACCTACTTCCACATTTTTTGTACATATACCTCCACTGCTCCTCGAACCCAAAATTATGCCTCGTTCTCGTAAAGCGTCGACTCAAATTCAATCCCTCTCATGTTTACTATGGTGTGGCCCCGCACACCGTAGTACTCCTACAAACCCTACCCGCTGCATGCATCATCGGTTTTCTTCAAGAGGACGAGGGAGAAGCGGATTTGTAGTGGAGGCTCTCCTACCCTGGGGCACCGTAGGTAGCTACCGCATGCATCATTCATTTTCTTTTTCTTATTTATGCCCTTGCCCCAAGAGTGAAACGATGGTTGCTTTGTCCGTCCAGCTTAATGTGGGAAACGTGGGGCTTTGTGATTTCACCCCTAATTGCTCATTTACTACTACCGCGGCGCTATGACCGGGGTGCCTCCAAGTCCAACCGCTGCTCTGAACTATAATTTGGTGCATCGCACGGGGAACAAGACGATGGATGAGCCATATGTCGGCCAAAGGGGTCATGTAAGTGTGTGACCATTTCGTGTGTGAACTGAACCTGCTCAGTTGCTGCGCCAACATGACATGAGCGGCCTACCACTTGGTCTTTCTCCTTGGTGAATACCGACTATATTGATTTAAAAAGTTACTAGTAGTATCCATATTAGTAAAAATGAGGTGATTTGACCGAGCGGTGCGCGGGGGAGCATGGCCTGTCATGCGGTCCCATGTGTCATGATGTACCAAGGCGATGCGCGTCCCTATTGAGGCAGAGCTATGGCAGAAGCAATACGTGGTTTTCTTGAAGGAGATGATGGAGAAGCGGATTGAGAACTATGAAATAATGCTTGCTTCGCCCGTCTGGGGGAAAGGTGCGCCTTTGTAGTTTGACGTCTCATTGCTCATTACTACTACTGGGGCTCTATGATTGGGGTGCACCCCCATGCTGTTATGCAGTGTTATTTGGTGCATGACATGTCGAACGGGTTGCTATATGTCCGACATATCGGCGACGGGAAGTACAACATTCATGAAAGCGAGCGTCTCCACTCTTTTAGTATAGTACGACAGAGGAGTACAAGACACGGTTTGGTTTTTGCTGCTTTGTGCATTCCATCGATACAAACCCGGACTAAAAAATGTGAGGGCGGGTCTTTTCCAGCGCGGCAGGCAGGTGAGTTTGGCACAGTCTGTTCGAGGCTACGAGGCAGGAAGGGAAACATGCAAATAAAGGTTGAGCGACTTAGTATTGGGAAAATCTGATTTGACAGAGTACATACCCACTATGGAGGTAGTACTACTTACTACTCCCTCCTTTCCGTTGTATAGGGCTCATCTAAAAATCGTTTTTTCCGTTTTACAAGTCTCAATTCTAGTACTCGTTGTTCCTAAACGTAAGTCTTTCTCGATATTCCAACAAGTGACTACATACGAAGCAAAATGAGTGAATCAACACTCTAAAATATGTCGACATACATCTGTATGTTGTAGTCCATTTGAAATATCTAAAAACACTTATTATTTAGGAACGGAGGGAGTAGTACTTACCATCACATGTTTGGATTTTGAGGTGCATTAAATCACCCTGTGCAAGAAGTATAAAGAGAAAACTCACCAATGCATGTAGAAGTTCATGGAAATTTAGTGGTCATGCGTGCATTCGTTGTAATTAATGCATTTGTAAACATAACTTTTTTAGAAAAACGAGCATACTAATTGAGTACTTGTGCAAACTACGAACTTAAATCCACCACTCACCGTCTAACTTGGTTGGAGATATTTTGAAATTGAGCCTAAATCGGAAAGGAGGGAGTAGTAACATAGCCTAGGGTAGCTTGCTACAGCACAGACTCCAAGGAAATTGTTGTAGTACTACTCCTACCACTGAATTACTCCTACTACTAAAAGACATATAGTATTTCAAACAATATGATAATCTCTCTAACCAATGTAAGGGAGTATAAGTCTAACAGAGGGAGTAGTAAAAATTTATCCTCGTCATGCGACCCACCGCGCGCATGGGCGAAGGAGCGGGCATATCTTCTCCTCGTCCTGCGAATCTGCGAGCCACCACACCCGTGGGCAGGGGAGAGTGTCGGTGTAAAAACAGGCGGATCTCGGGTAGTGGGTCCCGAACTATGTATCTGAGGATCGATGGTAACAGGGGAAACAAGGACACGATGTTTACGAAGGTTCAGGCCCTCTTAATGGAGGTACTACCCTACTTCCTACCAGATTGATCTTGATGAATATGAGGATTAAAAGAGTTGATCAAACCCAAGATCGTAATGGCTAAACCCTAGATTTCTAGCCTATGGTAGTTGTGATTGTCCTTACACACTAAACCCTCTGGTTTATATATGTATCGGAGGGACCTAGGGTTGTACATAATCATCTTGAAGAGGAAGGAAACATTACACCCGGACTTTAAACTTGCCATTCTACACATATAGGAGTCCTATCCGGATACGAGGGATAATCTTCTGTGTTGATCTTGGCGGCCACCAGTCAGGCCCATGACGAGTAATCCGGCCACCCGAGGACCCCTTAATCTAGGACTCCCTCAGTAGCCCTTGAACCAGTCTTCGATGACGATGAGTCCGTCACGCATACTGTCTTCGTCATTGCAAGGCGGGTTCCTCCTTTCGAACATATGAAATTTATTTCCTGCATACAGGAACTATGTCTGGCACTGCATGATTAGTACAACCCTTAGCCACAAAGGTAATGTGTCAAAACAAACACTGTGTCTTTATTGACAACTTTTCAGCGAAATGTCATGTTTGACCCTTCAACATTTTGAACCGTTTTTTGGCTCAGATTTCGTGTTTCAAGGCATATCCTCCATTGGCACGTCTTGTCTAAGCATAGATCGTGCCTGCTAATTGTGGGATCTTCATCAATATGATTTGGGTAACCCAACCGTACCCTACGCACGATTATGTTGGGAACAGGCGAGTTTTATGGCTTGAGTGGGGGACGCTTCGTATTTACCGCATATAAAAGGACATAGATCCCCCCTTTTAACTCACACTCTCCTCTAGCCTTCGCTTCCCAATCTAATAGCCCTAGCGCATGTAGGTTCAGCGCCAGCAGCTCCCATCCCATCCATCACCGCCTCCTTCTACAGCAATGGTTGGATCTGGTTCCAAGGGCAAGTGGGAGGCCTCCTCCGTCACAACGAAAGACGTGAAGAGTCTCCAGAGCGCGGGCTATCTTGTCGCCAACATAGTGCATTGGATGCCTGATGAGAATCAGGTGATCCCCATCCCAGAGCCTGGCAGGAGGGTTGTATTCATTCCTCACTTTATTTGGGGGCTGGGATTTCCACTCCACCCCTTTGTTCAGGGCCTCTTATTCTACTATGGGCTAGATTTCCACGATCTGGCCCTGAACTGTATCCTCCACATATCGGCTTTCATAGTCGTGTGTGAAGCTTTCCTTCGCATCTCGCCACACTTCGGCCTATGGATCAAGACCTTCAATCTGAAGCCGAAGGTGGTCGACGGGCAGCACGCAGACTGCGGGGGAGATATTGTAAGCAAGCTCTCAAAAGCAACCTGGTCCAAAGGGGCTTTTGTGGAAACCAACAAGGTATGGCAGCAGGAGTGGTTCTATATCACCAAACCTTGTGGGGCCTAATGGGCGGACACGCCCGAAATCAAATCTGAACCCCCTGAGAGGCTCACCTCATGGACCACCAAGGGCCTCGATTGGGGGTCTCAATCGGAATTGAAGACGCTCCAGAATCACATCTCTGGCATGATAGCGAAGGACACCCACCTCACTAACGTGATTCAGGTGATGCTCTTTCGCCGCACCTTTCCCTGCCAACTCCGGGCCTCCCGCTTGTGGGAGTTCAATCCATAGGGACCAGAGACCTTGAAGCGCTTCTTCGGCACTATGCAAGACGACATATAGAATCAGCTTTTCACGGCGGAGAAGGAGTGGCCAAAGGAGACCGAAGACATCGGTTTCGGCAGCGTGACTTCGGCTAAGGAGGTAAGCATGATTTTTCCGAAGACTTATCTTGTCCATATTTCAATTATAATAGGAGTTAGAACATTTGTATTCCATACAGGCCTGGACGGCGAAAGCGAAGCGGATCAACTATCTGGCCCCGCTGCCAAAAAACCCAGCCACGCCTCAGCTAACGGCAATGCTGGTGTCGGCGCCATACAAGGCGCCGGAGAAGAAAGCCAAAAAGAAGAGCAAGGAGGCCAAGAGCGGCCCCTGCCCTAAGGGTCCTTCGGAAGATATATCTGGAGAGACCGACACCCCCTCTTCCCATGATGAAGAGGAAGTGGAGGAGGAGGTGGATAGCGACTCCCCCATCAAGGCAAAAGGGAAGAAGAGGACACCCCCCGAAGACATGGGAAAGGGGCACCTAGGAGGAAGCTGAACCTCTCGGACAGCACGGACTCAGAGTCCGAAGCTGATTGCCGAAAACAACCCAGGAGCAAGCCCATGGCCGAATCGTAAGTGATCGGACTTTTGCTGTTATCTTCAGTCAGTTTCTTATCATTGTATAAGCAATTCTATTTTTTGTTGTGCAGTCTTCCCCACACTCCCCAGCACACCATTATGGTCAGGGATCTCTCTACCAACCGACATGGCGGAGAGTGAGACATCGCCGCGGGCTCAATCGCCCATCATCCTAGGGGACACCAAGGTGTCTTCCCTGCGGGCATCCCCTGCACGAGGAGGTGGGAGCGGGGCGGACGAGAGGGTGCCTGAGGTTAAAACCTCGGCCACCGTTAGCCAAGGGGAAGCAGTCCCTATGGCGACCAACGACGGGGAGCCCAAGCAATCCAAGCTCCTACTGAACACCATTCCGGAGGCCAGTACGGCTCCAGAATCAGACAAGCAGACCCCTATGATCGGGGGGAGCATCAGCTCCACCGGCGACCTCCATTAATCTGGAGGCGTCGAACACGTTGGAGGATGCACTACAAGGTACTTCCATCGTGGCGGAACACCGCGCCCTGATGGGTGCGGTTATGGGGAAGATTCAGTCTGCCAAAAGAGGATTGAATTAAGCCTTCAACAGCCTGATGAAAAGCTTTGATGTATGCGATGTAATATTGCAAAGTTTACATTTTATTTGTATAGGATAATGAACCTGTTTACGGACGCTAGCACCTGATGCTCTGTTCGACTCTGAAAGGAATCGGGCGAAGGATCCGCATAGTATATGCAAATACAACATATTGCGCCATTTATTTGAGCAAGCTTCCCTATTAGCGACATCCGTCCTGGCCGTAGAGGTTTCCGAGATCAATCCAAAGCTTCAAAAAGCTGACGAGGAACTTGACCGCCTTAACAAGCGGTTTGATAAAATGCAAGTTATGCGGACTTTGAAAATTATTATGCAAAAAGATGACATGTCTTTATTTTAAGAGTTTTAACTCATTGTGTGGTGTGATTAAGGTCATAGTTGGCGCAGCCAAGGTCGAGACCCTCAAGGCTGCCCTTGCTCAGGCCAAGGAGGCTGAGATGAACAAGGAAGACACTGACAAGGCGGCTGCCGATCAGGAGGCCGAACAGTCCTCCTGACTTCAACATGAGTCTCGGGTGGCCGAAGTCGAACAAGAGCTGCGAGACGCCATCCGCAAATGTGAGGAGTTGAAGCAGAAGACTTCGGACCAATCATAAGAGCTCAACAAATCTCTCAATGTTGCCAAGGAGGCATGGAGCGAGTCTCGAAGTGCTCGCAAGAAGATCCATCAGGCACGACAGATAGAGGCTGGTAAGGCCTTTCTTCTACAGAGTATCTTTGGAGGTCAGAAGTATGCGTCGCTGACTTGAGTGTGGAGTTCTCCAGGCGCGTTTGCAGATCTCCCGAAGAGTATCGCCAACGCTGCCCAATTCTTCAGATACCACGAGGGGAACACAACGGAGAAGCTGTTCTAGTCGCAATTCCTTGCACCAGAACATCCAGTACCTCTGAACGACAAGTTGAAGCAACTGGTGGAGCTACATAACATGGCAGGTGCAACCATGAAGGACTTAGTAGTCCGGCTCTGGCCCACCGAGCCAATCCCTAGTAGCTACTTTGGATTGGTAAAGCGGCTCATCGATATGAGGCCGCGGGTCGATGTTGTGAACCGTTTGGCCTGTATAGAATGTGCCCGAATGGCCTTTTCCCGCGTCAAGATGCACTGGGCAAAGATAAAGGCCACCGAAATGGCGACCACTGGCTCGCCCGAGGGCAAGGATCATCGGAGGCCAGAGAGGTACTTCGATGACGTCCAAGAAGGAGCCCGCATTTTAGAGGGCCTGTGCTCAAATGACATGGCCTTTGATTAAGCGTAATTGGGTTGTAAAGACTTTGCTTATGAATCGATATGTATATATTTTTGCGCCTTATATTTCAAGCGACGTTTCCTGCTATGCGGCTGTTTATTGTTATATCTGAAAGTTTCAATCGACGTCGTCTTTAGCCCCCACGTAGATGCTACAGGGGTGTTCGACATGACAGATGACCACGCTTTACCCAACGTCTTGGGCCATAAAGGAGGTGTCCGCGAAGTGAACCATGAAATCAGACTATGCGGCTTTATTTCTTTCACTTAGCGATATGAGTTTGAATGTGGGGCTAAGTACTAGCCCCTTGTGCGTGTGCGGCTATCCGGATTACAGTTCCTGCTCTACGTGTTGGGCAAAGACCAGCTCCTTGTGTAACATGGAGTAGATCACTAACGATCTGTAGTATAATACTAATTCGCCGAATCGCCGACCAGGTCTCGGTTATCATGACAGTCAGTTTTCGGCTTTATCTACTGAGGTACTTGACCGGACGAACCAAAAATACAATTGCAGAGGTTCTCCCATTACTACCTTAGCCGAACAATGCGGAACGTAAGGTGGTAAGCACAGGAGCCGCACAACCCAAATATAGACCCAAGACATGATTCTGAGCCGATTCATATAACGCAGTATCCGGGACGCCGAATAGTTCTCTATAGGTGTTCGAAGTTTGAAGTGTGCTGGGCCGCATACATCCCCGGTGTTATGTCCAGATTGAAGCAGATGTGGCAATCTGTGGTAGGGAGAGAACACAGATGGTAATGTAAGATAATACTCCAAACAAAGTGGACACAAGCTGCTTCTTTTATACCCTGATTAATACAGCAAGCCGTGTTGTTACAGATAATGGCAACAACATCTTCAACATTTTACATGCCAAAAAAGAAAAAGAATAATAAAGGGAAAGGTTTACAAGAGCCTAAAATTAACGATTTAAAAATCTCGGCACGTCTGCGTCGTTTGTCCTTTGTAATACGTCCTTGAAGTAGGAAGGTATGTTGGATGCCTGTGACAAAGTAGGAGGAAATCTTGGAAAAGAATTCCCTGTGCAACCAGAGATAAGGTTAGTTCTTTTAATTAACCTGTAAGTAAAACTTAGGTAGAGTCCGAATATCGTCAAGCCGTACTATGGACTATTATTCCGTAGTGTGCCCCCCGCGCTGCCCAAGGTATTTTAAGGGTGTAGTTGTGTACGCGAGGTCCATATGCCACCACCTTCTAGGGTAGTCGACGGAGGCGTAACTACTAATTAAGCTCAGGTTCTTTTGAGCTCCCGCTTTGTAATGTGGGCCGGACATGTTTAGCAGTGTCTTTGATCCTAATGACCGATGAATTATTCGGCTTGAATAGGCTGCCTTGAACTTCGGCTGCCAGGGCCACAGTATCCTCCTCTGTACGGAGGGAGCGCTCCATGTTCCCATTGATAGTAATAACACCGCAAGGTCCATGCATTTTAAGTTTCAGGTAAGCCTAGTGCGGGATTCCATTAAAGCGGGCGAAGGTCGTTCTTCCGAGTAGTGCATAGTCACCATTTCATAAGGGAGCGATGTCGAAGATTAACTCCTCACTTTAAAAATTGTCTGGACCGAATACTACTTCTAGTGTTAATGAGCCCGTGCAGCGGGCCTCTACGCTGGGTATTACTCCTTTAAAGCTAGTGCGGCTAAGCTTGATTCTTGACGTGTCTATCCCCATCTTGCGGATAGTGTCTTGATATATCATGTTGAGACTACTGCCGCCGTCCATAAGGACTCGAGTAAGATAGTATCCATCCATTATAGGATCGAGTACAAGGGCCGCCGAACCTCAATGAAGGATATTGGTGATCCCTATGATCGAAGGTGATCAGACAAGCTAATCATGGGTTGAACATGGGGGGTGACGGGCTCTACGGCGTAAACGTCCCTTAGTGCGTGCTTGCGCTCCCTCTTGGGGATATGGGTGGCGTAGATCACATTCACCGTTTTCACCTTAGGGGGAAATTGCTTCTGTCCCCCAGTATTCGGTGGGCAAGGCTTGTCTTCGTCCTCGCTCTAAGGTCCTTTACCCTTGTGTTCGGCATTTAACTTGTCGGCCTGCTTGAAGACCCAACAATTTATGTTGGTGTGGTTTGCAGGTTTGTCAGGGGTGCCATGAATCTGGCAAGGTCTCTCTAATATATTGTCCAGGCTGGATGGACCATCCCTATTGCCTCTGAACGTCTTCTTCCATTGACCGTACCTGGAGCCACTGAATCCGGCATTTACTATCGTGTCATATGTTTCTCCGTTATTGTTCCGACGCTTATTCTTATTGTGTCTTGGCTTTCCATTGCCATCCCTAGCTTCAGAAGTGCTAGGGTTGCTGGAACTATTGCTTCAATGAGCTAATCAACTATCCTCACCCACGCAAAAGTGTGTGATAAGTGTAGTAAGGGCTACCATTGTCTTCGACTTCTTCTGGCTGAGGTGTCACGTGAGCCATTCGTCGCGGACGCTGTGTTTAAATCCTACTAAGGCTTCGGCGTCCGGACAATCGACGATTTGGTTCTTTTTAGTTAAGAACCGGTTCCAAAGCTTGCGGGCCGACTCCCCGGATTGCTGGATTATGTGACTTCAATTATGAGCATCCGGTGGCTGGACATATGTCCCCTGGAATTTAGCCCGAAAAGCATCCTCTAAATATTCCCAGCTTCCAACAGAGTTCTCTGGGAGGCTGTTCAACTAGTGTCATGCTGGCCCCTTCAGCTTTAGAGGGATGTATTTGATGGCATGGAGGTCATCTCCACGGGCCTTGTGGATGTGAAGAATAAAGTCCTCAATCCATACAGCAGGATCCGTCATTCCATCATATGCCTTGATGTTTACGGTTTTAAACCCTTCCTGAAATTGGTGATCCATCACCTCATCAATAAAGCACATTGGGTGCGCAGCGCCCCTGTATCGTGCGACATCTGGACGTAGTTCGAATGGTATATGTGTTCGGTATTGACACCGAACTTGATTATATCTGGTGTGCTTGGCTTGATAGCCACCATCCCGTGTGGGAGCACGTTCTCTTGACCCGTAGATCGATCTGGCCTGGCCGGCTTTATTGTTCAGATCCTGACATAGGTCGTACTTGTGGCCCTGAGCCGCTGTATCCTTTCCTTTACGGTTGGGAGGTGCGGGTTGATGTACTGCATTGCTAGTCGCTTTGTCCCGTCCACGAGGTGGTCGGCCTGGTTGATCGGCGTGATCGTGCCTCGAAGGAATTGGCGCAAGGGCCTCCTCTTCAAATTGTGGCAGCAACTTGCGCTTGGGATAGCTCTTTGTTTGGCGCTTAGGTTGTATCTCTCTTCAGCTAGTAGCACTTCATTACATCTGTCATTGAGCGTATCCTATTTGGCTTTAAGCCGCTGTTGCTGCTTTTTCAGGCTCCTTGATTTGGCAATGAGCCGTCGCTGAAAGTGTTCTTGTTTGAGGGGTTCCTTTGGGAAGTTGAATTCCTCGGGTCCCAGGCTGACATCCTCTTCGGAGACAGGTAGGTAGTTACTGTCTTCGGAATCATTGTGATCATTGAGTTGTTTGGGACTGCATTGGCCATCTCCCGCTCGTCCTGCTCCAGCGCTAGCTCTACGCAGTCTTCGGCATCCTCTGGAGCCTCATTGTCTCTGGTGTCAGTATTACTTTCCCTTTCTCGACGCGATCGTGAGCGGCACTGCTGACGCCGGTGCTTAGCAGGTTCATCGATAGGCTTATCGTCTTCTGGGTCTCTGTCTCCAATCTCTTGCTTCTCTTAGGGTGTGTCTGTCGGATTTTGGGTTCGGCAAACCCTAGAAAAGTTCGAACTATGGGGTGGGCACGAAGAACACTCTCTCCCCAGCACGCTCGCCCTATGATTCCACGGCCAAGCTTGACAAACTCAAGGAACAAGAGACACAGGGGTTTATACTGGTTCGGGACTCCTTGCAGTGTAATACCCTACTCTAGTGTGTGTGGTGGATTGTCTTGTGGGGCTAAGGATGAACTAGTACAATGGATGAGCACCCTTTGGAGGAGATGTGTTCTTGGGCTCGGATAAGCTTGTGTCTTGTCAGGGTGGAATGGATCCGGTCCCTTCAACAGTTGGATTAGCTCCCGATCAGATGAGATCCGGATGAGCTACCCCTCTATGGTGGTGTCTAGGTCCTATTTAAAGTGGCCTTGGTCCTCTTCTCAAATATAGGCGGGAAGGGATCCCACAATGGCCAAATTTGAAGGGGAACATCTAGTACAAGATAACCTGACAAAAGTGGGCTTCGCCTGCCAAAGGCTCTGGTGGTGACGCTGCGCCGGTGTAGGATCGAAAGTATGTCTAGAGGGGGGGTGATTAGACTACTTGACAATATAAAAAATCTGCCTTTTGATCATGCAATGTTTTTAGCAGTTTCACAATTAAGATCAATTCAAGTAACACCCTACACATGCAATTCTAGAGTATAAGCAGCGGAAAGTAAATTGCACATGTAGTAAAGAGAGGTGGAGAGGATCAAACACAGTTTGGAGACACGAAGATTTTTGTCGTGGTTCTGATAGGTGGTGCTATCGTACATCCACATTGATGGAGACTTCAACCCACGGAGGGTAACGGCTGCGCGAGTCCACGGAGGGCTCCACCCACGAAGGGTCCACGAAGAAGCAACCTTGTCTATTCCATCATGGCCTACGCCCACGGAGGACTAGCCTTACTCGGGGTAGATCTTCACGAAGTAGGCGATCTCCTTGCCCTTACAAACTTCTTGGTTCAACTCCACATCTCAAAGACGGAGGCTCCCAAGCGACACCTAACCAATCTAGGAGGCACCACCCTCCAAAAGGTAATAGATGTTGTTGATGATGATGAACTCCTTGCTCTTGTGCTTCAAATGATAATCTCCCCAACACTCAACTCTCCTCACTGATATGGCTGTGGTGGAAGAAAGGATTGAGTGGAAAGCAACTTGGGAAGGCTAGAAATCAAGTTTCATATGGTAGGAATGGAATGGGTTGATCTCAACACAAGGGTAGGTGGTTCTCTTCTCAGAAAGTGTATGGTAGGAGTGGTAGACTTTCTGATGGCTCTCCTCACGAATGAAGAGGGGGTGGAGGGGTATATATAGCCTCCACACAAAATCCAACCGTTACACACATATTTGAGCAATCTCGGTGAGACCGAAGTGAAAACTCGGTCAGACCGAAAGTTCAAATATAGTGAACGTTGGGATTTTCGGTGGGACCGAAAATACTATCTCGGTGTGTCCGATGTGAGTCAAAGGTAGGAGCTTGCCATCTCGGTGGGACCGAAATTAACAACTCGGATATTCCGAAGTGATGTCAATTGGTTACAGAAGGTTGGCAGTCCAGTTTCGGTGAGACCGAAACTCAAAATCGGATGGACCGAGAAATTAGGGTTTGGAAGAATGACTGAGGTGGTTCATCTCGGTGGGACTGAGTTTGCAGAATCGGTTTGTCCGAGATTACTTATGAGTGTGTTAAGTAGTGAAGAGTGCTGATAGTTGAGGGAGCTAGATCACTAAGCACTTGAGCAACCAGATCATCAACACAACCTCATCCCCTTTTAATAGTATTGGCTTTTCCTATGGACTCAATGTGATCTTTGATCACTAAACCAAAAATAGAGTCTTGAGCTTTTGCCAATGCTTGTCTTAGCATTTTGAGGGGTCCACTTCTTCAGACATTTCCATACCAATATCATCGAACTTCTCTGAAATGATTCTCAAGTAAATATTAGTTCAATGATATATATGTTGTTATTAATTACCAAAACCACCCGGGGATTAGTTACACTTTCAATCTCCCCCTTTTTGGTAATTGATGACAACATATAGATCAAAGCTTCGACAAAAGATATAATCAATGAATAATATCGTCGCTTTGAGAAGTATGTGATAAACAAGAGCTCCCCCTAAATTTGTGCATTATTTAAAATTTGCGTTTGAATGCAAATGCACAATCGATTAGGATTATGGGTCACTCTTCCATGTCACATACATCTTGGTGGAGCGCACAAAATGATAAGAATGAATAACATGCACTCAATCACCAAGACAAGAGTAAATAGCCATACAATAAGGAATAGCATATGATAAGCATTAAGCACACATTTAAGCATAGTATGACTAAGCACTCATTAAGGTAGCATCAAACGTAGTAGCAAGCACACTGAAAGTTTCGAAAGACCAAAAGAAACCAATGTATCTCAAAGAAACCGGCAAAAGAACAAAAGATGAAAGAGCACTCTCTCTCTCGAAGCCCTATGATCTATACAATTTCTCCCCCTTTGGCAAAAAGTTACCAAAAAGTTCGAAAAGGTATAGAGCTAAGCGTCACTGCGGGCTCTGCTGGCGGCTCCCGTCTGGGTAGATGTCGGTGTAGAAATGACTGCATCGGCGAAGACTTCTGCTGATGTCTGCGCTTGAGGAGTGGATGCTGGAGCTGGAGTAACTGCTGGAGCTGTGGCTGGTGCTGAAGTGGTAGCCCTGGAGTCAGTCACTGGGATAGCTGCAGATCGGGATCCTCTGGGAACCGGAGCAGTCTGGCGATGAGAGTCTTGGACTAGATCATCCTGCATGAGTTCTGCTCTCTCCTGCCTTGCTTCCTCCATGTCTGCCTCAAGCTTGTTGACGGACACCTGAATCTCTGTCAGCTTCACGTCCAGAGCGTGGATCTTGTCCTCAACAATCCTCTCTAGGCTTTCCTGAGATTGCTCAATGCTGGCCAGGCGTTGTTCAATCCTCTGGGTAGCTTCAAGAATCTGTTCTCCAAAGCTCTTTGGCTTAGCTGCTGCTGCTGCTGCCTCTTTGTCAGCTTTAGCTTTTTTTGCAGCTTCGATTTTGGCCTGTCCTTCAGCTGAGGTTGGATCCTCCTCATCCATCACAACTACATTGTCCTCATGCGCTGGCTGCAGTGGCAAGTGCTTCCTATCCAACATGAATTTGCCCGTGCCAAACTTGGCATTGATGAGCATCTGAATCTGCGGGGCAAACCCACACAACCTCTTCTGGTCAGCTGCAGTCCTCTTAATGGTCTCTACCATTAAGTCCATCACCTTGAAAGGTGCCTTCTCATCGAGAATGTGCAGCATGTTGATAGAATAGCCTCGAATCATGCGGTGGTCTCCAGACTTAGGCATCAATGTATGCCTCAGAATAGTGTTAGTGGTGGTCAGACCTGCCTGGAGATAGTACACTGAGCCAAGCTTCCACCCTTCCAAGTCAGCAGCGGGGATCTCCTTGTACATGTTCTTCATGGAATCATGACTCTTCTTAGGAATCCCATAGACATCAATGTCGTCCTCTCTCTGCACTGGAGCATTCAGAAGTTCTGCCCATTCTTCAACAGACGAAGAAAACCTTTGACCTTCAGTCATCCAGGTGATCTTGCCATCAGGATAGAAGTGGGCTGCGGCGTAGAACTGCATGATCATCTCGTCATTCCAAGCTGTCAGCTCTTGACCCACAAAATCAGCAACTCCACATGCAGTAAAGCTCTCATGCACATGGGGAAAGAAGTCTCGGTGCTCTTCACTGTCAATGTACTTCCAGTCAACATACCTGGTGTCAGCAACAATGGGCTTCTTATCCATCAGCACGGTCTCATAGAAGTCCTGCTGCTCTCTGGTGTGGAATCTGGGGTCCATAGCAGTCCTTCTCCTCACGGCATATGGATCAGACTGTCTCCATAGCCTGAGACCTTTATCCTTCCTTGCCTTCATGTCCTCAGCTTGAGGATGAGCATCATTGTAGAGTGGCAACTTAGGACGGAGCTTAAGCAACACATGCTCTTCATCTGATTCAGACGGTGGCATCTCACCTTTGTTCTTCTCAGAAGCTGGAATGCTTCTGGTTGTTCTCTTGGGCTTGGCTGGAGCTGCCTTGGCTTGAGCATGCTTCTTGGGCTTAGAGGAGGCTTGAGCCCGAATAGCATCACCCATGAACTTAGCTTTCTGAGGAGGAGGCTAGGGTGCATCTTCTTCTTCTTCTTCTTCAGCAGCTGCATCAACTTGAGGTTCAGCATATACTACCCTCTTCCTCTTGGAAGTTTTCTTCACCTTACTTGGAGCTGGCTCTTCCAAGTTGAGCTTCTTTGCAACAGCTGACTGCTTTACTTTGCTTGTGACTTTCCTTGACTGCTGCCCTTGGTGCTCTTTGGCAACCACATTCCTCTTTGGCTTGGAGGTAACTTCCTCAGCAATGAAGTCAGAGTCCTCATCATCAGAATTTCTCTTCTTCCTGGTCCTGGTGGCTGCAGGAGGCAAACCACTAGGGGTGCTCCTCTCACCATCATCACTGGAACTGCTAGCCTCGGGACTAGTATCTGCCTCTGGAATCTCAGCAAAAGGTGACTCAGACCTGTTCGGGCTGTCACTGACATCTGACATGGCTGAGAACCTGTGAAAAGATAAGGTATAGGCAGAGTAGAAGAGTTATCACAACTGCAGAGGTTTTTGCAAAAGAAATGAGTTCAAAACATAGTTTTGAGTTTTCACAGAATGTATTTCGGTCAAACCGATTTTAAGTTTCGGTGAAACCGAAGTGTATACAGAGGCCTACACACCACTTTCGGTCAGACCGAAATGTGTTTCGGTCCTACCGATAACCTAGGGTTTCACTGAAACTAAGTTTCGGTCACACCGATTTGCACAACTCGGTTAGACCGAATGATGCAGTGCAATGGCCAGAGGCCAAATCGGTCATTCCGAGTTTCAAAATCGGCTTCACCGAGATGCGTTCCGTGGAAACCTAAACCTAAGAATTTCGCTCGAAACTAGAGGATCTGATCCGATGTTTAGGGAATATCTCAAACGTGGATTGATTCAAGGCAAGACATTCGTGCAAGAGTCAGATGGGGAGCACGAAAGGGATCGGGACTCACCCTAACTTGGTGGAGTCCCTCTACGGCGGCAACGGCGTGGAGAGGATTACCGTTGACGGCGGCGGAGACCTGCGGCGAGGGCGCACAGGCGACGACAGCGACGATCCGTAGACCAGGGCGACGGCAGCAGGGGACTTGGGGGCGAACGGTTTGAAGAGTTAAATCACGCGCAGCCCTCAGGTATATATATCCCCATGCTGTCGGTGGGACCGAGTTGAAAAACTTGGTGTCACCGAGATGAAACCTAGATCAGTCTAAGCGTTCCGGTTGGACCGAGATTGAAAAGCCGGTCAGACCGAAATGGACTTAGAAGGTTTTGGAAGTCAGCCTTAGACGGATCGGTGGCTCCGAGTGCTCCTCACTCGGAGAGTCCGAAAATGACTTGTTCAAAGTTGTGATATGAGCATGAATAGAATTTGAGACAAGAAAGCATAGATAGCTAGGGAAAGTGCTTAGGCATTCTTGTCCATCCATTTGGCCAGAAAAATCAAAACAATCAAAACAACAAATGGATGTCCTTGAATGGATAAAATCATGCATTCAACATGCTCACACAATAAGATAGCAACTGAAATATGTGTCAAACATGCACAACCAACACTCTAGCTACTAGCACACAATTTGTCGATGACTAGGTCATCTATATATGAGTATTTTGACTTAGGAGCCAAATGAGAACATTTGATCATAGGTCATACTCATCGTTTAAGCACAAGTGGGGTTACCACTTTTACATAAAGCATTTATGTGTTCACATCATTTGGAGATGCTTTAGCTCAATTTTTAGAGCAAAGCTCCCCCTAGATGTGAGAACCCCTTTTTAAAGGGTCAAACTAACCTTGGGTTGTCGTAGAAGACTTCATGTAGATGTTGAAGATGTGGATGCTCAATGTTGATGTAGATCATCAAGAGTTGGGAGCTATCCTTTGGATTAGGGCACTTTCAATACCTACATGGGTTAGTCCCACAAGGAACAAACAAGAATATCCATAGACATAGATTGAAGTTCACAAAAGATGATGTCCATGAAAGCAATGATTACCTTGTCCCTTGACTTACCAACAAGAGGGTTTGTGACTCCATGAACTAGTGCATGATGTGGAAGTTGATTGCACAAGTTCTTGCCAAAATGAATATGAGTGAAGTATGTTGGCGGAGTCACCCTCAAGAACCTTCTAGTTCTTCTTCTTTGGGATCCACATCATCTTGATGGGAATCCTTGGTGTTGTAGTTGAGCTTGACAAAGTAGAACTTGATGTGTTCTTGGGAACCCACTTGACCATGGCTTGAGGTGCTTCAATGAATGCATCAATCTCCTCTTGAAGCTTGTCCTTGGCCTTTAGCTTGTGGTCTTGTGGTGGAAGGTCATCTTGAGCTTGTTCCACATTGGAAGAAGTAGGATCATACTTCTCCTTTTGTGAAACAAACTGTGGAGTAGGGTATTGACCTTCTTCCCACTCAACACCTTCGGCGTTGAACTTTCGCTCAAAACCAATCCCTTGATTCTTCCGGTGTCTTCCTTGTTTGCGAACAATCTCCTCAAAGTTCTTGCTTCCGGCAAGACTCTTGTAGACACCTTTCTCTATGATTTCCTTCAATAAGCTATTTTCTTGCTCAAGTGTAACTTGGCTTGAAACATTGTTAGTGGAATCAAGAGAACTACTAGAAGCAACAATATTGGATTTAACATTGTTATTGTTACTACTAGAGGAAGAATTTTTCTTATGCTTGTCATGCTTAGTCTTAATAGGTGGCAAGAAATTAGACAAGAGAAGTCATTTGGCAAGATATGAAGAACTCTTCTTTCGAAGATCGTCATTGATCGCTTTTACAAACTCATGTTCTTGCTCTAGAGTGAGCTTCTCGAAGCGTAGCTTCTCATGAGATCTTAGGAGCTCTCTATGATCTTCTTGAGTTGTTTCATGAGCTAACTTAAGAGTGTTTAGTTATTTAGTTAGACGCTCAATCTCCTTCATAGCATTGTCATTCGACTCTTCTCGACTATAAAGACTACTAGCATTTTCATCATTACTAAGCTCACTAGATTTATCATGCAAGAGATCATCTTCACCTAGCAAGTCATCCTCATCACTATCAAAGTCAATGAATTCAGGGTGTGTTACCTTGGGGCCTTTAGCCATGAAGCATCTTCCAATTCCCTCATTTGGTGAATCAAATAAGTCGTAGGAGTTGGAGTTGGAGGATACGAGTGCAAGTCCGGCAACACCTTCATCTTGACTATAGTCGGAGTCGGAGTGATAGCTTCCATCGGATTGATTGTCGGAGTCGGAGCCGGAGACCCATTCACCTACATGAGCTTGATGTCTTCTTCTTGTGTAGCTCCTTGATGACTTGTCTTTCCTCTCCGAATCCTTGCTTCTCCGAGAGGGTCTTCGTTCATAACGATCATCTCTACTCCTTCTCTCTCTCCGAGGTGACTCATCTCTTGCTCTTCTTCTTGGAGATTCTTCTCTTCTCTTGTGGGGAGCCGTACACTCATTTGAGAAGTGTCCGGGTCTTCCACAATTGTAGCAGTTTCGATCATGACTAGAAGATCTCTTTTCATCATATGATCTAGACTTTGAGCTTCTTTCTTTGCCTCTATTCTTGTAGAACTTGTTGAAGTTCTTGACCATTAGGCTTATCTCTTCATTGAAAATTAGCTTGTCACTTGAGGTAGTAGGAGCATCACTTGTAGCTTTGTAAGCACCACTTGACTTATTGTGAAGCTCTTCCTTATCCTTAAGTGTCATCTCATGAGCAACAATTCTTCCAATGACTTCAGTTGGCTTGAGAGTCTTGTAGTTTGGCATCATTTGGATCAAAGTGCACACGGTGTCATACTTTCCATCCAAAGCTCTGAGAATCTTCTTAATGATGAATCGGTCGGTCATTTCTTCGCTTCCTAAGCCGGCAATCTCATTTGTGATGAGAGCAAGCCTAGAGTACATTTCAGCGACTCCTTCACCATCCTTCATCTTGAACTTGTCAAGTTGTCCTTGAAGAATATCTAGCTTTGATTCCTTCACAGATTCAGCACCTTCGTGCATTTCAACCAAAGTATCCCAAATCTCTTTAGCATTCTCAAGACGGCTGATTTTGTTGAACTCCTCGGGACACAAAGCATTGAAGAGAATGTCACAAGCTTGAGCATTGTTTTGCAACATCCGCAACTCTTCCGGTGTAGCTTCGCGATCCGGAACTTTTCCTTCTTCGAAGAAATCACCTTGCATACCAACACAAATAATGCCCCATGCGGCTGGGTTATGACCAAGAATATGCATTTTCATTTTATGCTTCCAACTAGCAAAATTTGTACCATCAAAGTAAGGACCTCTACGATAATTACCCTCACTAGACGCCATACTCTCCTAGGTTGTGAAACCAAGCTTATGGAGTCCAATGCAATGGAAACCAAGACAATGGAGACCAAAGCTCTGATACCACTTGTAGGATCGAAAGTATGTCTAGAGGGGGGTGATTAGACTACTTGACAAGATAAAAAATCCGCCTTTTGATCATGCAATGTTTTTAGCAGTTTCACAATTAAGATCAATTCAAGTAACACCCTACACATGCAATTCTAGAGTATAAGCAGCGGAAAGTAAATTGCACATGTAGTAAAGAGAGGTGGAGAGGATCAAACGCAGTTTGGAGACACGGAGATTTTTGTCGTGGTTCCGATAGGTGGTGCTATCGTACATCCACGTTGATGGAGACTTCAACCCACGGAGGGTAACGGCTGCGCGAGTCCACGGAGGGCTCCACCCACGAAGGGTCCACGAAGAAGCAACCTTGTCTATTCCATCATGGCCTACGCCCACGGAGGACTAGCCTTACTCGGGGTAGATCTTCACGAAGTAGGCGATCTCCTTGCCCTTACAAACTTCTTGGTTCAACTCCACATCTCAAAGACGGAGGCTCCCAAGCGACACCTAACCAATCTAGGAGGCACCACCCTCCAAAAGGTAATAGATGTTGTTGATGATGATGAACTCCTTGCTCTTGTGCTTCAAATGATAATCTCCCCAACACTCAACTCTCCTCACTAATATGGCTGTGGTGGAAGAAAGGATTGAGTGGAAAGCAACTTGGGAAGGCTAGAAATCAAGTTTCATATGGTAGGAATGGAATGGTTTGATCTCAACACAAGGGTAGGTGGTTCTCTTCTCAGAAAGTGTATGGTAGGAGTGGTAGACTTTCTGATGGCTCTCCTCACGAATGAAGAGGGGGTGGAGGGGTATATATAGCCTCCACACAAAATCCAACCGTTACACACATATTTGAGCAATCTCGGTGAGACCGAAGTGAAAACTCGGTCAGACCGAAAGTTCAAATATAGTGAACGTTGGGATTTTCGGTGGGACCGAAAATACCATCTCGGTGTGTCCGATGTGAGTCAAAGGTAGGATCTTGCCATCTCGGTGGGACCGAAATTAACAACTCGGATATTCCGAAGTGATGTCAATTGGTTACAGAAGGTTGGCAGTCCAGTTTCGGTGAGACCGAAACTCAAAATCGGATGGACCGAGAAATTAGGGTTTGGAAGAATAACTGAGGTGGTTCATCTCGGTGGGACTGAGTTTGCAGAATCGGTTTGTCCGAGATTACTTATGAGTGTGTTAAGTTGTGAAGAGTGCTGATAGTTGAGGGAGCTAGATCACTAAGCACTTGAGCAACCAGATCATCAACACAACCTCATCCCCTTTTATAGTATTGGCTTTTCCTATGGACTCAATGTGATCTTTGATCACTAAAGCAAAAATAGAGTCTTGAGCTTTTGCCAATGCTTGTCTTAGCATTTTGAGGGGTCCACTTCTTCAGACATTTCCATACCCATATCATCGAACTTCTCTGAAATGATTCTCAAGTAAATATTAGTTCAATGATATATATGTTGTTATTAATTACCAAAACCACCCGGGGATTAGTTGCACTTTCAGCCGGGATCCGTGATGACCTCCATCCTGCCGTCCTGACGGTCCTTGGTCTTCTTGCACCGATATGGAAACCTTTTCTTGATTCCTCTGGACTCCGCGCCTACGCTTGTCCCCTTAGCACCAAAGGGGAAACTGGTACAATGCGCCCGCTAGCGCCCGCCTGGCATTGGTCGTCATGGCTCACGTCACGTCTGGACTCCGCGCCTACGCTTGCCCCCTTAGCACCAAAGGGGAAACTGGTACAATGCGCCCGCTAGCGCCCGCCTGGCATTGGTCGTCATGGCTCACGTCACGTGAACCTCGCGAGGTGTACCTTGCATAGATATCTCCGCTCCTCGGGAGCCAGCCTGAAGAGGCTGCCCCCGGGAGGTCTTGTCGTCGTCCGCCTCGCAAGGCTTGGCCCCTCGCGAGGGTCTTGAGCTATGGTTGTTGAAGCTGGGACGTACCAGGCCGCTGATGGAGCCACGCCACTGGCCGTAGGCAGGCTAGTCTGGGTACCCCCGTTCCTAGGACGCCGACAGTAGCCCCTGGGCCCAAGGCATGTGCAAACTTGGCTTCGGGGCGAAGCCAAGGGGCAAGTGTGAAGCACCACGGGCCCCAATCGCCTGCGGCCTTGGTCGTTGCGTGGCGACTGATTGGACGTGGGCGTCTCCGCTTCCCCATGCTGCCGCGGCAAGTGCCTGACTTGAAGAGATCCTACTGCATGCATAGAACATTCCATCATTATGTGCGATCGTGGAGGCCAGCGGTTGGCCTCCTCCTCGCTATAAATGAGGATAGGGAGAAGCCCCCATTTCTCTCTCCTTCTTGTCGCCTGCCCTTTCCTCTTCCTCCTTGCTGCACCGGCCTGCCGTGACACCCATGGCGCCGATAAGGATATTCTCCGCCGCTTAGAAGGGAAAACCCTACTGCGAGGAGCAGGGTCCACTCCCACCGAAGAAGAGGTTCAGCTGCCGGAGATGCTGGAGATGACGAGGCCTTGGTGCGAGCGGCCTCCTCGTGGCTACCCGCTGCCATTGGACGCCCAAGCGCAAGGCTCTAGAAGAGGGGGCGTCGCCCCGCGCCGCTTGCATCATGGCCGAGGTGCCCAAGCTGTGGTCACACGAGCCGCCGGCCCCCGAACCCACGCCGAGGACTCCTCGTGCGAGTTCGTGGTGTGGACAGAAATGCCACCGCCTTCTTGGATCTAGCTCCCTAGGTTCTTTGCAGAGTTGTTGCCGACAAGAGGTCCTGCTGACATGTGGTTGCAGCACATTGGGTAGTGTATCCAAGCTTGCGAGTTAGAGGTCGAGGTCGTCCCCCTGCCGGTGTCTTCATGACTCGAAGATGGGGTGAAATCGCCCGTGCATGCCATCCTGATGGAGCCTCCGTCATCCACATCGAGTTCGATGGCGCCTCCATGTTATTCTTCAACATCTTTGATGGGGAAGGCTGCCGTCTAGAGTGTTACCCTAGAGGGAGCCATCAGGGTGGAGCAGCAGCAAGCGCCACACCTACCCCCGGCCCTGCCGACAGCTCCACCAGCAGCAGCGACGGCCCCTGGGAATCCAGCAGCTCTCTCGAGCCTGACGAGTCTCCGAAGACGAGCGACAACAGCTATGCGCCACCGAGCTCATGCCGCGCTGGGAGCGCGACAGCGGCAAGAGCCCGTCGTCACCGATGACCTAGGTGGGGTTGGTGCCAGTATCTCATGGCCCTCTGTTGATGTTGGCGTGAGCGACAGCAGCCACGGAAAGGGCCCCTTGAGATCTCTTTCTTTTGTTCCCTGCGAGGAATCAAGACGAACCCCATGGGGGTGTGTAGAGATCCTGCAATGCTTTTGCTCCGATGTTTATTATTCTTATTATGAAACCATGGTTGCAAGTATTGCTTCGGCATTGTCCCCCTTTTCTTCCTTACAGTAGCTTGCGCTCTACACCGGCAGGTCCCAGTCCCCGGCAAGCTTCAGCCATCTCTGGTATGCCAGGTTGCGATGCCGTGGTCAAGGCCAGGAGGTGAGCGGCCTGAGGTCCAGTAAGAACTCCTAAGGCGCGATGCTCAAGAGGTCTCCCTTGGCATGCAAGCAGATTCCCGGAGGCTAAAAAGGGAGGCGGCATTGCCAGAGCAGGAATGCAGAGATCGGAAATTCTTCGGCTCGTGGCATCGCGCAAATTTGAATGCGTGACTTATCTTGACGGGCATGAGGTGGTTCTCCGCGCGGTGCGCCTAGTCTGTGCTTTGGAGGTAGTGTGGCTAGGATTTTGGGATTTCCTCCCCACTTGCTTTGGTATTCTGCGTCGGCAGAGCCCGGCCCCGCGCATACCTCAGCCGCTGCTGGCTCATCCGGATCACCGGGATGAGGCCAGGGGGTGAGGGGCTACGTGACCACTTAGGCTCCTAAGTAGCGATGCTCAAGAGTCCTCCTTAGCATACGAACAGCCCTCAGGAAGGAAACACGAAACTAGGCCTTAGTGTTCCGCACCGGCCGCCCCCTTTCTCGCTCTTCTAAATGCTATGCGTCCTCACATCCCGACCCTCGAGCGGAGCTCATCCGCCGCTGGTAAGCCAAGTCGCGTTGCCGTGGTCAAGGCCAGGGAATGAGGGCTTGAGAGTGAGTAGGAGTTCCTGAGATGCAATGATCGGGAGCCCCCCTCTAACGCGCAAGCGAATTACGTGAGAAGGGGATAGCCGGCAGGGTCGCCTATAGCTGGGCTCTGGAGACTCCTGTGGGTTAGCTAAATGAAAGATTATAGTTCATAATCGCATGCCGCCATGCCACTGATCTTTCCGCAGGAAGACAAAGGCACTGAGGATATGGTGAGGTGACATGCGCGAGGCAGGCCGCGAGTCAGAGCTCGATCACTTAGATTTGTCAGCATTGCAGGGACGGACCCGAGCACAAGCGCTGGCTTCGCAAGCCACTAGGACGTCCCGCATGTGGCGCTGGTGTAGGGCTGCCTGGTTCGAAAAGCCGAAGGGCATGCAAACGTAGCTGTGAGGAGGACTCTAGCACCGGCCCACCTGAGACGGCCAGTAGAGCTCCTGAGACGTGACTGTGTTGAGTCTTGGGATGTTGACACAGACGCGCAGCCCGTCGCCTGAGCCTGGGACGACATCTGCACTTGGTGGTGTGGGGCGGCGGTCGCCCCGCATTGCCCTTGGTACCTGCAAGTCTTCGATGGTCTGGTCGATGAACTCCTTAGCACTTGGCACTTCACGTCTTGTGCTCTTGTGAGGGAAACGTGCGTTGAAGCACACCTCACATGGTGCCCGAGCGCCTCCCTTGTGACATTGGCTAGGTCGGAGGACCTCCAGAGGAGAGCCCCCAAGCCTAACCTGAGAGGGGCACTGGGTGCGCCTCCCTATGCGAGGGAGGGAGGCACCCCGTCCATGGGTGCGGATCCTAAGGCATGGCCGCTAGGTGATGCTTCCTCATGAGGCTCTGATAACCCACAAGTATAGGGGATCGCAACAGTTTTCGAGGGTAGAGTATTCAACCCAAATTTATTGATTCGACACAAGGGGAGCCAAAGAATATTCTCAAGTATTAGTAGTTGAGTTGTCAATTCAACCACACCTAGAAGTAGCAAAGTAGTATGGAAGTAACGTAAAAGTGGCAAAAGTAGAAGCAGTAGTTTTGTAGTAATTTTAATAGTGGCAACGGAAAAGTAACTAAGCAAGAATCAATATGTGCAAAGCTCGTAGGCATTAGATCAGTGATGGATAATTATGTCGGATGCGATTCCTCATGTAATAGTTATGACATAGGGTGACACAGAACTAGCTCCAGTTCATCAATGTAATGTAGGCATGTATTCTGAATATAGTCATACGTGCTTACGAAAAAGAACTTGCATGACATCTTTTGTCCTACCCTCCCGTGGCAGCGGAGTCCTATTGGAAACTAAGGGATATTAAGGCCTCCTTTTAATAGAGTACCGGACCAAAGCATTTACACTTAGTGAATACATGAACTCCTCAAACTATGGTCATCACCAGGAGTGGTCCCAATTATTGTCACTTCAGGGTTGCCGGATCATAACACATAGTAGGTGACTATTGACTTGCAAGATAGGATCAAGAACTCACATATATTCATGAAAACATAATAGGTTCAGATCTGAAATCATGGCACTCGGGCCCTAGTGACAGGCATTAAGCATGGTAAAGTCATAGCAACATCAATCTTAGAACATAATGGATACTAGGGATCAAAGCCTAACAAAACTAACTCGATTACAGGGTAAATCTCATCAAACCCATCACCGTCCAGCAAGCCTACGATAGAATTACACACGCACGGCTATGAGCATCATGGAATTGGTGATGGAGGAAGGTTGATGATGACGACGGCGACGATATCCACTCTCCGGAGCCCCGAACGGACTCCATATCAGCCCTCCCAAGAGAGATTAGGGCTTGGCGGTGACTCCGTCTCGTAAAACGAGATGAATCATTCTCTCTGATTTTTTTCTCCCCGAACGTGAATATATAGAGTTGGGGTTGAGGTCGGTGGAGCCTTAGGGAGCCCACGGGACAGAGGGCGCGCCCCCCACCCTCATGGACAGGGTGTGGGCCCCATGGTCTTGATTCTTTCACCAGTATTTTTATATTGTCCAAAATTATTCTCCGGTGATTTTTAGGTCATTCCAAGAACTTTTATTTCTTCACAAAAATAACACAATGGAAATTCTACTGAAAACAATATTAGTACGGATTAGTTCCATTCAAATCATGCAAGTTAGAGTCCAAAACAAGGGCAAAGTGTTTGGAAAAGTAGATACGTTGGAGACGTATCAACTCCCCAAAGCTGAAACCTTTTTTTGTCCTCAAGCAATGCAGTTGACAAACTGGAAGTGATAAAGAAAAACTTTTACAAACTCTGTTTACTCTTGTCGTTGCAAATATGTAAAGCCTATATTCAAGTTTTCAGCAAAGATTATGAACTAACCACATTCACAATGACTTTCAAGTATCACGTTTGCTCATATCAATGGCATAATCAACTAGCAAGAAATAATAATAAACCTCGGATGAAAACACTTTCTCAAAGTAATCATAATATGGTATAACAAGATGGTATCTCGCTAGCCCTTTCTGAGACTGCAAAACATGAATGCTGAGCACCTCCGAAGATCAAGGACTGACTAGACATTGTAATTCATGGTAAAAGAGATCCAATCGCAGTCATACTCAATGTAAATTAATAGCAATGCATGGAAATGACAGCGGTGCTCTCCAAGTGGTGCTTTTTAATAAGAGGGTGACGACTCCTGTCGGTGTACAAAAAGAGGGGTACACTTTTTGTACCCCTATGACTGTGCACGGGCAGTCTGAGCCACGGGCACCACCACGCCAAGCATGGCAAGGGAGGTGAGCCAGGGTAAGACCGAAGCTCGATGGAACTGGAGCAACACCAAGAACAAGACCACAAAGAGCAAAGGGACGAAGCGGCTTCCCCTGGCGAGAAACTTGCCGGGAGCCAGTTTCAGCAGCCCCAGCAAGATCCTTGTCGGGGCCGGCTCTAGCATCCCCGGGAAGACCATTGCCGCAGCAGCTCGCCCCACGCCCACGGAGCGGATCACCCTTGAGTCCACTGACCCCAGAGGGCAAGGATTCGGGAGGCATCCCCGTAGTGGCATGCCGATCTTTGTGAAGACATTCAAGATCAGATACACACTGAGAAGACGACGACCCTTGGCGGGATCCCAGCCAAAGAGGACCACAAGACCTCCGGCAAGCACCTTGCCGGGGATGACAGCAGGCGCCGCGGCAAGACCCTTGCTGGAGCCCCGGCAAGGCCCTTGCCGAGGACATCCGCAAGGCCACCACCAGGCCCGCACCAACTGAGTTTCCATTGCCCCATGTAGCTGACGACCCAACCAGTTGGGCAGGCACCTGCGTGGCAACATGCAGATCTTCGTGAAGACCCACCATAGCGCCACCTCAGCTGCCTGCCTACCTACATGCCGTCTCAGGCATCGCTGGCTAGGGCGCATGTTAACACAAGAAGGAGTGGCGACAGACAAGACGGATGTCTCCCCCGTCCCGATAAAGCAAGGACACCTAAGCTAGGCGCATTAAATGCGCCTTGTCATGTAATGCGAGGGATAACCTTGCATCACTCTACCCTTTCCACCTCCTGTGTGCCATTGTGGCAACCCCTTTTCCCTATAAAAGGAGGCCCGCGGCGACCAGGAGAAGGATTCGGCTCTTTAGAACTCCTCATGACTCGGCTTCTTGGAGCTCCTGACGCCCCTTATCTAGCCGAAGAATACAAACATATAATCCAACAAAGCAGGAGTAGGGTTTTACGCATCTTTGCGGCCCAAACCTGGGTAAAGGAACCGTGTGCTAACTGTTGGATCCGCTCTTCTCTCAACCCGCGCCCCGCAACCGTAGTAGGGTTCCTTGTGATCCCATAGGTGTCGTTCCAAATACATCGACATCTTTGGCGTGCCAGGTAGGGGGCGCAGTTGTGAGAACCGGCTCTAGCAATTGGCCCAACGCTTTTTCGTCTTCGTGGCCCTTGAGAAGGAAGGAGGCCAGAAGATCTGCACTCGAGCGACTACAAATATAAGCTAAGGTATATTTAACCCTGGATATTTCCATCCTATTATTTAAGGCTATTATCCTTGGAGTTGTCATTCTTTGTACAAGAAACCTGCACGCAAATGGGCCCCTTCCCGATCGGCAAGGCCTTTGCTCTGTTTCGAGTCCGCTCAACAGTTCAAACGGCTGCGTTGGAAACGGTAGTGTAGCCTTTCGCAATTGGCAAGGCTCTCGCCTTTGAATCGAGTCAAACCCGACAGTTCGAGCGGCTGCGTTAAGGGCGGCAAGGTGGCTCACCCGGCAGCACACTCGCCCGGCAGGCCAATGGGGACCCGTCCCCAAGACGCCGCCCTGGGTTTTTCGCGCCGGCAAGCCTACCGAGCTAGCGTAGGGTGGACATACAAAGAAACAACAAACAGGAAAATAGCATGCATAATCCCAAAAATATTTCAAAGTTATATTACATCATGTCATCGCTGCGGTTCTAACTAAAGATAAAAATTTCTTGGTCATGAACCCGCAGCGGCGAAGAAGAATGGGGTGCCTAATCCCGGCGCTGGCCCTCCACCCTATTGATTTAGTCGATGCAGCTGATGACGGGCTTGATGCGCTCCTTGAGCACCGTGAGGTCAGTACCCTCCAGCAAGCTGTCCATCGCGGCTTCGAAGTCGAGGGTGGGGTTCCAGAACGCCATCTTGGTGAGGACCTTGGCACCGAGCGTGGTCGTTCTGTTGGAGTGAAGATCAGCCAAGGCACCGAGGACGCCCTCGAAGAACAGGGTCAGCTTGGCGTTGACGGACCCACTCCACTCAGGGTCATACCTCACGTTCGGCATCCCCATGAGGGCCAACTGAGAAGTGACCCTGCCGGCGACGTCCTCCAGCCGTTTGATCCACCTGTTCTCGCCCGCCACGTATTCCTGGTGGGAGGCGGCCTCGTCTGCCCGCAGCTGCTTCTCCTCCTTGAGGCTCCTGGTCAAGGTCTCCTCCCGAGCCGAGCTCTCCGACAACGTCTTCTCGAGATTCACCAGCTTCAGCTTGAGATCTCTGATGGAGTCTTGTGCCTCGGAGAGCTCCCCAGCCCTGCTGATGACCGCTCCCTGCGCCTCTATCAAGGCACAATTGAGCCTGTCCTTTTCGTCGGATAGCTTGAGGGCCTGCTCCTTCAGCTCGTCCCGCTCCACCTCCAGATCTTGCACCTTGCCGGCGTGGACCAGAGCCTGGGCATCAAGTGCCTCTTTGTGCCTCTGACCTAGCTCGTGAGTCCGCCGCTCGACAAGAACCTCGAGCTCCACATCCTTGCTGCGGAGCGTTGCTGCAAGCTTCGCCTCGCGCACGGAGAGGTCTTCTTCCTGGGAATCGAGGGCGGCTTGATGCTGGTTCCGGGCGGCCTTGGCCGTGGCAGCCAAGTTCGCCGCCTCTTCCTGGGCCTTCTCGACGTCACACATCTTCATGATGAGCTCTGCGTCGCGCTTGGTCAATTCTTCCTGGAAGGCCCTCAGCTCCTCGCGGGACTGGTTAAACCAGGCTTGCGCCTCAGCAACGCGCGCCTGGAAGTCCACCTCCGCCTCGTCCACCGTTCCCATCTTGGACTTAACCTTGTCCAGACGGGCACGGTAGAGTGCTTGGAGCTTCCGAAAATTGGCCCCCATGGCGCAGAAGAGCTGCCCTTCTAGAGAGCCATCGTCGCCGACGCCCGGTTCATCAACAACCTCGAGCCCGGTGGCGGCGAGCACCTCGCCATCGAAGACTTCCCTCCGGCAGGCACTCGGGAGCTTGACGCCCCTGCGAGATGGACGAAGAGGTCGTCGCCTACCTTCTGATACCTGCGGGGCCCAAGGTTGTGGAGGAAGAAGGCTGATCATCAATCGCCTTTTCCTCGGCTGTGGCCTTGCCGGCCTCCCCGGCAGGCCCACCGCCGGCACCCTCGGTGGCGCCCTTGGCGGCATCCTCGGCGGCCTTATCCGCGGCGGCCCCGGAAGCGTCTTTGGCGGCCTCCTCGGCGGAAATCCTGTCGGTCTCCGCCGCGGCCTCCTCAGCAACTTCCCCGATGACGGCGTCCACGTCCTCCATATCTGTTGAAGGAGGGCCTGGGCAGTGATGGGGATGATGAAGCCAAGGAAAAGGATAAGGGAAAAGCAAAGACAGAAGACAGGCGACTCACCAGTGCCGGGCTGTGAAGCAGAAGTCCCCTCCCCGCCGGCGTCTGGCGCCGTGGCAGAGCCACCAGCGCCCAAGTCCCCTCTTCCTCCATGCGTGTGGGCTCCATGCTTGGTGCCCTTGCCGGGGATGCCCCTCGCGGCGGCGTAGTCGACAGGGGTGGTGTGTTGCGGATAGCCCCATGCGGCTCCTCCTGCTGTTGCTCCCGTCCTACAAAACTGGCAAGGTCAGCACCATAGCATCAAACAGCTACTACATGTCGAGCGAGAATAGGATGATGAACTTACGCTGGGGGCTGTGTCGGGGGCTGCCGTCTGGGCTGCTCAACACCACCAGTGGTATCTCTGAAGCCCTAGCCGGGGGCTGGCTGCTCGCCGAAGCCTTGGTCCTCTTTATCCTCTGGGCCAATGTCTCTGCATCCCTGAAGAAGCAAAAACGGATCAAGATGAGTGGCATGGTTCAGGGGGATGGAAATGTCAGTAAAGAATGGAGTACTTACTCGTCGTCCATTTCCTCCTCCTCCGTCGCATTCCTCTTCCTCATCGGGCTGAGAGGCCAGAGATCAAAAGGGAGTTTCGCGTCGACATCCGAGTCGGCGTCTACCGGGGGAGGCGAAGGGGGCGGAGTTTGTGCGCGCCTAGATGGAGAAAGGACTGCGGCTTTCTTCTTCTCGGCGGCCTTCGTCAGCCTCCTTGCCGCCGTGGCCCTCGTGTGGCGCCTGGACCCCTCCAGGGCCAATTGAGGCCGCGCAGCCTTGCCGGGCCGGACCGGCTCGCCGCAACAGGCCCGCTGCTGGACTCGCCCTCTTCCTTTGGCTGGCGCCGAGCCGGCCGCCACGTCCTCCTCCTCCGACTACTCATCGGCCACGTCTTCGACCAGCGGAGCTCCGGTGCCGGCGCTGCTAGCCTCTCCGGCGGCCGCCGCCACTGGGCGAGCTCCTCCTCCTCCGCAGTCGTGGCATCCTTGTCCTCCACACCCCCGGCGCTCCCGGCCTCCATGACGAGCTCCGCCTCCCTCGCCCTAGCGGCGATGTAGTCCAGCTCTTCCTGGTTGGTGTCCCTGACAAGCCACCGCTCGGCGTCAGGCTTGACGCACACCTCGACCAAAGAGTTGAAGAATTGATGCACGACCTCGTCCGCCGGCTCCTGCCAGCTCGGGACGGGGCCGTGCGGGTTGCATTCCGGCATCATGGCGACGATCTCAGACTGGCGGGAATTGTTGCACAGCGGAACCACCCCCGCTGGCAGCTTGAAGAGCTGCCCCTTGATGGCCTTGCCGGCCTTTGCGGCAGCCTTCGCGGCCTTGCCGGTCCGTTCGACCTCGCCGTCGCGACCCACGTAAAGATGGAAGAGCCGCTGACAGAAATGGGCATGTCCCATCACTATGAGGTTGTGATCGAGGCCAGGGCGAAGCCGCATGACGATAGCCGGGGTCCTAAAGAGCCAGGCTGTGCTCCCCTTGTTGTGCAACGGGGCGATCCGATGGCGAATGAAGTCCGCGCCGATCATCTCAAGGGTGAGCCCCGCCTGGGCGAGCCGGTGAATCCTGGTGGTGGCAACGGTGAGCCTCCCGTCGGCGGCATCGACGTCACCCCAGTCGCTGCCACGGACCGGTGGCACCCGGCGGACCTTGCAGAATCTTGGCGGCTCGTCTTCTTCAATCCAGCACCACCGGCCGCGCCATTCATCCCACCTCTCCTTCACGGTGCCCTCCGAGTACGCTCCCTTGGATCTCGGAATCCAGGTGATGCACCCAGAGATGGCACCTCCCGGCTAGATCCGAGGGGTGAAATAGTGGCGGAAGAGCGCCGTGTTGGGCTGCACCCCGACGAAGCCCTCGCAAAGGTGCGCGAAGAAAGCCATGCATGCCTACGCGTTCGGAGTGAAATCCAAGAGGCGGAAGCCGAAGGTGTGCATGACATCACAGAAGAAATCGGAGAAGGGGGGACATAACCCGCAAGAAAAGTAGTCGACGAAGAAGGAGTACCGATTTGGGCCGGGTTCGGTGCAAGCAGCCGGAATGACGCGCGTCGCCGGATGTCCCAAGTTCTCCCCCCTCCCCCCTGTGACGCCCGAAGACCGACGTCCCAGAAGATTCCAGAAGATTCCCGAAGATTCCAGATGTTCCGGGGTCTCCCGTGTGTTTCGTCCGTGCTTGTGTTATTTATTTTTGCATTGCATCATGTCATCATGCCATCATGTCATTTTATTTTTGCATCTCAACCTAAATAAATCGTGTGGGCCTTCGGTCCATTTAAATCGAGGGAAGGTTGCCTTCTCTTTAAAACATATCATCCCAATATTTTAGGGAGCTATATTAAATATTCCAGCTGTTTGGAATTAACCAACACACTTCCAAATATTCCCCATGCTTCTTTAATTCAAGTTTCACCTTCAAAATCTTGCCAATAATTCTTTTCCGTTGTTTCGAGGTTCCTCCGAAAATTCGAACATTTTTGGACACTTCTATATTCAAGTCTTAGTTCAAACCAATTTGAATTAAATTCAAATATGTTTGAATTATTTTCCGATCTGGCCTTTTGTATTTTTCTCCGGTCGTGCTCATTTTTATGATGCCCGAGAAAAATAGTCCTTTGTGTTATTTTTTCCCTAACCCCCCTCCGCATTCTTTTCTTCTCTCTTTTGTTTCTGCTAAAAAAACTAGCTAAAAGAACCAGCCGCGGCCCATCCCCTAAGGCCCACGGCCCAGTATCGGGCCCACTCCACCCTAGCGACCGAACCCTAGCCGCATCGCTCGATCCTCCCTCTCTTTCCCTGCGCGCCGCCGCACTCCCCTCGCTCTTCCTTTCTGGCCCGATCCCCTCTCTCCCTCGAGCCTGACGCTCCTCTCCCCTTCGACCCTCGAGCCCTCTGCCTCTCCCTCTCGCTCCCCATCTCCGTCGCCATGGCTGCCGCCTGCGCGCCCCAAGCTGCCTCCCTCCTTCCTCAAGCCGGGGCAGCAGCTCCCTTCTCCAGCGCCCAAGGCAGCGCCCGCCCTCCTTCGCCTCCAGAGCTCCAGGCCGAGGGCCCCGTGCCTCCCTCCTCCTACCGCGGCAGGGAGCCCGCCTGGCCCACAGCTCCAGCGCCTGGCGCCCCGCTCTTTTCTCCCACGAGCGCCGCACGGAGCCGCATCCCATGGCCGCCCCGAGGCCACGACCCTCCTGCCTCCTTCGCCCCGCGGACCACCGTCGCCGTCCTTCGCTGCCTCCTCTGGAACAAGCTCCTGGCTCCGTCCCGTCTGCGCCTCTCCGCCTCCGCCCAGGGAGCCGCGCCCTGCCGCCGTCGAAGACCACCAGGAGTTCCTGGCCGCAAGGCCGCTGCCGAGCTGCTCTGCCCAACGGTCTCGCCAGCTCGCCGGCCTGCTGACCTCCTCCAGCGCCGGGCGCCGGCCGCCCCTGCGTCTGCATCGCCAAGGCCGAGCCCCTCTTCGCCAAGTTGCTGCTGCCATGGTCTCATCTTCCCGAGCAGCCTCCGTGCCGTGCTCGTGTTTGTGCTGTGTTTGCTGCTGTTTTCTTTTCGGCCAGGTTGTACATGTACATCTACAACGATTTACGATGGCAGCCTGAACAAGTACCTCTACGCACGGATGTCTACCGACGTCACCGGAACCGTCAAGTACCTTGTCGACAAGTACCACTACTACCACTACCGTCGCCCCGTGTACCTCTACGGAACGTGTACGACTCCGAGACGAGAACGACTACACGTGACGACGAACGCCAAGTACCACGACTACCGTCGCCGTGTACCACTACCGTCGCCGAGACCCTCAAGTACCTCTACGACACGTGTACCACGACCCGCGAGAACAACTACTTCCTCTACTTCCACTACGATCTCGAACCGCCCCGAAACGCACGCTTTGAAGGTATAACCCCGTGGATGACCCGTGGATGCTTGTGGTTGTATGAAATGTTTGTCCTTGTGTGCACCGTGCCAGTTCCGCCCTTTTGTCATGTCCCTCGGTTGCCTCGTCGCCGACTCGTGGGAACCCGGTAACGGGATCACCCCACCTCTTTCATCTTGTTTCACTCGCTCACGCCATCTATCTTTTGCACCGGTCTCTCAACGAGTTACCGGAGCCGATATGTTGCGTTGCATCATTTTCGGATCGTTGCCGTGGCACCCTTTCTTCCACCACGGTGACAATGCTTCTTATCCTCTTATGTCAACCCTTTTAATAAATTGCATAAACTTGATCATGTCATCCGCATCATGTTAACAACACTAAAATGTTAATTGTTGTTGCTTTAATAATTATTAAACATGCTCATGGGGATTTTTCCGGATATGTTGTTGTTATTTCCGGCCTCATTTAAATTGCCTAGTTAGTATAGTTTTATTAAGCTTCACCTCTTGCTATGTTAAAAACATTTAATCTTGTCTTGTAATTAAACAAATCACTAAATAAATAAAATGTGGTGTTTTGTCAATATGCAACTCGTTGCATATTGAGCTCCACTTAACTTGTAGTATTTGTTTGTGCACTTGCCTTGCCATGCATATTTAAACCGTACATGCATCATACTTGTTTGTGCATCGTATGCCATGATTATGATTGTGTGTTTACCGTGTTGTTTGCTTCTTTCCGGTTGCTTCTCTTGTTAGCTTCGGTTTCGTTCCGGAGTTGTGAGGATTCGCTCGACTGTTGCTCCGTCTTTTTCATGGATCCGTTCTTCTCCCTTTGTGGAATCCCAGGCAAGATGATCATACCCTTGGATACCTTTACTACCATTGCCATGCTTAGTTGTCTTGATGCTATCGTTACATGTCGCGCTACCCATCTTTTATGTCAGCCTCTCCTTGTTGCCATGAAACCTCTAACATTTGAAACCTTCCTAGAAAAACCACTGTTTGGCTATGTTACCCGCTTGCTCAGCCTCGCTTGCTCAGTCCTTCTTATAGCGTTGTTAGTTGCAGGTGAAGATGAAGTTTGTTCCAGGAGGGAACTTGTTGTTGGAATATCACAATATCTATTAATATATGTTAACACACCTATATACTGGGCATGGGTGGAAGGCTTGGCCTTTTGCTCGGTGTTTTGTTCCACTCATGCCACCTTAGGCGCCGATAAACCGGCATTATGTTCCTTGATTTTGCGTTCCTTACACGATGGGTGAAATGGGGACCCCTTGACAGTTCGACTTTGAATAAAACTCCTTCAGCAAGGCCCAACTTTGGTTTTAATTTGCTCATAATAACAACTTAATTAATTAATTAAATTGCATAGGGAGTTAGCGCTACCCGAGGATTCTTAATTCTACATAGCAGGGGGGGCCAGTGCTGATGGTGTTGGTCCCAAACGAGCGGACTGCGGGGCCACCACGAGGAAACCCGAGGTTTGGCACCTGTAGGATGTCTCATCCGGACGTGGCCTGAGACAAGATACGCGCGGCTACTATCAGGGTGTCGGCACGCCGGGAGGTCTTGCTGGACTTGTTTTACCATTGTCGAAATGACTTGTGCTACCGGGATGCCGAGCCTGATCGGATTTTCCCTAAGATAAGGAGTGGTGATATTATATTTATCACTTCAGCTAATCGTGAGAGCTTGTGATGGGCTAAGTTGGGACACCCCTGCAGGGTTATGATCTTTCGAAAGCCGTGCCCGCGGTTATGTGGCAGATTGGAATTTGTTAATGTCCGGTTGTAGAAAACTTGACAGATGATCCGAAGTAAAACACACAACTGTGTGAGTAACCGTGACTGTCTCTTTTCACTTTGAGAAGAGAACACGGTGGGGTTATGTTTGACCGTATGTAGTTAGGATCTTTAGCGATCACCCTTTTTGCGACCGTATGCGTAGATGCTCATCTTATTCTGGTACTCGTAAGCTAGCCACCATATATTGCTTAGTCGCTGCTGCAACCTCACCACTTTACCTCTTCCTACCCATAAAGCTTTGCTAGTCTTGATACCCATGGTTATGGGATTGCTGAGTCCTCGTGGCTCACAGATACTACAACACCAGATGCAGGTTCAGCCGAGTTTGAAGCAGGAGCTGGTTCAAGTTCTTCACTGGGAGCTCGATGAAGAGTTTAGCCGTATGCTTATGACGTTTCGACGATCAGTAGTGGTTTCTACTAGGATTCGATCCTGACCTGTGGCTTTATGTTGTTTTGGTATCTTTCTTTTGATCTTCGCCCGTAGTCGGGTTGTGATGTTTTGAATGATGTTTTGCTTATGTAATGTATTGTGTGAAGTGGCGAGTGTAAGCCAACTATCTCCTTTTGCAATTTAATCCCTCTTTTACATGAGTCGTGCAAAGATACCAAACTTGAGATTATTCTAGGATGGGCTTATACCTTTAAGTCGTGCCTCGACACGTAGGAGGTATAGTCCCATCCTGGGCATTACAAGTTGGTATCAGATCCTTCTCCGACCTAGAAGCCCCCACTGATTGATCGAATCGTTGACGGTTGAGTCTAGGCACACACTGAAAATGTTTTGAGTCCTATATTTATATCGGAGAGTAGGATTTCTTTGCTCCTCATCTCTTTTCTCTCTGGTGAGGACTCCTGACGATTACTCTTGCCTCTTCTACTTTCAAAAATTGCACCAAATTTTTTTTAGGATCTCGCGAGTATTGTTTGGATTGTTTTGATGTCTTTGTGACGAGAACATTGTTCTCGATGCCTCCTGTCATTAGGGGTTGTGGCAGTGTCCCGGGGAGTTGAGCTCCAAGTTGTTGTCGTCACAAATCCATCGCGGCAGTACTAGAATACTTAAGACGGCCGACATCGAAAATCTCTCCTATACGGTTAGTGGCAAGATAACCCCGACATCACCCAGTACTGGGGAGGTAGTTCGAGAGTATTGCCATAGCTTGTATAGTAGATGCGTTTCGAAGGTCCGAGGTAAACAGTTTCCGAGAAAGACTGGTTATGTGTTGAAGGATGGATACACCTGGATGTAGGTTTAGAGTTGATTGAGCGGTGCTTCCCGTGTATCCCCAACACCTGATTGCATAACTGGAAACTTTCGGAAATCTATAGGTGGGTTCATCTAGAACTTCTAGGCATTCTTCCAACGGATGCACGATATGAAGTTCGGGGTTCTACATTGAGTGAAGTGGTTTTATGGACTTGTTCTGATCGGGAGTTGCATCTTAAAGGGTCCTTGGCTATGCTGATCCGGGGATGACAAAACCCTTTTGTAACACGTTCCATGAGCTTTCAGCACGAATATGTCGGACGAAACTTCTATCTTGTATTTGTTCTATCTGTTCCTTGTTCCTTTTTATTTTCATTTTGCTCTCCAAGTGGTTTCTCGTCAAGTTGATGTACCTGCGGAACTCATTCGTTCAATTCTCTGTTCGGATGATATTGTGAAGATGATGCTGCGAAATATCTATCCTTGTTCTTGTTTTGATTCTGGTATTCGAGTTGCTTCGATGTCAAATGTTGATTCCATACCTTTCTTAATCGGCGTTCTCATATTTCTATGGGAGTGCTAGTCCTTATTGATCATCAAGATCTGATTGTTTATCCTTTTCAACCGGTGTGCTTTCTCTTCAAGTTATTCCATACGGACACCGTTGAGAAATCTGACGGTGTATTGTTTCATTCATCCCAAGTTGTCTTTGTTTCCCCACCCTCCCTCCCTTCTCTTTATGGAGCTGAAATTCTTAATGAAGTATCCATTTTACTCATGCGATATTTCTTCATTCTTTTCCTCAATGTTCTTATCCGGTGATTCTCAGGAAGATGCTCAAGAGCTTCAAGTTCATCATTCTTTTGTTCTCGAATTCTGCCGGTGGATGTAATTCAAGGTTTCGGTGTTGATCTTATCCTTTTCCTCATTTCATAATGCTTTCTTATTCTGGTGCTCCAATTAATCATTCTCCTCTTGCTATTCTTATCCGGAGTGCTGAAGATTCATAATTCCATTCTTAATCTGTTCAAGCTATTTTTGAGGTTGTTATCTTATTCAAGCCATTTAATTCAACCGGTGAAATATCTCTTCAGCAATCTTTTTCAACGGTGATTTCTTTGAGTGGGCCCTAACCCACAGGTCTTTTCTAGGATCTTACCTGACTCTTTTAATTTCTTTACCGGAGTATCTCGAAATTCTCATGGCATTTCTCATCGTCTTCTCAGTTTTTGGAGACCGAAGAAGAGTTTTTCTTAAACCTTGGCCCGTTCTCTTGAAGATTCGTGGTTCTAGCTTCATGCCATCCTCATTATTGTTCAGATTGTGAGGAATTCTTTTCATACTCATCCGAAGCTTTTCGGGTATTCTTTTCTTTGTGATCCTCCGAAGGCCATCATTTCAGCATATTTCTTCGTTCTCAGTTTTCAACTTCGTTCTCCAAATATTCTTCATTGATGTCTCTTCGTTCGTCTCCATATTTTACGGTGGTTCGTTCAAGTTTACCCTTCCGTTGTTATCGTTTTAATTCACTCGTTCTTTTCATAATCCTACCGGTGCTTTGTTGAATAATTATCCGAGGTTGTGCGAGATCTCTCTTAATTCTTCCAACGAGAATAAGTAGTATGCCAAATCCTTTGGTTGTCATCAATTTAAATTGGTGAAGGAGATGCATAACATAATTCTTATTCTTATTCCTTCAAGGTGATTTAATTCTTTTGTCCGGAGCTTGTTCATCATATCATATTCTCGGTTCTAAGTTCTTCATCTTGTTTTTCCGGAGTCCCAAGTTATTTCAATTATCATTCCAAAGCTCCATCAAATTCACCGCAGGCCTTGAATCTTATTCTTTTCATCTTTCGCTTCTCATGTTTTCATTACCGGAGTTCTTCATGGTGGTTCATCATCATTTAATTCATCCTTGAAGTCTTCATCAAGATTCTTGTTGGAGCTCTAGCATTCTTCTTCATCCTTTCCAAGTGCAATTCATTCTACCTAATCTTTTCAGATGGTGTTATGTCATTCTTGACAATTCCTTCATGTTTTATGATTCACGAGTTGTCAGGAATGAGATATTTAAACTCATCTTTTTTCTTTGTTCAGGAGATCTTATCAACCCTTCAATTATTCGTTGGAGTTATCTTGGGTTGTATTTCACCTAAAAGCTTTCCTTGAGAATTGTTGCTATTATGGTGCTTATAAATGACACAAGTTCTTCATTTTTCCTTCCGGTGAAATAAGTTTATCGTCTCCTTTGTTGATCTCAATCCAATCAATTGTTTTCGTTAGTGGCTGGTTGTCACCTCTTAATTTTGAGATGTTTTCCACAAGCCCACATCAAGCTTATTCGTTTTCGTTTTTGATTTTTCCATCAACTCCGTTCAATCATTCTTCGTAAGGATGCTCTTTCAAATTCAATTTTGAAAGAAGTTGTCATTTTCTTCTCCGTTCTTTCTTCCCAACGATCTTGCATCTATTCTTTCATTTCAGAGGCTTTGTGTTATTGCTCTCTTGAACCATCATCTCGGTTTTTATCGAGATCTTATTCTTCCTTGCTTGTCTATTTAACCGGAGTGTTGTATTCTTCATTCAAGTAACCTCATCTTATCAAGTTTTGCCTGTCTTTTAACCGGAGTGCTGTCTGAATCTTTCTTACCCCTTGTGCCATTCTTTTAATTGATTCGGAGGCTATATGTTGTTCATTTCATCAACTATCTTCCAATCTCCTCAAGTTCTTGTTAATTCATTCCATTTTTCAGTCGGAGTGCTGCCCGAATTCTGTCATTCGTTTTCCTTGGCTATACCATTGCGGTTTCATATTCTTTTGGCTCGTAAGCTCTTGTTTCATGTCTTTCAACCTACAAGGTTCTCATAATGCTCCTTGTTCCTCTTTTCTAAAGGAGTGTTTTCGTCTTCGTTCATCTCCGTTGCATTCTTTCTTTCAACTTGTTTAACCTCTCAAAGTTCTTTGGTTTCACTCGTTTGTCCAAGAAGCAACTTTGTTTTACCTCCTCTTTTTCGTTTTCACCCGGTGATATCTCTAGGATCTCGGGTCGAGATCCTCTGTTAGTGTGGGAGAGTTGTGATGCCCAAAGACCGACGTCCCAAAAGATTCCACAAGATTCCCGAAGATTCCAGATGTTCCGGGTCTCCCGTGTGTTTCGTCTGTGCTTGTGTTATTTATTTTTGCATTGCATCATGTCATCATGCCATCATGTCATTTTATTTTTGCATCTCAACCTAAATATATCGTGTGGGCCTTCGGTCCATTTAAATCGAGGGAAGGTTGCCTTCTCTTTAAAACATATCATCCCAATATTTTAGGGAGCTATATTAAATATTCTAGTTGTTTGGAATTAACCAACACACTTGCAAATATTCCCCATGCTTCTTTAATTCAAGCTTCACCTTCAAAATCTTGCCAATAATTCTTTTCCATTGTTTCGAGGTTCCTCCGAAAATTCGAACATTTTTGGACACTTCTATATTCAAGTCTTAGTTCAAACCCATTTGAATTAAATTCAAATATGTTTGAATTATTTTCCGATCTGGCCTTTTGTATTTTTCTCCGGTCGTGCTCATTTTTATGATGCCCGAGAAAAATAGTCCTTTGTGTTATTTTTTCCCTAACCCCCCTCCGCATTCTTTTCTTCTCTCTTTTGTTTCTGCTAAAAAAACTAGCTAAAAGAACCAGCCGCGGCCCATCCCCTAAGGCCCACGGCCCAGCATCGGGCCCACTCCACCCTAGCGACCGAACCCTAGCCCCATCGCTCGATCCTCCCTCTCTTTCCCTGCGCGCCGCCGCACTCCCCCTCGCTCTTCCTTTCTGGCCCGATCCCCTCTCTCCCTCGAGCCTAACGCTCCTCTCCCCTTCGACCCTCGAGCCCTCTGCCTCTCCCTCTCGCTCCCCATCTCCGTCGCCATGGCTGCCGCCTGCGCGCCCCAGGCCGCCTCCCTCCTTCCTCAAGCCGGGGCAGCAGCTCCCTTCTCCAGCGCCCAAGGCAGCGCCCGCCCTCCTTCGCCTCCAGAGCTCCAGGCCGAGGGCCCCGTGCCTCCCTCCTCCTACCGCGGCAGGGAGCCCGCCTGGCCCAGAGCTCCAGCGCCTGGCGCCCCGCTCTTTTCTCCCGCGAGCACCGCCCGGAGCCGCCTCCCATGGCCGCCCCGAGGCCGCGACCCTCCTGCCTCCTTCTCCCCGCGGACCACCGTCGCCGTCCTTCGCTGCTTCCTCTGGAACGAGCTCCTGGCTCCGTCCCGTCTGCGCCTCTCCGCCTCCGCCCAGGGAGCCGCACCCTGCCGCCGTCGAAGACCACCAGGAGTTCCTGGCCGCAAGGCCGCTGCCGAGCTGCTCTGCCCAACGGTCTCGCCAGATCGCCGGCCTGCTGACCTCCTCCAGCGCCGGGCGCCGGCCGCCCCTGCGTCTGCATCGGCAAGGCCGAGCCCCTCTTCGCCAAGTTGCTGCTGCCATGGTCTCATCTTCCCGAGCAGCCTCCGTACCGTGCTCGTGTTTGTGCTGTGTTTGCTGCTGTTTTCTTTTCGGCCAGGTTGTACATGTACATCTACAACGAGTTACGATGGCAGCCCGAACAAGTACCTCTACGCACGGATGTCTACCGACGTCACCGGAACCGTCAAGTACCTTGTCGACAAGTACCACTACTACCACTACCGTCGCCCCGTGTACCTCTACGGAACGTGTACGACTCCGAGACGAGAACGACTACACGTGACGATGAACGCCAAGTACCACGACTACCGTCGCCGTGTACCACTACCGTTGCCGAGACCCTCAAGTACCTCTACGACACGTGTACCACGACCCGCGAGAACAACTACTTCCTCTTCGGAAACGTGAACAACTACTTCCTCTACTTCCACTACGATCTCGAACCGCCCCGAAACGCACGCTTCGAAGGTATAACCCCGTGGATGTCCCGTGGATGCTTGTGGTTGTATGAAATGTTTGTCCTTGTGTACACCGTGCCCGTTCCGCCCTTTTTTCATGTCCCTCGGTTGCCTCGTCGCCGACTCGTGGGAACCTGGTAACGGGATCACCCCACCTCTTTCATCTTGTTTCACTCGCTCACGCCATCTATCTTTTGCACCGGTCTCTCAACGAGTTACCGGAGCCGATATGTTGCGTTGCATCATTTTCGGATCGTTGCCGTGGCACCCTTTCTTCCACCACGGTGACAATGCTTCTTATCCTCTTATGTCAACCCTTTTAATAAATTGCATAAACTTGATCATGTCATCCGCATCATGTTAACAACACTAAAATGTTAATTGTTGTTGCTTTAACAATTATTAGACATGCTCATGGGGATTTTTCCGGATATGTTGTTGTTATTTCCGGCCACATTTAAATTGCCTAGTTAGTATAGTTTTATTAAGCTTCACCTCTTGCTATGTTAAAAACATTTAATCTTGTCTTGTAATTAAACAAATCACTAAATAAATAAAATGTGGTGTTTTGTCAATATGCAACTCATTGCATATTGAGCTCCACTTAACTTGTAGTATTTGTTTGTGCACTTGCCTTGCCATGCATATTTAAACCGGACATGCATCATACTTGTTTGTGCATCGTATGCCATGCTTATGATTGTGTGTTTACCGTGTTGTTTGCTTCTTTCCGGTTGCTTCTCTTGTTAGCTTCGGTTTCGTTCCGGAGTTGTGAGGATTCGCTCGACTGTTGCTCCATCTTCTTCATGGATCCGTTCTTCTTCCTTTGTGGAATCCCAGGCAAGATGATCATACCCTTGGATACCTTTACTACCATTGCCATGCTTAGTTGTCTCGATGCTATCGTTACATGTCGCGCTACCCATCTTTTATGTCAGCCTCTCCTTGTTGCCATGAAACCTCTAACATTTGAAACCTTCCTAGCAAAACTACTGTTTGGCTATGTTACCCGCTTGCTCAGCCTCGCTTGCTCAGTCCTTCTTATAGCGTTGTTAGTTGCAGGTGAAGATGAAGTTTGTTCCAGGAGGGAACTTGTTGTTGGAATATCACAATATCTATTAATATATATTAACACACCTATATACTGGGCATGGGTGGAAGGCTTGGCCTTTTGCTCGGTGTTTTGTTCCACTCATGCCACCTTAGGCGCCGATAAACCGGCATTATGTTCCTTAATTTTGCGTTCCTTACACGATGGGTGAAATGGGGACCCCTTGACAGTTCGACTTTGAATAAAACTCCTCCAGCAAGGCCCAACTTTGGTTTTAATTTGCTCAAAATAACAACTTAATTAATTAATTAAATTGCATAGGGAGTTAGCGCTACCCGAGGATTCTTAATTCTACATAGCAGGGGGGGCCAGTGCTGATGGTGTTGGTCCCAAACGAGCGGACTGCGGGGCCACCACGGGGAAACTCGAGGTTTGGCACCTGTAGGATGTCTCATCCGGACGTGGCCTGAGACGAGATACGCGCGGCTACTATCAGGGTGTCGGCACGCCGGGAGGTCTTTCTGGACTTGTTTTACCATTGTCGAAATGACTTGTGCTACCGGGATGCCGAGCCTGATCGGATTTTCCCTAAGATAAGGAGTGGTGATATTATATTTATCACTTCAGCTAATCGTGAGAGCTTGTGATGGGCTAAGTTGGGACACCCCTGCAGGGTTATGATCTTTCGAAAGCCGTGCTCGCGGTTATGTGGGAGATTGGAATTTGTTAATGTCCGGTTGTAGAAAACTTGACAGATGATCCGAAGTAAAACACACAACTGTGTGAGTAACCGTGACTGTCTCTTTTCACTTTGAGAAGAGAACACGGTGGGGTTATGTTTGACCGTATGTAGTTAGGATCTTTAGCGATCACCCTTTTTGCGACCGTTTGCGTAGATGCTCATCTTATTCTGGTACTCGTAAGCTAGCCACCATATATTGCTTAGTCGCTGCTGCAACCTCACCACTTTACCTCTTCCTACCCATAAAGCTTTGCTAGTCTTGATACCCATGGTTATGGGATTGCTGAGTCCTCGTGGCTCACAGATACTACAACACCAGATGCAGGTTCAGCCGAGTTTGAAGCAGGAGCTGGTTCAAGTTCTTCACTGGGAGCTCGATGAAGAGTTTAGCCGTATGCTTATGAGGTTTCGACGATCGGTAGTGGTTTCTACTAGGATTCGATCCTGACCTGTGGCTTTATGTTGTTTTGGTATCTTTGTTTTGATCTTCGCCCGTAGTCGGGTTGTGATGTTTTGAATGATGTTTTGCTTATGTAATGTATTGTGTGAAGTGGCGAGTGTAAGCCAACTATCTCCTTTTGCAATTTAATCCCTCTTTTACATGAGTCATGCAAAGATACCAAACTTGAGATCATTCTAGGATGGGCTTATACCTTTAAGTCGTGCCTCGACACGTAGGAGGTATAGTCCCATCCTGGGCATTACA
>LR738711.1:312234201-312326177 GCA_902687465.1 Secale cereale | reverse complement strand
CCCCCCCCCCCCCCCCCGCCTTCACCCCCCAAAGGGGCTTGAAGGCGGTCCGGAGCTCGTAGACATCGACCGTCGACGGGATGAAGAAAGCAGCCTTCGTCCGGTCCCCCGAAAACGCGCCCTCCGGCGGCTCCACAGACCCGGCGCCCTTGGCCATCCCCTTGCCCTTGGCGGGTTTGTACGCCATGGCGGCTGAGTTGGAGGGCTGAGAGAGGGGGATGGCGAAGCAACGGCGGCAGGCGACGGCGGAAGCTTCGGGAGGAAGGAAGAGAGGGAACAGCGGCTCTGTTATTGGAAGAGGCGCGAGGAAAATGGAGGAAGTGAGCAGCGAGCCCGCGGTTATTCCTTCTTATGGGGGGGAACGCGTGCCACCTCCTTTCGCATTTACTGCGATGTGACGCATGCCTGCGGAAACCGTCCAGTGCATGCCGCCCACATCACGCACGCCCCTCAACCCCGCGCCACGCGCGCGGATCGTGGGAGGCGCAGCGTGCGGAAGACCTTACCACGGTGAAAACCATCCCGCCTGCCCGCGCACCATTCTGGGCCTAGCCCAACAGCGTGTCACGCTTATGTGTGGCCCAGGCCCGGGGGCTCCTGTCGGTGTACAAAAAGAGGGGTACACTTTTTGTACCCCTATGACTGTGCACGGGCAGTCTGAGCCATGGGCACCACCACACCAAGCATGGCAAGGGAGGTGAGCCAGCGTAAGACCGAAGCTCGATGGAACTGGAGCCACACCAAGAACAAGACCACTAGAAGCAAAGGGACGAAGCGGCTTCCCCCAGCGAGATCCTTGCCGGGAGCCAGTTTCAGCAGCCCCAGCAAGATCCTTGCCGAGGCCGGCTCTAGCAGCCCCGGCAAGACCCTTGCCGTGGCAGCTCGCCCCACGCCCACGGAGCGGATCACCCTTGAGTCCACTGCCCCCAGAGGGCAAGGATTCGGGAGGCATCCCTGTAGTGGCATGTAGATCTTTGTGAAAACATTCAAGATCATATACACACTGAGAAGACGACGACCCTTGGCGGGATCCCAGCCAAGGAGGACAACAAGACCTCCGGCAAGCACCGTGCCGGGGATGACAGCAGGCGCCGCGGCAAGACCCTTGCCGAGGACATCCGCAGGGCCACCACCAGGCCCGCACCAACTGAGTTTCCACCATTCCATGCAGTTGCCGACCCAACCAGTTGGGCAGGCACCTTCGTGGCAACATGCAGATCTTCGTGAAGACCCACCATTGTGCCACCTCAGCTGCCTGCCTGCCTACATGGCGTCTCAGCCATCGCTGGCCAGGGTGCGTGTCAACACAAGAAGGAGCGGCGACGGACAAGACGGATGTCTCCCCCGTCCCTAATAAAGCAAGGACACCTAAGCTAGGCGCATTAAATGCGCCTTCTCATGTAATGCGAGGGGTAACCTCGCATCACTGTACCCTTTCCACCTCCTGTGTGCCACTGTGGCAACCCCTTTTCCCTATAAAAGGAGGCCCGAGGCGACCAGGAGAAGGATTCGGCTCTTTAGAACTCCTCACGACTCGGCTTCTTGGAGCTCTTGACGCCCCTTAGCTAGCCGAAGAACACAAACATATAATCCACCAAAGCAGGAGTAAGGTTTTACGCATCTTTGCGGCCCGAACCTGGGTAAAGGAACCGTGTGCTAACTGTTGGATCCGCTCTTCTCTTAACCCCGCGCCCCGCAACCGTAGTAGGGATCCTTGTGATCCCATAGGTGTCGTTCCAAATACACCGACAACTCAACATAAAATTAAATAGATAGGCCCTTCGCAGAGGGAAGCAAGGATTTGTAGAGGTGCCAGAGCTCGAGTTTTAAAATAGAGATAAATAATATTTTGAGTGGTATACTTTCATTGTCAACATAACAACCAAGAGATCTTGATATCTTCCATGCTACACACATTATAGGTGGTTCCCAAATAAAATGGTAAAGTTTATACTCCCCCACCACCATCAAGCACACTCCACGGCTGGCCCGAAACAACGGGTACCCTCCATACCAACAACAGCCCTGGGGGAGTTTTGTTTAATTATATTGATCTGATTTGAGCATGGGACTCGGCATCCCGGTTACCAGCCATTTTCTCGTGAATGATGAGCAGAGTCCACTAATCGTGAGAATAACCTACCTAGCATGGAAGATATAGATAGCCCTAGTTTATACATGAGCTGTTCGAGCATACAAAATAGAATTTCATTTGAAGGTTTAGAGTTTGGCACATACAAATTTGAGAGAATTCCTTATTTGGCCCTTTCTTTAATCTGGTTCCTTATTTGGCGCTAGAATTTTTATTTTTCCCTTTTTGACACCACAAATTCATTTTACTCCTTCCATGACACTTCCGTCACCTTTTGCTGTTAACACCGCCAAATCCAACTTGAAAAGTCTTATTAACCCTGCTTTAGCACGCTGAAAAAAAACAAGAAAAAAATCTAGTTTGACCGAACCGTACACATCCTATCCCGATTCACTTCTCTATCGATACCGCTTCTCTCCTGATTCCCTTCCTTCTCCCCGAGCCCTAACCGTACCATGCGGAGTAAGGGCACACAACGGTGGGGAAAGGCATGGAGGAGGATGCGGCCCCGACGCTGCTACGGATGGCGCGGTGGAGGGCGGCCATGGTGGCGAGGCGGAGGATGTCAAGTAGTGAAGGACGGGAGGCGGTGCTGTGCAGGGCAAGTCGCAGCGCCGGAGGTCCATGGTCGTGCGGCGCCGGAGGTCCGTTGGTGGCAGGGGCGTAGCGGTGACGAGGAGCAGCTGTCGCTGGCCTTCTCTCGCAGCCAGCTGGACGACCATGTTGTGCGCGCCCGCCTTGCCTGACCAGTTTCCCCCGGCCGTGGTGCCCTGCCCGAGTGAGTGCTTGGCCGGCTTCCGACATGATGCGCGTGCTTGCCGTGCCTCACTGATGGGCGTGCTAGCTGGGTCGCCGTGGGTGCGTTCTTTCCATGCTTGAGTGTGCTTACTATGTGTGCGTGATGTGATGTGTACGTTGTGTGCAAAGAGAGAAATTGAGATGCATCTCTTCTGCGTGTTGTGCGTGAAGAGAGAAACCGTGAGATTGTTGTGATTGTGTGTCCTGCTCATACATACATGTTTGTGCACTGGTTTTAGTTGCTACTGACTTCTGGTTCGTAATATTGGTCACCGTCACCATTTATATGGATTTCTCAGTACAATCTTGTAATATAACTTTCTTGCAACTCCAATGCGCCTAGGCATTCTGTCCACGCGCCACCGTAACCATTGCTACTGACTTCTGGTTCATAATATTGGTCACAAAATACATCAAGGGTAAAATAGGCTTTTCTTGTTGCATTTAATGGTTTTAGTTGCCAAAATTGACGTAAATGTCATAGAGGGGACAAAATGAAGTTTGAGTGCCAAACAGGAAGGAGTTTTTTACTAGGGCCAAAAAGGGAATCAAATTTTAAGGAAGGGCCAAATAAGGAATTCTCTCTACAAATTTACTTGGAACGGCAGGTAAATCTCGCATATAGGAAGGTATGGTGGACTCATATTGAATAACTTTGGGGTTTATGGAAGTGGATGCACAAACAGTATTCCCGGTTAGTACAAGTGAAGGCTAGAAAGAGACTGGGAAGCGACCAACTAGAGAGCGACAACAGTCATGAACATGCATTAAGATTAATCTACAATTGGTGCAAGCATGAGTAGGATATAAATCACCATGAACATAAATATCATGGAGGCTATGATGATTTTGTTTCAACTACATGCGTGAACATGTGCCAAGTCAAACCACGTGAATCATTCAAAGGAGGATACCACCCTATCATACCACATCACAACCATTTTAATATCATGTTGGCACACAAGGTAGACCATTATAAACTCCTAGCTAATTAAGCATGGCATGAGCAACTATAATCTCTAATTGTCATTGCAAGCATGTTTCATTCATAATAGGCTGAATCAGGAACGATGAACTATTCAGATTTACAAAAACAAGATAGGTGGAGTTCATACCAGCTTCTCTCATCTCAATCAGTTCATCATATATCGTCATTATTACCTTTCACTTGCATGATCGAACGGTGTGGATAATAATAATAATGCACGTGCATTGGACTAAGCTAGAATCTGCAAGCATTTAATACAAGGGAGAAGACAAGGTAATATGGCTCTTGGTTAAATCAACAGTAATGCATATGAGAGCCACTAAACATTTTCATCATGGTCTTGTCATCTTGACCCCCAAAGAAAAGAAAAGAAATAAAAATATTTACACGGGAAAGCTCCCAACAAGCAAAAGAAGAACGAAAAATCTTTTTGGGTTTTCTTTTAATTACTACTACTATAGGCATGGAAAGAAATTAGCTAAAAGCTACAACTAATTTTTTTTTCTGAAGGTTTGTCTAACACACAAAAAAACGACTAAGAAAAGAAAATAAACTAGCATGGATGGTGCAAAGGAAAAGTATGAGCATCGACTACTGGAATGAGTGTGTGAACATGAATGTAATGTCGGTGAGAAATACATACTCCCCCAAGCTTAGGCTTTTGGCCTAAGTTGGTCAATAGCCAGTACTGGCCTAACGGATATCCAAAGTCGTTGTTGGGGTTGCACTGAGATGCAGCGGCTATTTCCTGATGAGCTGCCGCATCGAGACGAGCCGCCTCCGTCCTCTCCTCATACTCATTCGCCACCTCCCTGGTTATAACATATCTCCTTTTTGCATGAAAGTCAAAGAAAGTAGGAGCAGGGAGAGCAATATGGACACGGCATCGTCTGTCAAAGATTAGTCGGTACTGAAAGAATTGTTCATTCCTCTCAACAAACTGATGAGGAACCATAACATTATAGTCTAGATAAGTAAGAGGCAACTTCATATCATTCTCGTGTATGGGTACATGAAGATAATTAGCCACACGAGTTGCATAAATTCCACCAAACAAATCTTCACTTAAACCGTTAAGATGTAACCTTCTTGCAACAATAGCCCCCAAGTTATATTGTCTATCAACTAGTTCCGCACTTTTGAGGACACTAAGATCTGGAACGCACATGTGGTAAGCCTTATCCTTGCCGTTAATGCATCTACCAATGAAGAGAGCAAAATAATGTATGGAAGGGAAATGAATGCTCCCTATGGTAGCTTGTGTGATTTCTCTGGATTCCCCCACAGTGGTACTAGCTAAAAATTCCTTATATTCAGATTCGTGAGGTTCACTAACATTTCCCCACTGCGGAAGTTTACACGCATCATTAAAATATTCTAAGTCCATGGTATATGATTTATCATAAAGATTAAATAAGACAGTGTGAGAATTGCGTGAGGATGTAGATTTAAACCTTCTCACAAAGCAATTAGTTAAGTAGTGGTACTGTGGCCACCTATCTGACACGAACTCCTCAAGATCGGCATTACGCACATACATGCCAAATTCTTCCTTGATGCCTGCCTGGACCGTAAAACTCCTCCAACGGACATTCGCAAGGCCACACTTGAGCTTCCCTCGGTAGTTCATTGTCTGGCTCACGTATCGCGAGCCTTGGTCCTTGCTTCCATGAGGAACCACCTTGGTAAATTTTCCTATGCATTTTTCTCTGAAAAATTTCTGAAATTTTTAGTGACTCAAAATAAAAGTGAACCAAACTCAACAAGATTGATAACAACTACTCCCACAAGTGCCTAGAGACTATATCATGCATTAGAACTACTTGGGACCACATAAATTTGACATGCAAGCTCAAGAACAGGGTCACCTTAGCAGCAAAAATTTGCAATAAATAAAGCACTAGAAGAAAAACTAATTGGACCACTGGAGGAGGCATATACCGAAGAACAATCTCCCCAAATAGTTTTGTGAATGGAGCTTTGAGCAAGGAGATCGAAAATGGCAACAAGATGAGCTAGAACACGGGTTTGACCTATGGGAGGATTTTTTATGGAGGAAGATGAAATGTGTGGGTGCTGGAATAAGTGGAGGGTGGACACGTGGGGCCCATGAGGCAGGGGCTCGCCCAGGGGGGTGGGTGCGCCCTGCGCCCTCGTGGCTAGGTGGTGGCTCCCTCGGATGTGTTCTCGATGCCATATATTCTTAAATATTCTAGAAAAAATCATATTTCATTTTCGGGACATTTGGAGAACTTTTATTTTTGGGGTATTTTTTTATTGCAAGGATAACTCAGAAAACAGAAAGAAAATAATATTTTTCCTTTATTAAATCTAAAATAACAGAAAGTAAAAGGAGGGTACAGAGAGTTGTGCTTTCTAACCTCATCCATCTCATGCTCATCAAAAGAAATCCATTAACAAGGTTGATCAAGTCTTGTTAACAAACTCTTTTCAAATAACATGAAACCGGAGAATTTTCGAATAACACTAGGTTACCTCAATGGGGATATGCATGTCCCCAACAATAAGAATATCATATTTCTTCTTGACATTAGCAAGAGGAAATTCAAAACCTCCAATAATAATCATTGAAAATTTTCCAATAGAATTGATACTGTGGACTTGAGGTTGTTTCCATGGAAAGTGTACCGTATGCTCATTACCATTAACATGAAAAGTGATATTGCCTTTGTTGCAATCAATAACAGCCCCTGCAGTATTCAAAAAGGGTTTACCAAGGATAATCGACATACTATCGTCCTCGGGAATATCAAGAATAACTAAGTCCGTTAGAATAGTAACGTTTCCAACCACAACAGGTACATCCTCACAAATACCGACAGGTATCGCAGTTGATTTATCAGCCATTTGCAAGGATATTTCAATAGGTGTCAACTTATTCAAATCAAGTCTACGATATAAAGAGAGAGGCATAACACTAACATCGGGTCCAAGATCACATAAAGCAGTTCTAACATAGTTTCTTTTAATGGAGCATGGTATAGTTGGTACTCCTGGATCTCCTAGTTTCCTTGGTATTCCACCTTTAAAAGTGTAATTGGCAAGCATGGTGGAAATTTCAACTTCCGGAATCTTCCTTTTATTTGTAAGGATATCTTTCATATACTTAGCATAAGGATTTGTTTTAAGCATATCAGTCAAACGCATACGCAAAAAGATAGGTCTAATCATTTCAGCAAAGCGCTCAAAATCCTCAGCATCCTTTTTCTTGGATGGCTTAGATGGAAAATGCATGGATTTCTGAAGCCATGATTCTCTTTCTTTACCATTTTTCCTAGCAATGAAGTATCTCTTATCATAACATTGATTCTTTGATTGTGGGCTATCAAGATCAACAGCAGGTTCAATCTCTACATCATCGTTATTGCTAGGTTGAGCATCATCATGAACATCATTATTAACATTATCACTAGGTTCATGTTCATTACCAGATTGTGTTTCAGCATCAGAAATAGAAATATCATTGGGATTCTCAGGTGTGTCAACAATAGGTTCACTAGAAGCATGCAAAGTCCTATCATTTTTCTTTTTCTTCTTCTTAGAAGGACTAGGTGCATCTACATTAGTTCTCTGAGAATCTTGCTCAATTCTCCTAGGGTGGCCCTCAGGATACAGAGGTTCCTGAGTCATTCTACCCCCTCTAGTCACAACTCTTACAACATTATCATTTTTCTTACTATTTAATTCATTGAGCAAACCATTTTGTGCTTTAAGTACTTGTTCTACTTGAGTGGTAACCATAGAAGCATGTTTACTAATGAGTTTAAGTTCACATTTAACTCTAGACATATAATCACTCAAGTGTTCAATCATATAAGCATTACGTTGCAATTGTCTACCAACATAAGCATTGAAGTTTTCTTGTTTAACAATAAAATTGTCAAACTCATCTAAGCATTGGCTAGCAGACTTATAATGAGGAATATCACCTTCATCAAATCTATAGAGAGAATTTACCTTCACTACCTGTGTCGGGTTATCAAGACCATGTATTTCTTCAATAGGTGGTAAATTCTTAACATCTTTAGCTTTAATACCTTTTTCTTTCATTGATTTCTTTTCCTCTTGCATATCTTCAGGACTGAGAAATAGAATACCCCTTTTCATTGGAGATGGCTTAGGAGTTGGTTCTGGAAGTGTCCAATTATTTTCATTAATCAACATATTATTCAATAGCAATTCAGCTTGATCAATAGTTCTTTCCCTGAAAACACAACCAGCACAACTATGCTGGTGGTCTTCGGAAGCATCGGTTAGTCCATTATAAAAGATATTAAGTATTTCATTTTTCTTAAGAGGATGATCATGCAAACAATTAAGTAATTGGAGAAGCCTCCCCCAATCTTATGGGAGACTTTCTTCTTCAATTTGCACAAAATTATATATTTCCCTTAAGGAAGCTTGTTTCTTACGAGCAGGAAAATATTTAGCAGAGAAGTAACAAATCATATCTTGGGGACTATGCACACAACCAGGATCAAGAGAATTATACCATGTTTTTGCATCACCCTTTAATGAGAACTGAAATAGCTTAAGGATATAGTAGTAACGATTTTTTTCCTCATTGGTGAATAGGGTGGCTATATCATTCAACTTAGCAAGATGTGCCACAACAGTTTCAGATTCATAACCATGGAAAGGATCAGATTCAAACAAAGTAATTAACTCAGGATCGACAGATAAATCATAATCCTTATCAGAGATAAATATAGGTGAAGTAGCAAAAGCAGGGTCATATTTCATTCTAGCATTCAATGACTTTTCTTTCAGGTTAGCTAACAGTTTCTTAAGATCATAACTATCATTGCAAGCTAAAAGATCTCTAGCAGTTTCTTCATCCATAACATAACCCTCAGGTACAACAGGCAATTCATATCTAGAGGGAGAATCTTCATCATCACTTTCATCCATATCACCAGTTTCAATAATTTCATTATCTCTAGCCATAGCAAGTTTTTAATCATGAAATTCACCTAGTGGCACAGTATTATCAAGCATAAAGTAGTTTCATCATAAGTATCATGCATACCAGAAGTGGCATCATCAAGAACATGCTACATATCAGATTCAATAGCAGGTGTAGGTGTCGCTAATTTTCTCATAATAGAGGGTGAATCAAGTGCAGAGCTTGATGGCAGTTCCTTACCTGCCCTCGTAGATGAGGGATTAATCTTGGTTTTTTCGTCTTTCAAGTTCTTCATAGTGATCAACAGATATAAATCCCAAGTGACTCAAAGAATATAGCTATGCTCCCCAGCAATGTCCCCAGAAAATAGTATTGATAACCCACAAGTATAGGGGATCGCAATAGTTTTCGAGGGTAGAGTATTCAACCCAAATTTATTGATTTGACACAAGGGGAGCCAAAGAATATTCTCAAGTGTTAGCAGTTGAGTTCTCAATTCAGCCACACCTGGAAGACTTTATATCTGTAGCAAAGTATTTAGTAGCAAAGTAGTATGGAAGTAACGGTAACAGTGGCAAAAGTAGCAGTAGTAGTTTCGTAGTAATTGTAACAGTGGCAACGGAAAAGTAACTAAGCAAAGATCAATATGTGAAAAGCTCGTAGGCATTGGATTAGTGATGGATAAATATGTCAGATTTGATTCCTCATGTAATAGTTATAACATAGGGTGACACAGAACTAGCTCCAGTTCATCAATGTAATATAGGCATGTATTCCGAATATAGTCATACGTGCTTATGGAAAAGAACTTGCATGACATATTTTGTCCTACCCTCTCGTGGCAGCAAGGTCCTACCGGAAACTAAGGGATATTAAGGCCTCATTTTAGTAGAGTACAGGACCAAAGCATTAACACTTAGTGAATACATGAACTCCTCAAACTACAGTCATCACCAGGAGTGGTCCCGATTATTGTCACTTCGGGGTTGTCGGATCATAACACATCGTAGGTGACTATTGACTTGCAAGATAGGATCAAGAACTCACATATATTCATGAAAACATAATAAGTTCAGATCTGAAATCGGCACTCGGGCCCTAGTTACAAGCATTAAGCATGGCAAAGTCATAGCAACATCAATCTTAGAACATAATGGATACTAGGGATCAAACCGTAACAAAACTAACTCGATTACATGGTAAATCTCATCCAACCCATCACCGTCCAACAAGCCAATGATCGAATTACTCACGCACGGCGATGATATCCACTCTCCGGAGCCCCGAACGGACTCCATATCAGCCCTCCCGAGAGAGATTAGGGCTTGGCGGCGGCTCCGTCTCGTAAAACGCGATGAATCCTTGTCTCTAATTTTTTCTCCCCGAACGTGAATATATGCAGTTGGGGTTGAGGTCGGTGGAGCTTTAGGGGGCCCACAATACAGGCGGCCCGCCCAGGGGTGTGGGCGCGCCCCCACCCTCGTGGATAGGGTGTGAGCCCCCTGGTCTTGATTCTTTCGCCAGTATTTTTTATATATTCCAAAAATGTTCTCCGTTGATTTTCAGGTCATTCCCAGAACTTTTATTTCTACACAAAAATAACACCATGGCAATTCTACTGAAAACAACGTCAGTCTGGGTTAGTTCCATTCAAATCATGCAAGTTAGAGTCCAAAACAAGGGCAAAAGTGTTTGGAAAAGTAGATACATTAGAGATGTATCAGGCTCTAGGGCGAGCAGCTACTTCTTCCTTTTCGGGACGGCTTCAAGGGGGTAGATGATGCCTTCATTGTCTGGGTCCTCGACTACCGCAGCCTGGTAGGCGCGCTCAAGGGAGCACGCAACGTCCTTTTCCTCGCACGTGATGTTGAGGATGTCGCGGCTTCCTGGCATCTTGAGGACGTTGTAGCCATGGTGAGTCACTGCCATGATCTTTGCCAGGGTCGGATACCCAAGAAAGGCGTTGTATGGGAGACGGATGTGGGCAACGTCAAAGTCGATGAGCTCGGTGCGGTAGTTGTCGCAGGTGCCGAAGGTGACGGGGAGCCAGATCTGCCCGATTGGGGTGGTGGAGCCGTCGATCACTCCCGAGAAAGGCTAGGTGGACTGCAGCTGGTCATATGGTACTTGGAGACAACCAAATGGGTCGATGGAGAGAACATTAAGCCCGGCATCACCATCGATGAGGGTTTTGGTGACTTGGACGTTGTTGATGATGGGTGAGCAGAGCATCAGGAGTGCGCTGGCGGCCGCCGTGCACTTGAGTTGGTCCGCTAAGCTGAAGGTGATAGGGCACTTGTACCACTTGAGCGGTCGTGTGGCTTCTAGCCTGGGGAGAGCCGTGTTCATTTCTCAGGAGAACTGCGTGAAGATGTGCTGAGAGGTTGGAGCCTACGCACCGCCCAAGATGCAGGCGATGCCGCAAGGCTCCTAGAAGCCCCCAGCCCCCTCGTCTGGATCGCCTTTCCTCCTTGGTGGTGGTGGCAGCGGAGGGAGGCCGGCCTTGCCCTGAGGGCGGTCCTCACGAGGTTGGTCCCTCCAGGCGCCCTCGCGAGACTGGTCGTGCTAGCGTCCTCACGAGGCTGATCGCGCCACTCCTGACAGGGACCATGTCGTCCCATCGCCCTCCAGTTCGGCTTCCCCCACGGCCGTAGCTTCGGTCGTTGAGCTCGGGGCGTCGGCTGAAGCGCCCGTCGTGGATGGCCCTGAGATCCTGACAGTCATTGGTGTTGTGGTTGTGTACGTTGTGGAACGCGCATAACGGACGGATGCTCTTGGATGACTCTGGGTGGTCGCGACCATGCTTCATCTCTGGTTCTGCCGCGAGCAGAACCACCCCCTTGCGCTTCACGTCTTTAGTCTTGGCCTTCTTGTCTTCTGGGTCAGCAGCGGGGAGCTCGACGAGGGAAAGATGCCCTTCCTCTGCTATTGTGCACTTGGTCGCTATGTTGAACAGCTCCAGGGATGTGCACATATCGTCGTGGATGGCGAGATCCTCCTTCATCTTGACATCGCGGACTCCATCCGAGAATGTTGAGATGATGGCCTCATCCGTCACCTTGGGAATCTTGAGGCGGACGCTGTTGAAGCACTGGATGTACTTCTGCAGGGACTCCCCTGGTTGCTTCTTTACGCGTCGCGGTCATCCGCGGCAGGCGGGTGGTCATGAGTGCCCTGGAAATTGGCGATAAAACGCTCGCGCATCTCACCCCAGGAGGAGATCGATCTCGTGGGCAGGTTCAGGAGCCACGAGTGAGCGTCGTCCTTGAGAGCCATGGGGAACCAGTTCTCCATAATCTTCTCATCACTGTTGGCCGCTTCGATATTCAGCTCGTAAAGCTGCAGGAACTTAGCTGAGTCGGGGATGCCGTCATAGTGTGGAGGCAGGTCGGGCTTGAACTTCTCGGGCCACATGATGCTGCATAGCTTAGGAGTGAAAGTTCGGTAGCCTGTTGTGGCCACCGGAGCCCATCATGGAGGCAGAGCTTGGTCTTGGTTCTCATGCGCTGCCATCGAAGGGGGTGCACAGTCTCGACGTGGTGGTCGTGGGAGTGCAGGAGCTCCTCCTTGCGGCCGCTATACGTCTTGACAGCTTCCTTCTTCAGGCGCGGGGGCCCCGCGCGGTGAGTCATGCTGCGGGGTCGCACGTCTTGGAGCGAGGGCGAGGGCTTGACGTGGAGGTAGCGGAGGCGCTTCTTGAGCCACGTCGCCCATAAGGGGAGGCGGGTGAGGTAACGAGTGGGACGGTGCAGGAGAGCCCCCAGCAGCGCTAACGAGTTCGGCGATGAGGTCTAGCCAATCCTCGTAGAAGTCGTCTACGAGGCGGTAGCGTAGGAGCTCGCGCGCCATGATCAGCACAGCCTGCACGTCCTTGGGTCCACGGCGACCGTGGGACGACGATCCGGCTGGAGTGAGCGACGGGGTGGTGGTGCGTCCATCCCGCCTCACCGAGGGGTGCAGTGACGAGGCTTGCTGCTCATGCCTTGTCGGGCCGGTGGCTGCGTTGGCGGCAGGCGATGGAGAACGGTGGGGGGGGTTCCGCTGGCGGGAGCCATCTGAGTGACACTAGCGGCGAGGGCGGCCCGTCGCTCAGCACGAGCTCGACGAGCGTCAGCCATGTAAGCGGTGGAGTGGTGATGCGTCGACCAACGGAAGAGAGGTTTCGGCACACCCCTACCTGGGTTTCGGGTTCCGCAAACCGTAGAGAGGTTCGAACTATGGGGTGCGCACGAAGAACAATCTCTCCCTAGCGCGCTCACCCTATGTGTCACACCCTGATTTTCATATCACATTGCTTAAGCTTATTTTCATGTTAAAAATGTGGATTTGCAAAAACTTTTGAGTGTTTTTGACTTTGCTTGATTTGACTTTTGTCTGCTGTTTGCTAGTGCTCTAAAAATCAAATAAATCCTCCAACTCTTATACTTCATATCCTTGACCCAAAACCTTTTCCCAATGATCATGCCATGTGTATAGACCAGTATAGAATTTTCTTATAAAAATATTTTGGCCAAATGGTATTTTCTAAAATTAGTTTTCCAAAAACCCCTGAATTGATGTTTGCACTGCAAGTACCTTATTTAGGGTGAGAAAAATCTTTCAAAAAGTATATTTGAATCCTATTAGGTATAGGACTTCCAGAAACCACAAAAGTATAATTTTAAAAGTTATTTTTATATTTTATTTAAAAGCTTTTTCTTAAGGCCACAAATGGTCTTTAATAGAGAAAAATTATTTAATCATTTCAAAAATAATTGCCAAAATTCAGGGAGACTCATAGGACATATATTGTCCATATATGAGAGATTCAACACATGGTCATGTTCAAAATATTGGACAAATCCTTCCAAAACCCTTTCTGGATATTTCAAGCTTTTGAAATATTTACAAAGGAAATATTCTCCAAAAAATCCAGGGAAATTCTATCATGTCACATATGACATATTTGATGATCTTGCAAAGCCTCATGCCTTGAAGATCAAGGAAACATCCTCAAACCCCTTCAAAACCATTTTGTCCATATTTAAAGTTTGAGCAACTCTACATTGCCAAACTTCTCCAAATGCTCTCAAATTTGGTGCACATGCTAGAATGACCTAATAAGGCATCTAGACCAAATGGCACAAGATTTGGAATAGAGCAACTTGATCAGATCACCCCAAAACCACTTCTGTTCAAATTCAAATTTGAACAACTTTACATTGTCAACTTTTTATCTGGAGCCTCAAACTTTGTGGGCATGTTCATAACCCCAAATGATGATGCTACACCAAGTGGTGCCTCAAGGGGAGATGATTTTCTTAACTCCAACAAGGTGAAACCATTTCTGTTCATTTCTAGGGTTCACCAAAGTTACATTGGCCACTTTGCCCAAATGAGCTCAACTTTGGTGTAGGGGCCTAATTACCTGTGACATTTGATCCTGTTAAGTCCCATGCCAAGTGGATGTCATTTGCTTGACCAAACACTGATCAAACACCTTCTGTCCAATTACCAAAACTAGTGGTTGAACCACTTTTACTTTTTCTCCTTACCTCAAATTCTTACCACAGCCCATTATGATCATCATCTACCCCCAGTAACACTCCCATGGCCTCATCTCAATTATTGGAGGGTAAAACCCCCATTTTTACTCTTGTGGACAGCCACCTTCTTCTCCTCCTTCACCTCTCTCCTCACTCCAGTGGCTCCTAGAGCATCCAAGTCTGCCTCCCCCTTTCTTTACTACTCCCTCTACCCACTGGACACGGTTGGACACAAGAGGACACGGCCAGGATAGAACAGGCACGACCATGCCAGCCAAAGGCGTGCTCTGGAGCACACTATAGTGCACCAAGGCACTGTAGCTCGGCCCTCCCGAGGCTTCCAGACGGCCTTGGGCAGAGAGACCGTGTCCCCCGAGGCCCCCTCGACGTCCTCAACACGCTGGGCTGCCGGCCCCCTCCTCTCTCCTCCTCCTTCACCCCTGCCCGCACGCGCCCCGGCCGACCCCGAGCTCCAGTGAAAAACCTCGCACGCGCGACCTCTCTGACGCCTTCCCGCTCCTCCTTTCTCTTCTTCTGGGAGTGGACCAGCTCCAGGAACGCCCTAGACATGCTCGCTGTTTCCCCCGTGGCCTGCAGCAACGGCCAAGACCTCGCCGGCGCACGCGTGTTCGGTGGACCGGCGCTCCCCTATTTATAGGCCGCCCCGAGCCCCCTCGCGGCCTCGATGGACTCCCTCTCCCTCTCCTGACCCTCTTGGACCACCCCACTCCTCCTCCCGTGGCCTCATACCTCCTCCATGGCCGGAGTTCCGCCGCGGCCCCCCACTCAAGCTCGTGCTCTCCGGCCCCTCCCCTGCCGCCCCAAGGGGCCTCCTGGATGCGCCGCTCCCCGGGGACCCCTCCGGTGGCCGCGCCCTGGCCGGGGATGGCCTGTGCCGTCGGGGACGGGCGCCGGCGTCGAGCGGCCGAGCCTCCCCTCCCCTCTGTTGCGGGAGCGGGAGGAGGAGGACGACCCTGCGGGCAGGGCCCACCTGGCGGCGACCCGGCCGACGGGCCCAGCGGCTTAAGTGGAAACGGGCCAGGCGCGAGCCGCTTCTCCCAGGCGAAAGCGCCCTCCGGAGAAGACGCCTTCGGCGTCACAACCCCCGCCCGCGCGGCTGGTGCCACTGGGCCGGCCCACGACCACATCCCGCCTGAGCGCAAGATAAGGGTATAACACCCCTTTTCCCTTTTATTTTCTTTTTCCAGTCAACTTCAATAATATCCCAAATATTCATATGAACTCCAAATTGCATGATTCAAAATTCCTATGACTCCATAAATCATGCTCTACCTGTTGGTGCTACATGCACATTATTCCAGAAACTTTTCCTACACAAATATTTATCAAGTACCCATATTTCATTTTCTGTGATTAACTTTAGAAAATCACAGAGAGCTCATTTTTGACCCAAATGCAGTGATTCAAATTCCTAGATGCTTGTCTTGCCCAAACTTAGTTTTGGAACATTTTTAATAATAGTTTCTGTACCCCACCAAATAATGAGCCATTTCTTCCTATTTATCAGCTTTGGAAAATCCTAGGAAATTCATTTCAATTCCAAATCCATTGAAACCAACTCCTAAATGCTTCTAAAATCATGACTTGGTGATGGGTATCTTTGCTCATCATTCAAGGAATTATTTCTGTATACTTCTTCCAAATCCATAAACCTTTTGGTTCCATCATATTGAAATGTTCCAAACTACCCATTGATCCAACACCTATGAAACCACCTTGGTCATTTCTAATATGACCAGAGGTATCCTAGAAAAGTCCAACTCCTATTTTTAGAGCACTTTTATTGTTGCTTTGATTGTGTTGCTTATTATGATTGTTTCCATCGTTAGTTGACGTAATAAGCGGAGTATTCGGAGATGGACCAGAAGGTTTGAAGACTCTGAAGAATAAGGCAAGCAGCCCTTTGACCATGTTCAAGAAACCTTTTTATGCATGTCTCATAGCACCTTTATAGTCAATGCATCGGAATCATGTTGAGGTGGAAACCACTTTGGTTGCTACCCCTGTTACTTTACTGTTGAAACTTGCATCAAACATGACCCTACCTTCCTATGAGGGTTATGTGGGTGGGAGTAGATAGATGTATGCTATAGTGGTTGGCTACGCAAAATGGGTCGGGGTTATGCATTGAGTGAAACAAGTGTGGTCTGACATACTTGCAAATGACCCAGTGGGTGCCACTAATGCCCCTGGGAGTTGATGAGGAGCTAGGGCACTACTTGGTGAAGAAGTAGTGTGCCGAGGCTTGACGAAAGTGTTGTTTATAGAGATGGATTAGATTTATGTGTGACTACTGTCCCAACCAAACATGCGCAACCACTCTACCCTTATATGGGAAAGGGCATTATTGATTACCTAGGTCGATACTAGCATGGTGCCCGCATTACTAGTGACGGGGGTGACATGAGGTCACTCTCGGGACGGGGTCATGCTTGGATAGGCAGCCATGACTGTTTTCACAGGGCACCGGACACACCGTTGGTACCCCGTGTCAGTGGTATGTGATGAATATCGGAGCGAGTCTCCACAAACCTTGAGATGTGAAATGTTTGGCACGGGGCTGTTACCAATCGAGTTGACTCCATATTAGTGTCGTCTAGGGAAAGATAGTGATCGGGTGCTTACCTCGGGTACTTGAGGTACCGCGGGTCGTGGATGACACGGAAGTTCCCCGTATCTTGTGGGTAAAGTGTGCAACCTCTGTAGAGTGTCAAATTATTCGAATAGCCGTGTCCACGGTCATGGACAGTTGGGTGGTGCTACTTAGACTATGTCCTTAAGCTTCTGGGAAACAACATGGTTCAAAGATATTGATGATGTGATTGTGAGGAAGTCACAATGAGCTTGTGCATGTGCTGATTACAACTCTTTCTCGATATGATGTCTGTGACCTCCTGTTACTTGTTACAGACACATGCATATCCATGTTACATGTTGATCATACTTGCATATGAAAAACTAGCTTTTCGCAAAACTGCCAACCTAGCAGTAGAGCCTTGCATAAATATTCTGTTATCACACTTGGGTTGCTTGCGAGTACATTCAATGTACTCATTGGCTTGCCACTGGTTATTTTATTGGCCAGGCATGAGAGCACAGGTTATGATGAAGATTTCTTGGTGACGAGCATGCGAGCTAGGACGCTTCCCAGTCAGAATGCCTGTAGGGTTAAGGCAGATGGCATGGGTCCCAGTTGTCTTGAAGATTTTCCGCTGCGATGATACACTCAAGACTTGACCATTATGGTCCTATTTGTGTAACACGGTATGTAGGGATGTAAGACTCTTGTTATTCAGCTTCTGTGTGTTCAGTGAGCATTGATCTCTGGGATCACTGTACACGTGCATTCGGTGATCACGACTTATGAGTCGGGGTCCCCACACTATGATTCCATGGCCAAGCTCGATGAACTCAAGGAACAAGAGACACACATGTTTATGCTCATTCGGGCCACCTTGTGGTGTAATACCCTACTCCAGAGTGTGTTTTGGATTGCCTTTTGGGGCAGAGGATGAACTAGTACAATGGATGAACAGCCTCCGGAGGAGTGGTGTTCTTCGGATCGGATGAGCTTGTGGTGTGGTCAGGGTGGAATGGATCTGATCCCTTCTACGGTTGGATTAGCTCCCGATTAGATGAGATCCGGATGAGCTGCCCCTCTATGGTGGTGGCTAGGTCCTATTTATAGTGACCTTGGTCATCTTCCCAAATATCGGCGGGAATGGATCCCACAATGGCCAAATTTGAAGGGGAACAACTAGTACAAGCTATCGTGACAAAAGTGATCTTTGCCTGCCAAAGGCTATGGTGGTGACGTCGCGCCAGGCTCCAGGATGACCTCCATCCTTCCATCCTAACGGTCCTTGGTCTTGTTGCACCGATATAGAAACCTTTGCTTGATTCCTCGGGACTCCGCCTGCGCTTGCCCTCTTAGCACGAAAGGGGAAATTGGTACACTATGCCCGCTAGCGCCCGCCTGACCATTGCATAGATATCTCCCCTCCTCGAGAGCCATCCTAGAGAGGCTGCCCCAGGGAGGCCTTGTCGTCGTCCGCCTCGCGAGGCTTGGCCTCTCGCGTGGGTCTTAGGCTGTGGTTGCTGAAGCTGGGTTGTACCAGGCCGCTGATGGAGCCACACCACGGGCCGCAGCCAGGAAAGTCTGGGAACCCTTGTTCCCAGGACACCTAAAGTGTCCTCCATGTATACGTCATAGGTAGAAGTGGCCGTCCATCGCCAAGTGATGGGCGGGTTTTGACCTAGATCAGCTTCGATGTTGTGGTCCATGCATCGAAGTCTTCGGAAACGTAGTCTAGTACGTCGGTTAATTCTTTGACCGTGGCTACCAAGTGGGCGGTGGGTGGGAAGCAAAATCCCCTGATCTCAGCCCCAATTTTTAACTGGGCATAGTTCGGCGGCGAATCCTCTGTAATGGCGAGAGACTGCAGCAAGTCCAGCGCCTCGTTTAAGAGCAAGAGATGGACATGAGTCTGGGGGTCTGCGGAGCCAGGCTCGCTGATGACCACTAGGTCGAGCATGGAGAGTGTGGATCCCAAGACTTCGGAGCTTGTAATTGGAAAAAAGTCCGGGGAGAGTCCCGTTCGATTATGGGTATGTGAGCAGCCCGATCGTAGTTGAGCCGTTGGCTAAAAATTCCATGGAGGGGAGAGTCCGGCGGGGTTTATCTCCCGTCTTCGGACGAAGTGATCTGCTCTGGATCTAGGGCCAGAGCAGACAAGGATGTTGACCTCTTGACGGGATCTGATGATAGATCTGAGATGTCTTCATCGTGTAGGCAGGAAGCGACAGCCGAGGGTGCGAACCCTTCGAAGATCAAATCTCCTCAGATGTCGGCAACGTAATTCAGACTTCCAAACCTGATCTGATGACCAGGGGCGTAGCTGTTAACCTGCTCAAGATGGCCATCTGAGTTGGCAAGTCACCAAACACAAAAAGCTGACCAGGGAGGAAGATCTCCCCGTGGGCGGCGCCGTTGCTGATGACGAAGCGAGCCATCAATCTTTATGTCGAGGACACAACAGAACTCTCAATGAAAGCAACAATGTCGGTGTCAAAACCAGCGGATCTCAGGTAGGGGGTACCAAACTGTGTATCTAAGGATCGATGGTAACAGGGGGAAACAAGTACACGATGTTTACCCTGGGTCAGACCCTCTTAATGGAGGTAATACCCTACTTGCTGCTAGATTGATCTTGATGAATATGAGGATTATAAGAGTTGATCTACCTCGAGATCGTAATTACTAAACCCTAGATGTCTAGCCTATGGTAGTTGTGGTTGTCCCTATGGACTAAACCCTCCGATTTATATATGCACCGGAGGGACGTAGGGTTGTACATAATCATCTGGGAGAGGAAGGAAACATTACACCCGGACATTAAACTTGCCATTCTGCAAATATAGGAGTCATATCCGGATACAAGGGATAATCTTCTGTGTTGATCTTTACGGCCCACCAGTCCGGCCTATAACGAGTAATCCAGCCACCCGAGGACCCCTTAATCTAGGACTCCCTGAGAAAGGGGTGTACTAAGCAAGCTTCTCCTTGTTCTGCAAGTTGATGAGACACATCAAAAGTAGTACTATAGAGCATCTCCAGTGTATAGAGCCTTGCCTCTAAGGTAGGCCCCACATGGTTTGCCTCTTATCAAATGAAAAAACCACAATGTATAGAGACTCTAACCAGCCTCTCAGGTGGGCCCTAGAAGAAATTTAAAAAGTATTGATTAGCACCACATTTGTCCAATCAGTAACATTTCTTTTGTACTTTCTTAGGCTTTGTAAGGCTGACAGGTGGGCTGGAAGGGGCTGTCTGGATCTTGCCCAGGGTAACCAAAATATTGGCGACCCTTTTGTCCACCCGTGCCTTTGCCACCGATGAACGAGGAAGAGCTCAAATGCTCATGCATCCTCAAGTGCACACATTGGGGACGAGCCCGCACGAGATGTGCTATTTTTGACCCACCTCGCCGCCCGAGCCAGCGGCCGCAGACCGACCGGCGACCCACAAATTACGCCATCCAACCGTAGCCGCCACATTCTGACAGCAAATTAACCAACCGAATGAAATTCATCCAAACACGGCGATATTTCATATAAACATAATGGTTCATTACATTCAAATCAACTAAGCGGTGCTACTCTTGAACAACACAGGTATAATATTACAACTAAATGGTCGCCTGAGTATCCATTTGTCTTCCTCATGTCCGGCAGCATGATCACCGGACTGTCGGGACCCCGGAGGTATATGCTTCAGCGCAATGGACGGCTCGCATCCCCACTGCTTAACTGACATCGTTGGCTGATGCCCAAGATGGAGTCTAAAGGGGGCTTCTCCTCTTCTGTGGAGTCCATGCGGGGTCGACGCAGGTCCTCGCAACAGAAGGATCCGGGAATACACCTGATGTATACGCCGACATCGCTTCGGCGGTGGCCTTCATGGGACCCGGAGGACACGGAGGCGCTAGACACCGACTCGTCGCGCTCCATGCACCCGGCTTCTGTCTCTGCTTGCATGGCGCAGCCACATGCATGGGAGTCTCGGCCACAGACACGGGAGACGCAATATGAGGTGACGATGTGGACGGCAGTGACGATTCCCATGCTCCCTGTCCTGCCGGCATGGAGTAGCTCGCCGCTCCTCGAAAAGCTGGCCTGGAGCGGTGAGTTGTTGAACCATGCACCGGCTTGTGGCGGCTATTGGCTCCGTCTGGGAAGGGCGGGGAGGTGGATGAGCGAGCTGCATAGCTCGTATCCGGCGGGCTTGGCAGGTCACCCAGCTGGCTTGGATGCCGGATAACTATTCTTCGTAAGCCATTGTAAGAGTGAAGAAAATGGTAAAGGAGGAGATATGGGAGCGGCGGAGGTGTGCGATTCTTGGCCGGCATCTGGCCTCGTTTAAATAGTACATTAAATAGACGGCAAATGGGAGGAGCTCAACGAGTGTTGCGTTTAATGTTGTCCCGGTCATGAACGGACGTTTGGCCGGAGTGGTTTTCTCGGCTTCCACACGGGTTTCATGGTGGCGTTTGAATGCAGCATGGAGGCGTATTCGTCGGGCCTGCAGCGAGCAGCGCCCTCGACTCTTACATACGACACCGCACTGTTTTTCCACTGACGTGTGGGCTCCTTGGGTACCTGGCATGCATGTTAGTGACCCAACGCATGCAGCGCACGGCATAGGAGCTTTTGGTGGGCCAGGGCAGTGGGAAGCGGGCATTTCATATACCGATGATTGTTCATTGACTCTGACGTCATCTAATTCATGTAGGTTTATAAGCCTACTATATAATGTAAGAGAATTTTCAAATTTTCACATATATGTTGATAGTCGGTTCGATACGTTGTGATTCATAAAGACCACTGCAAACATTAATGTTCTTCTTATCACAGATAGTAAGATTGATTAATACCCGTAACAATCCATGTCCTCAACAAAGGGTGCATGCACGCATAGGTCACGCGTGCGTCTTGCGTCGTGTGTCGTGTGCATGCAGGCGGGTGAGTGTTGCATGCGTGCATGTGTACGTTTTAGTGTTGCATGCATGTGTGTGTGCGTGTGTGTGTTCGTGCGTGCATGTGTATGTGTTAGTGTTGCACACCTGCATGTGTGCGTGTGTTACGTGCGTGCATGTGTATGTGTGAGTATTGCATGCATGCATACGGGCATTGCGGGCGTGTTTGTGCGCATGTGTGATGTGTTTGTATTCACCACACTGGCTCGTACGTGCATGCAATTAAAACGGCCAGCTCAGCATATCATCGCACGGTGACCTAGTCCACTGTGGTTAGGGCGCGCGGGCTACTAACCAGAGGTCTCAGGACTTCGAATCCCCACCGACCACTAATTTATTACCATTTCAGTCTTTCATATACGCGCTGACAAGTGGGCCCTACGGTAATGTACGCTGGTGAACGTGGACCGTTTGACTTGTCAATTGATCGTGTCATCAATAAATTACGGAGCTGCATGGTGAGCTAGTGACCTTATGATCACTCTAATGTATTTTACTAACACAGTACAGACGCAAGCTACCATTTCTTTCTTTCATATACGCGCTGATAGGTGGGCGCCACGGTTACGTGCGCTGATGGTGCAACACTAGTTGCGCCACGTGGAACATTTGACTAGTCAATTGATCGTGTCATCAACATATTACAGAGTTGTACGGTGAGCCAGTGACCGTATAATCACGACATGTATTTTTTCTAACACAGCACAGACGCAAACGCTCATATATACACGCAAACACTCCAACTATAAGTGCACACACGCACACCCTACCCCTATGAGAACCTTCAAGAGAGTGAGCCAGCATATGATCTTGAGATTTTACGAAGTCACCATGGGCGCCTCGTAGTCGAGGCGAACGTCTTCTCCCACTGAATGCACATCGCTGGAAAATATTGAAATTAGTACGGGATAAATGTACTCCTAACGAGATAATACGGGATATTGAAATTAATATGAGCACCAGGACTTTGACCCTGGTGGGCTGGGGAAACCATTGTACTCCTAACCATCCAACCAGAGGTTGGTTAGCAGTGGCGGAGCTAGATGAAGATGTCAGGGGGAGCTAAAGAGAAAACATGCATGCCTGGGAGGGGAGGAAATTACTACACTTTCTTGTATTTAAGATCCCAAAATATTTTTTCTTCAGTAATGGGGGCACAACCCCCCCCCCACACCAAAGACACACATAGATCCACCGTTGTTGGTTAGCACCACAAAATTTATATGGTGACCGTAATGAGCTTATCTGAATTCTGGTGACCATATAGTGCTTTCCCTTAAAATACAATGACCGTAAGTGTCGTCAACAAAACACGGAGCACGAATCAAATAAAATGTCCGTCTGTGTCATCAATAAAATACAGAGATGTATGGTGAGCTAGATACCGTATGATCACCACGAGAATGTATACGGTGACTAATAAGCATATTCTGAAGTCCAGTGACCGTATAGTGCTTTCTCTTGAAATACAGTGACCGTCACGCGTGAATGTGTCAGGGGCATACTTTTGGAGGGCCGAGAGATAGATTGTGTGCGTACATGAAAGTGGTGTAGAGAGAGGGGTGTGCCGTGGAGACAAAGAGATATATGCCCGTCGTTTATCTTTCCCGTGACTAATATTTTAGGAGAAAATATAAACATTGACAATGCGGAACAAATATTATTGGATGCACCGTGCAATTAACTTTCAAGTATAACTTGGTACTATTGTATATGCTTATTTTCTTAGTGGCCGACTATGTGTGGGGTGTGGTGGGCACATCATCTCTAGTTGTGGTGGGTCGACGTGGGGACTCATGGGTCGGTTCCATCCTCCGCCACATAGTTTGGACAAAGACGCGTTATACGAAGACCCATGTGGAGGACCCGGCGTACATAACGAAGTTACTAGAGTCATGGAGGACTCTATCCTAACTAATGATAAGCCGACTATATATGATGTGTAACCCTAGGCCCCGAGTACGTTATATAATTTAGCTCGGGGCCTAGTTCGTTGATAGTATAGACACATGCACAATGCCTGGTATTCACGTGTACTTTGTACACACTCCTATCACAAATATACAGTACCAGGAGTAGGATTTTTCCTCAACTGCAAGGGCCCGGACTTGGGTAAAACATTGCCTCGTATTACCATCCAGCCTAATAGTCAGGGATATCCTACCGAATGATCTGATCGAATCATATATGCCAACTATTAAGAGAGAGGTGTTGGGGGGAAATGTGTGTGAGAGAGAGGCCTAAAGATAATGTGCGTGTGGGAGACACGTCGGCACATTTATGTGCCTATAGAGGGCCACATACGCAAGTTGTGCGTTTGAACATGCTACATATTCATACGCATGTATAAATAGTTTTTTGCAACCAAGGAGATTATATTTGGAACAAATCATTAATTGAGGTAAGTTGCATATTTGTTGGGGGAAACGACACCTATGGGATCCCGGGGACCCCTACTACGCCTGGCGAGGGCGTAGCATTGTGCAAATAGCAGGTCTAGCGATCAACGCATGGGGAGTTTTACCCAGGTTTGGACCGCAAATGATGTGTAACATCCTAGTCATGCTTGTCTGTGTTTATCTTGTGTTCTTGAGTTCTTGAACTGGCTACTATGCGTGCCCGGATCCTTCCATAGTACGCGTCGGGGCTCCTTTTACATGGCAAAGGGGTCGCCACAGTGGCACAAAGGCGGTGGAAAGTATCTACAGTGTACAAGTATATCGCCTGATATCATAGGACAGCCGCATTCAATGCACTGCCTACGTGCCCTCTTGCTTTATCGGGGAAGACAACAGAGCTTGTCCCGTTCGTCGCCGCCTCACCTTGCTCCGACGTGCGTCTAGGCTGACGAGCACGAAGTGCCACGCTGGCTGGCTGGTCGCTGTGCTAGTGCGATGATAGGGTCTTCATGAAGATCTACATGCCACCACACAGGTGCTTGACTAGTTGGCGGGCTGGTTGCAGCATCGAAACGGCCGCAGGGCGATGAAACCTTGGCAGGTGTGGGCCTGGCCACGACCCCGCAGACACCCCCGGCAAGGGTCTTGAGATGCGATGAATTGTGGATTTATGATCAGATTATCTATGAATATTATTTGAGTCTCCTATGAATTCTTATATGCATGATTAAGATAGATTTGTATTTATCTTCGATCTATTGATTTGGTTTGGCCAACTGTATTGGTTTTCATTGCAATGGGAGAGGTGCTTTGTGATGGGTTCAATCTTGAGTTGTCCTCACCCAATAACAGTAGGGGTAGTGCGCCATGTATTGTATTGTTGCCATTAAGGATAAAAAGATGGGGTCTATATCATATTGCTTGAGTTTTCCCATGATGTCATGTCATCTTGCTTAAGGCATTGCTCTGTTCTTATGAACTTAATACACTAGATGCAGGCAGGAGTCGGCCGATGTGTGGAGTCATAATAGTTGATGCAAGTAGGAATTGGTCTACATGTCACAGACGTGATTCCTATATTCATAATAATTGCCTTATATATCGTCATAACTTTTCGCTTTTCTATCAATTGCTCAACAGTAATTTGTTTACCGGTTGTATGCTTTCTTCAAGAGAGAGGCCTCTAGTGAAACCTATGGCCCCGGGGTCTATTTCTTATCATATATTTTCAGATCTATAAAATTAAAAACCCAAACATACCTTGCTGCAATGTATTTGTGTATACTTTATTTTTCCTTTTATTTATATTCTAAATCTATCTCTATTAGATCTCACTCTTGCTAGTGACCGTGAAGGGATTGACCACCCCTTTTTCGCGTATGTGCAAGTGTTTGTTAGTTTGTGTGGGTGTATCTATTGGGGACTTTCTTGTGTAGCCTGCTAGATTGATACCTTGGTTCTTAACTGAGGGAAATACTTATCTCTAATTTGCTGCATCACCCTTTCTGTAGCGACCAGACCTCAAACAGTCTGATCTCCATGCATCAGTGTCATCCCTGGATCAGTAATGCTGACACGCATGGTACTAGAAGTATTTATAACAGAGTGGCAATCACACAATTATTACATCGATAGTTCAACGATGAATTTATTACACAAATCATGGCTGAAGGCCATCTAATCACGATAACAGCGGAAGGCTTGGAAGATAAGTGAGTCCATCAACTCCAGCGGCATCACTGAGTATAGAACCACGACCTAAAAGGGCATCTTACTCGTCGTCTGAAAAGTCTGCAACATGAAACGTTGCAGCCCGAAAAATGGGTCAGCACATGGAATATGCTGGCAAGATAACACAAGAGATGCAATGAAAGTAATGCTATACTATATGCAATATGGCTGGTGGAAAGCTCTATGGTTAAGTTTTTGCGTAAAGACAATTTTTCCCTACTTCAAAGGAATGTATTTTAATTAAGTATCATGGTAGTTGAAACATCGTTGAGAAGATAGACATCCTCTCAACCCCAATTAAAAGTAATCATTAAACCCAACAAAATTAAATTAAAGTAACGTGTTGAGATGCACATGATAATCCAAATACCAGATACTCAAGATGTCCATAACCGGGGACACGGCTAATCATGATCAGTTTGTACACTCTGCAGAGGTTTGTGCACTTTCCCCACAAGACTCGATCGCCTCCGTTTGGTTTCTCGCACTACATGGTGTTTGAGAAACGGATGACCGAGACACAGTCTTTCCGAAGAGGTCCCCTTAACCAGATAGATAGGCCGGTACACCTACAAAACCCAACTACATCTGCTAGCCCATCATGGAAAGGTTTCCCACAACTTACTCAACTATGCCAGAGCCCATAATGGCATGTGGCTGCACACGGAAGTTTCTAGCATGAAAAATCTCATGATCCCTTTGAGCCTGGGTGGCGGTCCAAAAGAAAAACAGGCAATCCTGGAATACCCAAGTGCCTCAATCCACCCAGATGTGTATTAAAGTTGCCACCTTAAGTTGAACCATTAATTAACAACTCACATCGGTCATGGATTTCACTCAAACCCAAACCACGTCTACGAGCATAGCATGTCCTAACAGCAAACGTAGAGTAACTCCCAAGGGTTTGAATGTAATGCAGGTAATAGGTACTACCTCAACTACTTCCCAATCCCACAAGTTAATTGATCCTATTCATGCAATGCGTGAGGGGTTTGACTAATGCAATGAAAACTGGGTAATTGGAAAGTATGATCAAAGTGTTACTTGCCTTGCTGATGATCCGCAAAACCTAGAGACTCAAAGTAGCAAGCGGCGCACTCCGGGTACTCTATCGCAATCAAACAACAAGCATACAATAAGTACTTAACTAATGCACGGGTAAATCTCAAATAAGAGATCTAACCAGAAAGTTCAACTTAAGAACTCCGGTTTGCAAAAAGAATCAACTCGAAAGAAGCAACGAAACTCAAACTGCAAAAGAAACGAGCTCCGAATTACTAGTTGGCATAAAGTTAAATTTTACAGTAGCCAAAACTTTGTTCAAGTTGGTTAAACGTAAAGAGGGCTTCGAGACGAAGATCTGGGATTTTGAATCACCCGATTCCGATTGTCGAGCGAAAAGAAAAACGAAAAACAAGATCAGGGCAGAAATCACGATCGGAAAAATCGCGGATAAAATACCCCGAAAAAGAAAACGACGAACAGACTAACGAACGGTCGTTCGCTGTCTGCGATTAACTAATGAAAACCGTTCGTTAAAACGAACGTACGGACGAACGTCCTCTATCTAACTAAACCGGCGAAAAACCGATCTAACCGCAAAAAAAACGGATCTAGGTTTTTTTTTATAAAACCGATCTGATCTTTTCAAAGAAAGAAGAAAAGAAAAAAAACTTCTACCGCGGCATCTACCTTACTCCGTCGAGGGCGGCGGCTCCGGCGAGGGGCGGCGGCGTCCGGCGGCGGGGCGCGGCGGCGGCGGCGAGGCGGCGGCGTCCGGCGGCGGGGTGGCGGCGGCGGCGGCGAGGCGGCGGCGTCCGGCGGCGGGGTGGCGGCGGCGGCGGCGAGGCGGCGGCGGCCGGCGGCGGGGTGGCGGCGGCGGCGGCGAGGCGGCGGCGTCTGGCGGCGGGATGGCGACGGCGGCGGGGCACGGCAGCGGCGGCGGCGGCGGCGGCGGGGCGCGGGTGGCGGCGGCTTAGGGTTAGGGTTAGGCGCGGGTGGGCTGGCTGGCGAAATCGGGCCGGCCTGGCGCTATATAAAGCCCGGAGTCCCGGGCTAAAACGACTCCTAGTCGGTTCCTTTTTTTTTAAATAGATTCCCGGCGCAATAAAACTAACGAAATAAATATCAAACAGACTCCAAAAATCCCGAAATAAATTTTCACCGTCCTCTAATAATATTTAGGACAAGGTGAACATTTTTCCCGGACCTAAATGCAATTTTGAAAAACGCGTATTTTTCCTATGCAAATAAATCCGAAAATAAAACCAGAAAAATTCCAAAAGTGATTTTAATATTTTTCCTCCAATATTTCTGTTATTTTGGAGAAGTCATATTATCTCCGCTCATTTATTTTATTTAGAAATATTTTTAGGAGAGAAAAATAATTAGAATCACACTGTCCTCGTACTGGTATTCGAGCGAACTCAAATACGAAAACGGTAAAATCCCCAACTCTCTCCGTAGGTCCTTGAGTTGCTTAGAATTTTCGAGGAACATCATGAACAAAATGCAAAAATATGCTAATGCAATTAGGATCTATGTATAATATTCCAAATTGAAAATTTGGGATGTTACAAACCTATCCCCTTAGAATGAATCTCGCCCTCGAGATTCGGCTTGGCTAGAGAATAAGTGTGGGTGGTCCTTGCGTAGATCATCTTCTCGCTCCCAGGTGGCTTCTTCCTCGGTGTGATGACTCCACTGAACTTTGCAAAACATGATAACCTTGCTACGGGTAACTCTACTTGAAAATTCGAGAATTTTAACGGGCTTCTCTTCGTAGGTCAGGTCACTGTCCAACTGAATTGCTTCCAAGGGTACTGTGTCTCTAAGCGGTATATCGGTCATGTCTGCATGGCACTTCTTAAGTTGCGAAACGTGAAACACGTCGTGCACTCCTGACAATCCTTCGGGCAACTCCAACTTATAGGCAACCTCTCCCATGCGTTCCAAAACACGCGTTCCAAAACACGGTAAGGTCCAACAAATCTCGGGGCTAACTTCCCTTTAACTCCGAAACATTTAACTCCTCGCAGAGGCGATACCCTCAAGTACGCTCTGTCTCCGATCTCATAGTCGCACTTCGAGTCGGCGTAACTCTTCTGCCTGGACTGAGCTACCTTCAGTCTATCTCGAATCAGCTTCACCTTCTCCTCAGACTCTTTGATTAAGTCTGGTCCAAACAACTGTCGGTCTCCAACTTCGTCCCATGACAACGGTGTTTGGCATCTCCTTCCATATAATGCCTCAAACGGTGCCATCTTCAAACTGGCCTGGTAACTATTGTTGTATGAGAACTCTGCGTAAGGCAAGTTGTCATCCCAACTAGATCCATAATCTAATGCACAGGCTCTAAGCATATCTTCCAATATCTGATTGACTCTCTCCGTCTGTCCATCAGTCTGGGGGTGAAATGATGTGCTAAACTCTAGCCTGGTTCCCAAAGTTTCATGTAACTGATTCCAGAACTTCGAGGTAAATTGGGTTCCTCTATCAGATACAATACTCCTCGGAACTCCATGCAGACATACAATTCGGGTCATGTATATCTTTGCCAACTTTGCACTGGTATATGTGGTTTTCACCGGGATAAAGTGGGCTACCTTCGTCAATCAGTCTACTACTACCCAGATTGAATCATACCCTGCTTTGGTCCTGGGCAATCCGGTGATAAAGTCCATACCAAGCTTCTCCCACTTCCATTCGGGAATTGGCATAGGTTGTAGTAATCCTGCTGGCTTCTGATGTTCTGCCTTTACCTTCTGACACACATCACAAACTGCTACATACTCCGCAATATCCTTCTTCATACCGGTCCACCAGAAAATATCCTTTAAATCCAAATACATCTTAGTATTTCCTGGGTGAATCGAGTATGGTGAATCATGGGCCTCCTGTAAAATCAACTTCCTAATCTCCGGTTCATTGGGCACATAGATTCGATCCTCAAACAATAAGGTGTCGTGCTCATCCTCACGAAAACCTTTAGCTTTTCCTTCGCTCATCTGCTCCTTTATGGCGACAATCTCCTTGTCAGCTTTCTGAGCTTTTCTGATTTTATCCATCAAGGTAGACTGGATTTCTAGTGCTGCTACATAGCCTCTCGGAACAATCTCCAAACGTAGTTCTCGTAGGTCCTCGGCTAACTCCTTTGGAAACTCTTCCATCATTAGGGTATTGACATGGCTCTTACGGTTTAGGGCATCTGCTACTACGTTAGCCTTTCCGGGGTGATAATGCAATCTCATGTCATAATCCTTAATGAGTTCCAGCCATCTCCTTTCCCTAAGATTCAACTCCTTCTGAGTGAATATATACTTCAGACTCTTGTGGTCCGTATATACTTCACAATGGTTTCCTATGAGAAAATGTCTCCACGTCTTCAATGCGTGCACTATGGCTGCTAACTCCAATTAGTGGGTGGCATAGTTCATCTCATGAGGTTTCAGTTGTCGTGAAGCATACGAAACAACTCTTCCTTCCTGCATAAGTACTGCTCCAAGTCCTTGACGTGAAGCATCACAGTACACCTCATAATCCTTATGTTGATCTGGCAGGATCAACACAGGGGATGATACCAACCTCTTCTTCAACTCCTGGAAACTAGTCTCACATTCTTCGGTCCAACTGAACTTAGTTTCCTTCTTCAACAACTCCGTCATTGGCTTTGCAATCTTCGAGAAATTCTCGATAAATCTCCGGTAGTATCCTGCGAGTCCAAGAAAACTCCGGATCTCTCCAACGGTCGTCGGTGCTTCCCAATTAGTCACAGTCTCCACCTTAGCGGGATCTACTGCTATTCCTTCTCCGGATATAACATGTCCGAGGAATCCGACTTCCTTCAACCAAAACTCACATTTGCTAAACTTGGCATACAGTTGATGCTCTCTGAGCTTCTCTAATACCAAGCGCAAATGTTCCTCATGCTCCTTTTCATCCTTCGAGAAAATCAAAATATCATCTATGAACACTACGACGAACTTATCCAAATACTCCATAAACACTTTGTTCATCAGGTTCATAAAGTAAGCCGGTGCGTTTGTCAGGCCAAACGACATAACGGTATACTCATACAACCCATACCTAGTGGTAAAGGCCATCTTAGGGATATCTTGCTCTCGAATCTTCAATTGATGGTACCCTGATCGCAGATCGATCTTAGAAAAGACCTTAGCTCCTTGCAATCTATCGAACAGATCATTGATCATTGGCAATGGGTACTTATTCTTGATCGTTACTTCATTCAATCCTCGGTAATCAACAACCATTCTTAACGATCCATCCTTCTTCTCCACTAGTAGTACTAGCGAACCCCAAGGCGAAGAACTTGGGCGTATGAATCCTTTATCCAATAACTCCTTAATCTGCTTCTTAATCTTCTCCAAATCCTTTGCGGGCATCCTATAGGGTCTCTTAGAAATTGGCCCGGCGCCTGGCAAAAGTTCAATCAAAAACTCTATGTCTCTATCCGGTGGCATGCCAGGTAACTCTTCTGGAAGCACATCCGAAAAATCCTTCACTACTGGCACTTCCTCCTGAACAACTCCCGTGAGAGAATGTACTTGAGTCCTTGTAGGCGAATGCCTAGATACATACTTAATCCTTTTTCCCTCCGGGGTGGTGAGCAAAATAGACTTACTCGCACAATCAATGTTACCTCCGTACTGTGATAACCAATCCATACCTAATATCGCATCCAATCCTTGTGATTCCAGAACTATTAGGTCAGAGGGGAAAGTGTGGCGTCCTATGGTCAATGGCGTCTGAAAACATCATTGGTGTGCCATATAATCTGCTCCAGGTGAACTTACTAACATGGGGGTATTAAGAACTCGGGTGGACATCCTATGTTTATTCACGAATCCCCTTGAAATGTATGAATGCGATGCACCAGTATCGAAAAGAACTATTGCGGTAAATGTCTTAACCAAAAACTTACCGACAACAGCATCTGGTTGCTCTTCTACCTCCTCCACAGTCATGTGGTTCACTTGTCCTTTGTTGAACGGGTTGGGCTTCTTCCCGGCGCTTCCATTGCCGTTCCCATTCTTAACTTCAGGACATTCATTGGCATAATGTCCAGTCTTCCCGCACTTGTAACAAGTGACATGGCTAAAATCCCTCTTGGTGGGTGTGGACGGTGCAGGGCGGTTCTGGTTTCCATTGGCTCCATTCCCATTCCCATTCCCATTACCATTGCCATTCTTGGTGCCATTGTGGTTGTGTGTGCTACTTCCTCCATGGGTATGCTGAAATTGTCCTACTGCTTTAGGGGTAAAGCGAGGCTTCTGCTGAGCTCCAGAATTATACTTCCCTTACCCATACTTCCTCTTGCGACTCTCAATCTGTTGATGCTTCCTTTCAATCATCAAGGCTCGGTCTACCAACTCCTGATAGTAATTGAAAGTTGCCACCATCAACTGTACACTCATCTCATCATTCAGCCCTTCCATAAATCTCTCCTGCTTCTTGGCATCTGTAGCCACATCATCTGGGGCATAACGAGATAGGGTACTAAACTCATCCATGTACCGGGCTACTGTACGATTTCCTTGGCGCAAGTTGCGAAATTCCTACTTCTTCATACTCATGGCTCCAGTCGAGACATGGGCAGTACGAAAAGCTTGCTGGAACTGATCCCAAGTCACATTGGCTACGGGGTAAGTGGCTGTGTAATTCTCCCACCATGCTGCGGCTGGTCCAGACAAATTGTGTGCGGCAAATCGCACCTTCTTAGCATCCGAGCAATTGGCGGTGGTCAAATCGCTTCCAATCTTGCGTAGCCAGTCATCGGCCACAATTGGTTCGATGCTGCTAGCAAACACAGGTGGTTGCAACCTTAAGAAACGTGTCAGGTTGTCCACAGGTGGTGGTGGTGGAGGGTTGTTGTTGTTGTTCTGGTTGTTCTGAGTGTTCTGGACAAGAAGTTGCATCAGGGTGTTTTGCTGCTGGATCAACTGGGTGAGCTCGGGGGGGAAACTCGAATTCACGTCTTGGAGGCATCTGATGGGTGTAGAGGGAAGAGATTAGAATAGAATAGAGGTCTAAGGGAAAATCACTACCCATATGCACATGAGACAAACACACAATCATATCACACCAATCAATTTCAACCAAGGTCTTACAAATCTAACGATCGTTTACAAAAGTGATCTAAATCTAATACTTGGTGATAAAATACTAGTCATAGGGTGGTCATCTAAAAATATTGGTCGGCAGAGGATTCCATAATATTTGCCCCAGCTTCATCTTCAGCTTCCGAATCCGTATCATCTATGATGATATAGTCTTCCGGTGCAATCTCCTTGGGTTCTTCTTCCTCGTCTTCTTCTCCCATGAGTATCCCTAACTTCCGGGTCAAATCATCATTCTTCTCCACAAGTATCTTCATCTCCTCCTCATATCCATCACGTGTAGACTTGAGTTCTTCCTCTAGCTCCAAATTCCTATTTAGGGCCTTCTTCAAATCAATCATCCCAGCACACATCTGGTGCTCCTGGCGACAAATGTGGTGGTTCAACTCCTGGATGAATGCTGCTATGGATATACCCTTTCTAGTGCTGATCATATCCTAGTTCTCATCTCGGCGTCCACAAATCTGGTAGATAGTGTCCTTTAGCTCCTGCTTGTAGACTTCTCCAATCCTTCCCATAGAAATGTGGGCTGCCATACTCCTTCCTAGGCTCCATGTAGGTGCATTAAAGAAAAATGCTATGAGTGGAGTGACGGGTGCATACGTCCTTCCTGGAACTTGGGCTTGAATCGACCAACGCTCCTCCTCAGGTAGAGTGGCATTGTAGGTTCCAGTGAAACTTGGTAATCCAATGTGTAGATATCTGGTGACTTCCTTCAGGTGTCGTCCAAAAGGTGTATCATCATTCGGTTGCATGAACTTGTGATTTGCTTCCACCATCCTAAAGAATAGAAAAGGTGAGGAGTCAGAAGAGAGAAGAGTGCATAGTGTTCTAGGGCTTGTCTTAGTGGTCGTGTCCTACAGTCAGCGTGTGCTCTGATACCATCTTTGTAGCGACCAGACCTCAAACAGTCTGATCTCCATGCATCAGTGTCATCCCTGGATCAGTAATGCTGACACGCATGGTACTAGAAGGATTTATAACAGAGTGGCAATCACACACTTATTACATCGATAGTTCAACGATGAATTTATTACACAAATCATGGCTGAAGGCCATCTAATCACGATAACAGGGAAGGCTTGGAAGATAAGTGAGTCCATCAACTCCAGCGGCATCACTGAGTATAGAACCACGACCTAAAAGGGCATCTTACTCATCGTCTGAAAAGTCTGCAACATGAAACGTTGCAGTCCGAAAAACGGGCCAGCACATGGAATATGCTGGCAAGATAACACAAGAGATGCAATGAAAGTAATGCTATACTATATGCAATATGGCTGGTGGAAAGCTCTATGGTTAAGTTTTTGCGTAAAGCCAATTTTTCCCTACTTCAAAGGAATGTATTTTAATTAACTATCATGGTAGTTTAAACATCGTTGAGAAGATAGACATCCTCTCAACCCCAATTAAAAGTAATCATTAAACCCAACAAAATTAAATTAAAGTAACGTGTTGAGATGCACATGATAATCCAAATACCAGATACTCAAGATGTCCATAACCGGGGACACGGCTAATCATGATCAGTTTGTACACTCTGCAGAGGTTTGTGCACTTTCCCCACAAGACTCGATCGCCTCCGTTTGGTTTCTCGCACTACATGGTGTTTGAGAAACGGATGACCGAGACACAGTCTTTCCGAAGAGGTCCCCTTAACCAGATAGATAGGCCGGTACACCTACAAAACCCAACTACATATGCTAGCCCATCATGGAAAGGTTTCCCACAACTTACTCAACTATGCCAGAGCCCATAATGGCATGTGGCTGCACACGGAAGTTTCTAGCATGAAAAATCTCATGATCCCTTTGAGCCTGGGTGGCGGTCCAAAAGAAAAACAGGCAATCCTGGAATACCCAAGTGCCTCAATCCACCCAGATGTGTATTAAAGTTGCCACCTTAAGTTGAACCATTGATTAACAACTCACATATGTCATGGATTTTACTCAAACCCAAACCACGTCTACGAGCATAGCATGTCCTAACAGCAAACGTAGAGTAACTCCCAAGGGTTTGAATGTAATGCAGGTAATAGTTACTACCTCAACTACTTCCCAATCCCACAAGTTAATTGATCCTATTCATGCAATGCGTGAGGGGTTTGACTAATGCAATGAAAACTGGGTAATTGGAAAGTATGATCAAAGTGTTACTTGCCTTGCTGATGATCCGCAAAACCTAGAGACTCAAAGTAGCAAGCGGCGCACTCCGGGTACTCTATCGCAATCAAACAACAAGCATACAATAAGTACTTAACTAATGCACAGGTAAAACTCAAATAAGAGATCTAACCAGAAAGTTCAACTTAAGAACTCCGGTTTGCAAAAAGAATCAACTCGAAAGAAGCAACGAAACTCAAACTGCAAAAGAAACAAGCTCTGAATTACTAGTTGGCCTAAAGTTAAATTTTACAGTAGCCAAAACTTTGTTAAAGTTGGTTAAACGTAAAGAGGGCTTCGAGACAAAGATTTGGGATTTTGAATCACCTGATTCCGATTCTCGAGCAAAAATAAAAACGAAAAACAAGATCACGGCAGAAATCGCGATCGGAAAAATCGCGGATAAAATACCCCGAAAAAAGAAAACGACGAACAGACTAACGAATGAACGTTCGCTGTCTGTGATTAACTAACGAAAACCATTCGTTAAAACGAACGTACGGACGAACGTCCTCTATCTAACTAAACTGGCGAAAAACCGATCTAACCGAAAAAAACAGATCTAGGTTTTTTTTATAAAACCGATCTGATCTTTTCAAAGAAAGAAGAAAAAAAAACTTCTACCGCGGCGTCTACCTTACTCCGGCGAGGGGCGCGGCGGGGCGGCGGCGTCCGGCTGCGGCGGCGAGGCGGCGGCGTCCGGCGGCGGGGTGGCGGCGGCGGCGGCGAGGCGGCGGCGGGTTGGCGGCGGCGGCGGGGCACGGCGGCGGCGGGGCACGGGTGGCGGCGGCTTAGGGTTAGGGTTAGGCGTGGGTGGGCTGGCTGGCGAAATCGGGCCGGCCTGGCGCTATATAAAGCCCGGAGTATCGGGCTAAAACGACTCCTAGTCGGTTCCTTTTTTTTTTAATAGATTCCCGGCGCAATAAAACTAAGGAAATAAATATCAAACGGACTCCAAAAATCCCGAAATAAATTTTCACCGTCCTCTAATAATATTTGGGACAAGGTGAACATTTTTCCCGGACCTAAATGCAATTTTGGAAAATGAGTATTTTTCCTATGCAAATAAATCCGAAAATAAAACCAGAAAATTCCAAAAGTGATTTTATATTTTTCCTCCAATATTTCTGTTATTTTGGAGAAGTCATATTATCTCCGCTCATTTATTTTATTTAGAAATATTTTTAGAAGAGAAAAATAATTAGAATCACACTGTCCTCGTACCAGTATTCGAGCGAACTCAAATACGAAAACGGTAAAATCCCCAACTCTCTCCGTAGGTCCTTGAGTTGCTTAGAATTTTCAAGGAACGTCACGAACAGAATGCAAAAATATGCAAATGCAATTATGATCTATGTATAACATTCCAAATTGAAAATTTGGTATGTTACACTTTCCTCTTCAAGCGAAAAATCAACGCAAGCTCAAGAAGTAGCAGGAAGAATTCCTAGCGACGTTGTAGGGGAGGTTCTACATCAATCCTACCAAGTACCTATTATAAACTCTAATCTCTTTCACTTACATTATTTTCGATTTGGCTCTCATTTTCATCTCTTTATTGTTGCCTTAATCTTCGAGGAAAGAGTACATGTTGCTGTAACTTGTTGCCTGTGTAATTTTTTTGCCATATTCGTGAGCTAGTAACTTTTTGCATGTTGGTCCGAATGGAGTGAATGATATGTCCAGATCTTCATTATGAAATGCTCTACATGATGGTTGCTGTAGAATTCATGTTAGGTGTCATATTACCATGTTTATCTATGTTGCAAAAGTGCATTTGGCTAATAAGTTTCTGTACTTGTTATGAAATCATGTTTTGTCTTGTTTGTGCTTATTCATACATGTGTCATATGAGCTAGGTGTCAATATGTGTTTTGCTCTTGGGTATGTGCCCTACATGATAGATTCATTTTCATGCCATGATATGTCTTGATATGAGTGCAACAAGCTTGTTAACATGTCATCATGTTTACAAATTTCTGCTAAGTGTGAATCTGGTAAATTTTATGCCATGTATCCATGATGCCACCATCTTTGTTGTGCATGTTTAGAGTTGTCCAGTGGGTGTTCCTTGATGTATATGTTATGATCTAGTTATCCATGCACTTGTTTGCCATGAGGCCATACTGCATATTATTTTTATTAGGCCCTCAAGTTGCTATAAATTTTACTTGTTAGCATGCCCAGATTTTGCTAAGTCTGGATAAACTTTCGCACTTTTGCCATGGTGTTTGGGGCATGTTCTATTATGTTGTAGAAGTAGCCATGTGGTTATTCTTGAAGAGAATGTGATGTATGTTGTTGCCATGCCTTTTTTTGCATTATGGCTTGTTGTAACTTGTTGTTTTCATGCTCTCGAGAGGCTATAAAATGTATCTGTCAGCATGTTATCAACAAGTTCAGTTTTGCAACGAGTGTAGCTAGTGTTCTAAGCATCCTATAAGCATGTTCTTGCTTTGTGTAGCTTCTCAAATATGTCTTCTTGCTGTTTGTTACATTATGTTGCCATGCTATGCTTTGAGTTTAGTTGCACAAGCTTGTACACATGCCTATTCGTTGTAATTCTGCCATGCCTTGTAATTTTATCAAGTCTGAGAATTCTGTAAATTTATCGCAACTTGCCATGCTTGTTTAATTGTGTTCCAGCAAGGTTTTGGGCATTTTCTAAGTTCATGCTTGTTAAGTATCATGTCTATTTCACATCCATGCCCTTTGACTCCATGTTTGGGTGCTGTAGCATAATTATCTTTTGCTTCAAAGATGCCATGTTGCTGTAAACTCCAGTTTTGCGTGAATATTGTTTTGCTTGCCATTTGCAAACCGTGCATCCGTTTCCGGTGATCTTTAAATCGATTTCAACCAAAATCTTCCCCTCTATCCAGTGGCTTGATTGGTTTTCCAAGATGAGGCCATTTCCATCATCATCTCCTTAGGCTCAAGAGCTTCCTCATGCATACGCACATCATACACGCATCCCTTGATATGACTTGCATCATGTTGTTTGTACATTGCACCGTGTTTGATATTGTGACGTTGTTGTGTTCTTGTGATGGGTAGATCCGGGAGATGATTCGGAGTTCAAGGTTACTAGCGAGGCTGAGTTTGAGGAGCAAGGTTACGATCCCTCCGTCGAATCAATAGGCAAGATGACCATTCCCAAATATCACTTCTATCTTTGCCTAAGCTAGATGTCTCGCTCTTTAAATATTGCCTCGATGCCTATTCCTGTTTGTCAGCCCTCCTATTGTTGCCATGAAACTCTCTAACCACCTTCCTAGCAAACCGTTGTTTGGCTAAGTACGCATCGCTCAGCCCCTCTTATAGAGTTGTTAGTTGCAGGTGAAGTTTTGAAGATGTTGCTCCATCATGAAGTTGTTTTTGGGATATCACAATATATTACCTGTTAAACTAATTCACCTATATATTGGTAATGGGTGGAAGGCTAAGCCTCTTGCTTGGTGTTTTGTTCCACTCATGCCGCCGTAGGAACCGATAAACCGGTGTTCTGTTCCTTGATTTTGCGTCACTAAAACGGTTGGGGTTTATGGGCCCCCCTTGATAATTTGCTCTCTTTAAAGCTTTTCCAGCAAGGCCCAACCTTGGTTTTACCTTTTGCCATAACTAAATAACTTGCATAGGGATTTTCCGGACCCCGAGGACTTAATTTTACATCCCGGGCCAGTGCTCCTCATGAGTGTTGGTCCAAACCTGTCAACCGCCGGTGGCCGCCAGGGGCAACTCTGGTATTTGGCCTACCAGAAGTTTGGACAATCCGATCATGGCCTGAGATGGGATAAGCACGGCTCTTATCAGGGTGTCGGCACGTCGGGAGGTCTTGCTGGATTAGTGTTACCTTTGTCGAAATATCTTGAGCATGGGATTCCGAGAATACTCGGGTCTTCCCACTTTGGAGTTGCGACTCCGCAGATCATGAGCTTGTGATGGGCTAAGTTGGAACACCCCTGCGGGGTTTGAACTTTCGAAAGCTGTGCCCGTGGTTATGTGCCAGATGGGAATTTGTTAATATCCGGTTGTAGATAACTTGACACCATGTTCATGAATACACTACCTGCGTGAGTAACCGTGATGGTCTCTTTCCGAAGGGCTTTGGGAAGTGAACACGGTGGGGTTATGTTTGATCGTGAGTAGCTAGGATCACTTCTTGATCAACTTGGCGACCGTTGGCACTTATTCTCTTCTCGCGCTAAACTCGTAAGCTAGTGCTTAGTGCTGCTGCAACTTTGTTTATAGCCTTTCCACACCTATGGCTTTGGTAGCTTTGATACCCGGGAACGAGATTGCTGAGTCCTCTGTGGCTCACAGATTCAACACACACCAGATGCAGGTACCGCTGAAACCGAAGCAGGAGATGGTTCAGAACTTCAGTGGGAGTTCAATGAAGAGCTTGGATGTTACTATGTGTTTTATCCCGACGATCAGTAGTGGCTCTTACTAGGATGATCCTGGCTTGTGTTATTTATGCTATCTTTTCGTTTGGATTTCGTCCGTAGCCGGACTCTGATGTTATTTGTATGATGTATGCTATTGTATTCACTTGTGTGACGTGGCAAGTGTAAGCTAACTATCATTTTACACTTTCATCCCTGATTTTACATGAGTTGTGCAATGATACCATACTTGAGATCATTCTATTATGCGCTTATGTCTTTAAGTCATGCCTCGACACGTGGGAGACATAGTCGCATACTGGGCATAGCAAGTTGGTATCAGAGCCTTCTCCGACCTAGGAGCCCCCTGATTGATCGAATCGTTGATGGTTGAGTCTAGGCACACACAACAAAATGTTTTGAGTCCTATGTATATATATATCGGAGAGTATGATTTCTTTTTACTCCTCACCCCTTCATCGCTCTGGTGAGGACTCCTGACGTTGTTCTATCTCTTCTACTCTCAAAAATTCACTATAAACATTTTATGATCACGCGAGTATTGTTTGGATTGTTCCGATATCTTTGTGCTCGATGCCTCGTGTCATTTAGGGGTTGTGGAAGTGTCCCGGGGAGTTGAGCTCTGAGGTGTTGTCGTCACGGTTCTGGAATACTTAAGACGGCCGACATCGAAAACTCTTGTATGCAGTTAGTAGTGAGATAACCCTGACGTCACCCAGTACTGGGGAGATAGTTCGGGAGTATTGCCATGGCTAGTATAGCGGATGCGTTTCGAAGGTCCGAGGTAAACAGTTTCCGAGAATGACTGGTTATGTGTTGATGGATGGATACAGCTGGATGTAGGTTTAGAATTGAGTGTGCGGTGCTTCCCCTGTATCCCCAACACCAGATTGCATAACCGGAAAACTTCAGGAATTAATAGGTGGGTTCTTCAAGTAGCTCGTAGGCATTCTTCCAATGAGTGCATGGTATGAGGTTTGGGGTTCAACATCGAGTGAAGAGGTTTCATGGGCGCTGTTCCATTTGGTAGTTGCATCTTAAAGGGTCCTTGGCTATGCTGATCCGGGGATTGCAACACCCTTTGTAACACGTTCCATGGGGCATTCGGCACGAACATGTGGGACGAAGCTTCTATCATGTATTTGTTCCATCCGCACCTTGTTGTTTTTATTTTATCTTTTGTTCTCCCAAGTGGCTTCTCGAGAAGATTGATGTACCATTTAAATGTGGAGTTCATTCGTTCATTTTGTTCGAATGTTCGTTGTGAAGATTTATGTTGCAAATTTCTAGCCATTGATTCAGCTTATCTTTTTGCATCAATGGCTAACGGTTGTCATCATATTCAGGATGGCTCCCAAGAGGGTTCCCAACCCTAACCAAGAGGGTGAAGAAGAGCGTCCTCCTTCCCCTCCTCCTCCGTCTGAGGCATGGAGAGCAATTATGCAAGCAACCAACCAGAACACTCAGATGCTCATGCAAATGATGCAAAGTTTCCAAGCAAATCAAGGCAATCATGGGAACCAAGGCCAAGGCAATATGTTCAATCAACCTCACTTTGCGACACTGAACCAATTCCTGGCAAACCAACCGAAGTCGTTCAGTTACTGTGTGGACCCGCAGGATGCTGAAGATTGGATCACAGACATCAAAAAGCACTTTGAATGCAGTAACGTGAGGCCTGAGGATTATGTCAAGTTTGCCACTTTCCAACTCAAAGATCAAGTTGCTGATTGGTGGAAACAGTACAAAGATTCCAGAGGTGATCGTGAGATCTCATGGACTTACTTCTACAAAGATTTTCACTCTCACCACATTCAAACGAGTGTCATTGAAGGCATGCGTGAGCAATTCCGCAACCCGAAGCAAGGCACCATGTCCGTCTATCAATACAATGTCAAGTTCTAGAATCTTGCCCGTTATGTGAAGCAAGACATCCCCGATGTCAAGAGCAAGATATATCAGTTCCGAGGTGGTCTGAAAGATGAACTCCAACTTTCTCTCACCTTGTTCGAGCCGGATGAATTTGATCAATTATAGAATATGGCTCTCAAGAAACAGGCGGCTCAGCTCAAGTGTGAAGCTTCCAAAAAGAGGATCAGAGATGCTGTTTACTCCTCCTCTTCCTCTCAAGTGGTTGCCAAGCAGCAAAAGTTCTGGCTACCGCCTCCTCCAGTGCTCCGTCCTCCAAGAAACAACAAGCACTCAGGTGGTCGTGGTTTCTCCCACCCACCCAACTCAAGCAATCTGTCCAAGACTCAGTTCCAAGCTTCAAGTTCAAGTGGTCCTTATCACCGGCCTCCTTCAGAAGTTACTTGCAACAAGTGTGGCCAGAAGGGTCACTATGCTAACAAGTGTACTCAAAGGCACCTTCCGCCTCCTCCACCTGTGAGCAATGCTATTGTCAAGCACAATCCCAAGTATGCAAGAGTGAGTCTGATGAATGTAGCTCAAGCAGAGAATTCTCCTGATGTGATAATTGGTAATCTTCCAGTTAACTCGATTCCTGCAAAAGTTTTGTTTGATTCTGGTGCATCGATGTCCTTCATTTCGAAACCTTTTGCATCCAAGCATGAAGTTCCACTCCTAAAGCTGCCAATGTCTCTAACTGTGGTCTCACCGGGAATACAAATGAATTCTCGCTACATGGCTCCGGACATATCTATTCATATGGGTGATTACAGTTTTCTGGTTTCTCCGGTAGTTCTTGGCAACTCCGACATTGATCTTATTCTTAGGATGGATTGGCTCTCTAAGCATGATGCAAACATTGATTGTGCAAACAAGGAGGTCAAGCTAACTCATCCTGGCGAAGACGTGATTATCTTCGCAGCTCGAGATAACACAATCAGGCTATTCTCTCTCAATGACAAGGGCGAGATTAATGCCATTTCTCAGATTCCGGTGGTTAATGAATATGAGGATGTTTTCCCTGAAGAGCTTCCAGGCATGCCTCCCCATCGTCAAGTTGAATTCGTCATTGAACTCGAGCCCGGTACCGAGCCAGCATGTCGGCGTCCGTACAAGCTTTCTCCTGATGAGTTGAAGGAGCTGAAGAAACAACTCGATGAGCAATAACGTATGGGTCTAATCAGGCCTAATACCTCTCCTTGGGGCTGGGGTGTTCTTTTTGTCAAGAAGAAGGATGGCACGGAACACCTTTGCGTTGATTACTGGCCATTGAACAAGAAGACAATAAAGAATAAGTACCCGCTCCCCAATATCAATGAATTGTTCGAGCAGCTCAAAGGAGCAAAGGTTTACTCGAAGCTCGATCTCCCGATGGGTTACCATCAGATTCGTATCCGTGAAGAGGATATTCACAAGACCGCATTCAGAACAAACTATGGCTCCTATGAATACACAATGTCTTTCGGCCTTGCAAATGCTCCACCCACTTTCTCTCAGATGATGCACTTCATATTCAACCCCTACACCAATGAATTTGTTCTCGTCTATCTGGATGATTTCTTGGTATTCTCCAAGACTGAAGAAGACCATGCCAAGCACCTCCGTTTGGTCCTTGACAGGCTCCGTGAACACAAGTTCTATGCGAAGTTATCCAAATGTGAATTATGGCTGGATAAAGTCCTTTATCTTTGCCATATTATCTTTGTCGAGGGAATTTCTGTGAACCCCGAGAAGGTTGAAGCTATTGTCAACTGGGAACCTCCGCAGAATGTCAAGCAACTCCGAAGCTTTCTTGGTCTCGCAAGTTATTGCAGAAGGTTCATTGAGAACTTCTCCAAGATTGCCAAGCCTCTTTCCAACCTGTTGCAGAAGAATGTCAAGTACTCATGGACTCCTGATTGTGATGTGGCATTCAAAACACTCAAAGAGAAGCTCATTTCTGCTCTGGTTCTTACTCCTCCAGATGATTCCAAGCCTTATAAAGTCTTTTGTGATGTTCATTGCAAGGTCTTGGTGGTGTTCTCATGCAAGACAGGAAGATTGTGGCATACACTTCTCGTCAGTTGAAACCAAATGAGAAGAATTACCCCACACATGATCTCGAGCTAGCAGCAGTTGTACATGCCTTGATCACGTGGAGACACCTTCTGTTCAGCAGAAAAGTGGACATCTTCACCGATCACAAGAGCTTGAAGTACATCTTCACACAGCCAAACCTTAACCTTCGCGAGACTCGTTGGGTTGAGATGATTCAAGAGTACGATCCAAGCTTTGAGTATACTCCTGGCAAGGCCAATGCCATTGCAGATGCCTTGAGCAGAAAGGCATATTGCAACAGTCTCCTTCTCAAACCGTTCCAGCCTGAACTTTGTGAATCATTCAGGAAGCTCAACCTCCAGGTTGTTCCGCAAGGCTTTCTTGCAAACCTTCAAGTTGCTCCTACCTTGGAAGATCAAATCCGTGAGGCCAAACTCAGTGATGCTATGGTGAAGAAAGTGAAACATGGTATTTCTAAGGGTACTCCCAAGTACAAGTGCTATCACATTGATGAGAAAGGCACCTTGTTCTTTGAGGATAGGATTGTGGTTCCCAAGGGTGATCTCAGGAAGCTCATAATGAATGAAGCACATGACTCCCTCCTCTCGATTCATCCCGGAAGTTCCAAGATGTACCATGACCTCAAGCAATCATATTGGTGGACTTGCATGAAAAGGGTGATTGCCCAATTCGTGAACGGATGTGATGTCTGCAGAAGAGTGAAGGCAGAGCATCAATGTCCAGCTGGACTCCTTCAACCTCTACCTATTCCCGAGTGGAAATTCGATCACATTGAGATGGATTTTGTCACCGGTTTTCCCAAGTCCATGAAGGGAAATGATGCTATCTTTGTGGTGATTGACAAGCTAACTAAAGTAGCACATTTTCTTCCAGTCAAAGAATCCATCAATGCAGCTCAGCTGGCAGAGCTGTACACCTCCAGAATTGTTTCTTTGCATGGCATTACTCAAGTGATCTCCTCAGACCGTGGAAGTTTGTTCACATCCAAGTTCTGGGATTCTTTCAGTCAGCCATGGGCACAAAGATTCGCTTCAGCACTGCGTTTCATGCTCAGACTAGTGGTCAAGTCGAAGGAGTTAACCAGATCCTCGAAGATATGCTAAGAGCTTGTGTCATCTCCTTCGGCATGAAATGGGAAGATTGCCTTCCGTTTGCCGAATTCTCCTATAACAACAGCTTCCAAGCAAGTGTCGCAAAGCTCCTTTTAAAATCCTCTATGGTAGAAAGTGTCGTACCCCTCTCAACTGGTCCGAGACTGGTGAACGTCAACTTCTTGGAAATGATTTGATCTCAGAAGCTGAAGAAATGTGCAAAGTCATACGTGAGAATCTCAATGTGACGCCCGAGACCGACGTCCCAGAAGATTCCAGAAGATTCCCAAAGATTCCAGATGTTCAGGGTTCCCCCTTGTGTTTCATTTGTGATTGTGTTATTTATTTTGCATTGCATCATGTCATCATGTCATGTCATATTTCTTTTGCATCTCAACCAAATAAATCGTGTGGACCTTCGGTCCATTTAAATCGAGGGAAGGTGACTTCTCTTTATAACATATAAAAGCCTCTCAATATGTAGGGAGCTATATTTATTAATTATTCCATTGCTTAGGAATCACCATAACACACTTGCATAATTTTCCCCATGTCTTTTCACTTCGAGTTTCACCTTCAAAATCATGCCAATAATTCTTTTCCGTTATTTTCGAGGCTCCTCCAGTTATCTAGACTCTTTTCAAACTCCTTGAGGTAAGCTATTTATTTTAGTTTGCACTTCCCTTTTTGTGGGAACTATTTTTGTGAGGTTGGAATTATTCCGTAAAGCCTTACAAAAAATGTCCATCATTTTATTCTTATTCTTTGCCTCTTTTCTTTTTATTTTTGGCTCTCTCCTTATTTGTTTTTTCTGCTAAGAAATAAGAAGAAGGAGAGCAGCCTAGCAGCCTCTTGGCCCAGCCGGCCTCCCTAGGCCTTCCCTCCAGCCTCTCAGGCCTCCCACCAGCCCAGCCGGCCCATCCTGGCCACCCTGGCCCGACAACTCCCGCAACCCTAGCGATCCGATCCCATCGCTCCCGCAGCTTCTCCCCATTCTTTCCCTCAGCGCCGCCGCCGATTCCCTCTCTCCCCCTCGCAGCATCTCTCCCTCGAGCGCCTCATCCTCTCGCCTGGAGCCCGAGCCCATCGCTCCTCTGCCGATTCCAGGGCGCCGTCGCCCTCCTCTGCGGCTCCCAGCAGCCGCGCCCGAGCTCTTCTTCGCGCGCCTCACCAAGGCCTCGCCTGGCTCCCACCAAGGCCGTCTCCTCGCCCTGCCTCCGCGCCCGAGGACCTGCAGCGCCTCCTCTCCAGGCGAGCGCCAAGCGCCCGCGACGCCCGAGCCCCGCCGGCCCCGTCGCCAAGAGCCAGCTCCGCGCCGTGTGTGCTCCTCTCCAGCAGGATCTCCGCGCCTCACTGTCCAGCAAGGCCAGGAGCGCCCTGCGCTGAGCAACCGGCCATCTCTGCGCCTCTCGTCCAGCACCGTGGCCCCGCGCCCATCGATCTCCAGCACGAGCTCCATCTCCAGCGCGCCGTCCTGCTGCCTCCAGCGCCCCTCCAGCGGCTACTACCAGGGTGCCGCGTCCTCGCCTCGTCTCCAAGTCCCGTGCCATTCCTTGCTGTCCAGCGCCAAGATGCACCCGTCCTTTCCAGCAACGGATCCAGTGCCCGCGGACTCTTCCCCGTGCTGCCCTTTTTGTTAGCTCCTGTGTTTTTTTTGTGTTGCGTTGCCTTGTATTGTTGAATTGACAGATGACCCGAACGAGTACACGGCGACCCGACCAAGTACCTCTTCGAAACAAGTACCTCTACGTATGCACCCGAACATCTACGGAAATGAGTACCTCTACGCTCGACGACCCCCGTGTACGACTACCGACGCCCAGAAACACCAAGTACCACTACCGTCGCCCCATGTACGACGACCGACTCGACAAGTACCACTACTTCCACTACCGTCGCCGGAAGCGCCAAGTACCACGACTACTGGTTGGCGACCTCGTGGACGACAAGTACATCTACGAACGGGAACAACTACACGACGTCGCAAGTACCACGACACGTAACGTGAACTTCTACCGTCGCCGAAGACCCGTGAACAACTACTTCCTCTTCGGAAACGAGAACGACTCCTTCCTCTACGATCTCGAACCGCCCCGAAATGTTGGTTCCGAAGGTATAACCCCGAGACGTGACCCGTGTGATGTTGTGTTGTATGAAATGTTTCCCGTGTGTGCTTCGTGCCCGTGTCGCCTTTTGTCATGTTCCTCGGTTGCCTCGTCACCGACTCGTGGGAACCTGGTAACGGGATCGCCCCACCTTTCATCTCGTTTGGCTCGCTCACGCCATCTTTCCTTTTGCACCGGACTCTCAACGAGTTACCGGCACCGATATGATGCAGTTGCATCATTTTCGGATCATTGTTGTTGCCCCCTTTCCTTCCACCACGGTGACAATACTTCATATCTCTCTTGTTAACCTTTTAATAAAAATTTGCATAAACTTGATCATGTCATCCGCATCACATTAACAACATTGATATGTTCAACTGTTGTTTGCTTAAAAATTACTAAACATGCTCATGGGGATTTTTCCGGACTATGTTGTTGTTATTTTTCCGGACTCATTTAAAATGTCTTAATAGGTAGTTTATTTTTGCTTCACCTCTTGCCATGTTAACCAACTTTTAACCTTGTCTTGTAAATAAATGAGAGTCAATTAAATAATTAATGTGGTGTTTCGTCAATATGCAACTCGTTGCATATTGAGCTCCACTTAACTTGTAGTTTTGTTTGTGCACTTTGCCATGACATGCATATTTAAACCGGACATGCATCATACTTGGATGTGCATCGTATGCCATGTTTAAGCTTGTGTGTTTACCATGTTGTTTGCTTCTTTCTAGTTGCTTTTCTTGTTAGCTTCGGTTTCGTTCCGGAGTTGTGAGGATTCGCTCGACTGTTGCTCCGTCTACTTCATGGATCCGTTCTTCTCCCTTGTGGAATCCCAGGCAAGATGATCATACCCTTGGATACCTTTACTACCATTGCCATGCTTAGTTGTCTCGATGCTATCGTTACATGTCGCGCTACCCATTTTTATGTCAGCCCTCTCCTTGTTGCCATGAAACCTCTAACCTTGACACCTTCCTAGCAAAACCACTGTTTGGCTATGTTACCCGCTTGCTCAGCCCCTCTTATAGCGTTGTTAGTTGCAGGTGAAGATGAAGTCCGTTCCAGGAGGGAACTTGTTGTTGGAATATCACAATATCTATTAATATATATTAACACACCTATATACTGGGCATGGGTGGAAGGCTTGGCCTTTTGCTCGGTGTTTTGTTCCACTCATGCCACCTTAGGCGCCGATAAACCGGCATTATGTTCCTTGATTTTGCGTTCCTTACACGATGGGTGGATGGGGACCCCTTGACAGTTCGACTTTGAATAAAACTCCTCCAGCAAGGCCCAACATTGGTTTTAATTTGCTCATAATAACAACTTAATTAAATAATTAAATTTGCATAGGGAGTTAGCGCTACCCGAGGTTTCTTAATTCTACATAGCAGGGGGGGCCAGTGCTGATGGTGTTGGTCCCAAATAGAGTCGTGTGCGGTGCCACCCAGTCACCTGGGGTCTTCGGTTACTGTACGCTGTGCTCATCCGGTCGTGGCCTGAGATGAGATACGCGTGGCTACTATCAGGGTGTCGGCACGCCGGGAGGTCTTGCTGGACTTGTTTTACCATTGTCGAAATGACTTGTGCTACCGGAAAGCCGAGCCTGATCGGATTTTCCCTAAGATAAGGGGTGATGATATTATATTTATCACTTCAGCTAATCGTGAGAGCTTGTGATGAGCTAAGTTGGAACACCCCTGCAGGGTTATGATCTTTCGAAAGTCGTGCCCGCGGTTATGTGGCAGATTGGAATTTGTTAATGTCCGGTTGTAGAAAACTTGACAGAGGATCCGAAGTAAAAGACACAACTGTGTGAGTAACCGTGACTGTCTCTTTTCATTTTGAGAAGAGAACACGGTGGGGTTATGTTTGACCGTATGTGTCACATCCCCAGTTTCACCTTGCCCTAAGATAGCTTTTGTCTGTTGCCTCATATTTCAATTTCTCAGAAACCTGAAATGGGGATGCTTAAACCCTAGCACTAAATGAATTTAACTAGGGTTAAATTTAAATCTTTTTCAATGAACCCAAAATGCTCTTTGGAAAAGTTCATCATTTTTGGATTGATTAAAAACCTCTGCCAAAAATGTTGCTCATATTTCTAGGACCATTCTGGATTTTTGAATTAAATCATATCTTATTTGCATTTGGGCATTTAAATTTTGTATATTATTTTAAATGCTCAAATAATCCCAACTGAAATGTTCCATGTTGGTTATATGCTAAACAGTGGGCATGAGCAGTTTGGTGAGTTTTGAAAGTGCCTAAGCATTTTTAGAAAAACCACAAAGTTACAAAGGAAATATATATTAGAAAACAGAAACATAAATAGAAAAGGAGAAAGCTTACCTGTCCAGCCTGGCCGGCCCGGTACTATGCGGCCCAGCCCACGTGGCCTCCTATGTCGTCTACCTCGTGCCAGAAGGCACGAGGGCGTGTGCCCGCGGCGCGCCAGCACGCGCACGGCCACCAACGGCCACCTCCTGCTTGCCGCCTCGCCCTGGACGTCTCTGGCGTCTCCACGCACCCCCCCGGACCCCCCTCACTCTCTTCGGTGCCTTTCCCTCTCCTCTACTCTCTCTCCCTCCCGCGTCCGAGCGGAGCTCGTCGCCGCCGTCCGTCGTAGCCGCAGCCACCGCCTCCCCCTCGTCCCCTCGACATGTCTACGAGCTCCGCCACGGACCCGTGAATCTGCACGCCCACGCACGCGAGCTCGGGAGCCTCTGGGCGTCTTCCCCGACCTCGTTTTGAAGCTCCGGCCGCCGGAGATCCTCCTCGACGCCCTGCTCTGCTCCGAGCTTCCCCCGAGCCCACGCCGGCGCCTCTGCACCCACCGTGAGCTCCTCCGTCGTTTGCCCCTCCTCCCCTTGCTTCCTGACCACCGTAGCCACTGCTTCGACTGGAGCCGAAGCTCGCCGCCGCTCGGGCTGGTCGCCGGCGCCACTCCGGTGACCTTTTGGTCACACCACCTAGTCCAACGAGTTCGCGGGCACTCGTAGAGGCCGTAGGCGCAAACCGCAGCCCCTCCCGAGCACCGTTTCGATGAACCCGACGCCACCAGAGTTTCAGCCGCCGTGGACCTCGTCGCCGGCGATAACTCCGGCCACCCCAGCCTCCGCCAACGCCACCGTTGGATGCGCCACTCCGTCCTCTTCCCATAGCAGCTCTCTGCGCGCCAAAAGACCCCCTGTAGGTGAAACCCGACGCGCTCCGCCGCGTCTAGCCTCGCCGGCGGCTAAACGCCGGCGGGTTGACCGCTTTGACCGGTGAGATTTGACCCCGTCTGTCTAGAGGTTTGACCCCTCTCTCAATGACAGGTGGACCCAGGTCCCTAACTAATTACAGTTTAGGTTTAGTTTAGTGTTTTTAATCTCTGTTAGTTAGATTGGACACTGACATGTGGGCCCTGGGCCCACTGACAGTTTAGTTAGTATTAACTTAAGGCTAACTAACCCTGTTAGTTAGATGTGTCACTGACACGTGGGGCCCAGACTCTGTTAATCTCTAGTTTAGTTTTAAAACGTTTAGTTAGCCCTGAGAGACTGACCAGTGGGACCCGCTGGTCAGGTTCGACCCGAACAGCCCTGTTGACCTGCTGACGTCAGCATGTGGTCATGCTGACGCAGTAAAGTGTTTCTGGATTTTAAAATAAATCTTAAATGATTTATTTATTTCAGAAAATAGCCAAAACTTGTAAAAATCATATAAAATCAACCGTAGCTCAGATGAAAATAATTTATATATGAAAATTGATCAGAAAAATTCAAGGAATCTGTTTATGGCATCTTCATGCATGTTTGAACAAGTTAAACCTGCTGATCAGGTCAAATCAATTTAATGGCATTTAAATAATCACATATGAAGTTTGACTTTGAACCTTTGGTTCAAACCAACTTCATTTAACATGGTTGCTAGTTGCATTAGCTCAATCAACAGCATATTGCCATGTCATGTTCATGCATCATATTGTTGCATTGCATTGATTGTGTTCTCTCTTGTTTGCCGGTGCTTGTCCCCTTTCAGTAGACATGTTCCGACGATGAGTTCGATGACACCGATGAAGACTCATTGTTATCTTCAGAAGTGCCAGGCAAGCAAAACCCCATTGAGCATTCCGATACAATCCCACTCTCTCGCACTTGCTCTCTATTACTGCATTAGGACAACAACGCTTCAACTGTTACTTGCTGCGGTAGTTGAACCCCTTTCCACTGCATGACCCGTCATTGCCACAGTAAATAGTTGAAACCCACTAGTATGAGTAGGAGTTGTTTGAGCCATGTTGTGCCTACTCATTGATGCTTTTTGGTTATGCCTGCTATTGCTTAGAGTTGTGTCAGGTCTGATTCATCGGGGATGAATTGGAATGTGATGAACATGTCCTACTGTGTGTGAGCTAAGTGTGTGAACATGATTTGGTAAAGGTAGCGATGAGAGGCCATGTAGGAGTACATGGTGGGTTGTCTCATTGCAGCCGTCCTTAGGAACTGAGTTCTGTGTTGGTTGATCCATGACCATTTACTACTGTCGGGGGAAACTGTCCGCCACGAACACCTATGGGACCGGAGCCCCTTGTCTGTGCGGTACGAGGGCGGAGGGAGCACAAAGAGCAGATCGAAGCAGACGCACGGGCAGTTTTACCCAGGTTCGGGCCGCACGGATGCGTAAAACCCTACTCCTGCTTGGTTGTGTATTGAGTTGAACGCTCGGGAGCTTGAAGAAGCAGCTACACCGTGCGTGAGAGTAATCTAGGTTTCGAACCCCCTCCACGTTGTGCATGGGCCTCCTTTTATAGTGCAAGGGGTCACCGACAGGTGTCAACGTAGGAGAAAGGGGTAAAAAAGTAAAAGAGGTGGTGGTTGTAACAGTGCGGGAACAGTGGAGCTACAGTACAGAACAGTGGTCTATACCTACTCTAACAGTGGGGGACAAGGGCATTTAATGCCCGTCGCCGTCGACCCCAAAAGCTCCCGCCTTAGCGTCTCCGTCCGCCACGGCGATGGATTTATCGCCGTGGTGTGCCACCGTGTACCCCAGGCTGCTCAGCCGTTCGCCACGCGTCCCTGGTTAGGCCCCAGGGCGACGCGTGGGCCGATGAGCTGGAGCGTGGGCACACAGCGTAGCCTTCCCGGCAAGCGCCTTGCCGGGGCCTTGATCTTGCCGGGCCCGGGAACCTGCCGCTCCCCGGGCCCCTTGCCGGGGCGCGCATAGCGCCGAGGCAATATCTTCTAATCTTCCTGGCAAGCTCCTCTTGCCAGGGTCTTGTGTTAGTGGAACAGCCTTGAGCCTGGTACGGCCTTCCCGGCAAGCTCCTCTTGCCGGGGTCTCGATCTTCTGTCTTGTATACTTTGTTTTTGAATGGTTTGATAGGAGGCAGGAAGGTCTCCGGCGAGCATGCAGTAAACCTTGCCGCGGGAAGCTGCAACTGCCCGTGCACAAGTTGGGGTACTGGGGTACCCCTACCTTAGTACACCGACAACTACCATGCATTGGGCCCGAAACCAATGGACCCTCTCGACTTATTAATCAACATGATCTCTGTCCAGGAGTTGCAACTAGTTTCTGGTGTTTGTAGTTTACTGGAGGTCGTGCACAGCGCTGACCCTCGGGGTGGGCTGTGACACGGCAGGTACGTGGCACGGTGTACCGATTGCCCGTTTGGTGATGCGGGAACCCTGTACACATCGTTTGGGGCCGTGAGCGACACCCCGGCCGGATCTCCCCACGGATGGAACCCAAATAGGCGATAAACCTGGACGAGAGACTTGTGTGGTTAGTCAGGTCGTGGCCGACACCCTCGCTGGGCCTCCGCTTGAAGGTTGCCGATTACATGTCGTGTAAGCAGCGGTAAGTGGTGAGAGCGTGTGTGAAGAAGTACACCCCTACAGGGTTAAATATAATCTATTCGAATAGCCGTGTCCGCGGAAATGGACTTCTGGGTTACCTATTACAGTTCATAGACAAGTGAAAGTGGATACTCTAAAACACGCAAGATAAGCGTGAGTGCTATGGATGGCCTTCTCGTAGGGAGACGGGAGCGGATCCATAGTGGTGTATTGATTGGTGAATATGTGGACTCGTGTGCGCCACCTCAAAAAAAGTTACTTGCAGTCGTAGTTCAGAATAGCCATCGAGTCAAAGCTGGCTTGCTGCAGTCAAACTCCACCGCCCTTTGTTGATACCGATGCATATGTAGCTAGTTCTGATGTAAGTCTTGCTGAGTACCTTTGTACTCACGTTTGCTTAATTTATGTTTTGCAGAGAGACCTCAGTCTCGCTAGTGGTTCCGCGTGGACTTCGACGTTTAGCTTGTTACCTCAGCTACGATCTTGTACCCTTGGGAGGGTCTTGTAGATAGTCAGACTTCTTAGTCTTTTTCATTTGTAGATGTCTGTACTCAGACATGTAATGCTTCAGTTGCCTGTATGCTCTAAATGTTCGGTCATGTGACCTCTGTTTGTAATAAATGCTATGATGGATCTTCTGGGCCTTATCTATATAAGTTGTTGAGTTATGTTGTGATGCCATGTTGTACATCACATACTTGCATGTTATGCGTACGTGTAATGTGTATTGCTATGTGTGGGATCCGACACCTAGTTGTTTACCTTTGGTAGCCTATCTTACAGGGAAATGTCTCCTAGTGCTTCCACTGAGCCTTGGTAGCTTGCTACTGCTCCGGAACACTTAGGCTGGCCGGCATGTGTCCTTCTTCGTTCCTGTGTCTGTCCCTTAGGGGAAATGTCACGCGTTGTTCCTTTAAGTCCTTGTAGCTTGCTACGACTTGGGTTCATACGTTGATGACCGACACGTTCGTTGCTGGGTCATGTATGCCTGTCTCTGTAATTTAGTGCCACTTTTGGTTTATAACTGGTCATGTCGGCCCGGGTTCTCTGTCATATGGATGCTAGCGACACCATCATATACGTGTGCCAAAATGCGCAAACGGTCCCGGGCCAGGTAAGGTGGCACCCGTGGAATACCGTGCGTGAGGCCGCAAAGTGATATGGTGTGTTACAGGCTAGACCTGTGTGACTTAGGATCGGGGTCCTGACAGCTTTGGTATCAGAGCCTGACTGCCTGTAGGATTAGCAAGCCAAACTGGTCGAAGTCGTGTCTTGAAACTCTTTAGTTAAGTAAGCGAATTGTTTATGGAAGGGAACGTAAGGCTCTTTTTACTCCTTTACCTTATGACCTTCTGATCTGAGTCACCTTCTTCTTTCTACGGGGATTAAGAACTAGGATTCTCATTCTATTTATCAGGATCACGTTATTGTGGATTCAACCCTCAGTTCAGTTTCTACTACTTCGGTTTGTTCAACTGTTGGTCACAGAACCTTGACATTATGATGTTAAGTGGATATGCTACCTTTTGCTTGGATCTCAAAAGTATTTTCGAGCATTTGCAGCCGTTATGCTGTCCGAGTCATCCCAGGTTTCTAAATAGCCTGATGCATTTGCAAACCTTTCCTCCCTGTTTCCGATGTCCTTTTAGGCCAGATTAATCACACTAGTCAGTGTGTTGAGGTACTTTGTTACCTCGACACATATGTTGGAGTTATTATTATGACCCTAAGTATCTTAGAAGATCACCCAGTAATCCAGCAATGTTTTATATTCCAGTGTGATGATTCTGGCCGTCATTCTCAAAAGCATCCCGTGATGCTATTTAGTTGGTAGGTATTCTATTCCTGGGTTCTCGAACCCGAGCTTCACCCTACTTACTTCATGTTGATAGTATTTGCTCGTTCCTTTAGGATATTAGTAACCTTGTGATAGTCCTCGAGGTCCGTGGTCATCGTTCTTCCAATACCATGAACCATCCTTGGCAGAAGTTCTCCCGAACCAAAAGATCACAACCAGAGTGCTCCTGAGTACTACTCCATTCATATTGTGACTCTGCCAGTCCTACCTTTCTGCATGGGTTATCCGGAAGAAATATGTGGAACTTGTTCGACATACTAACCTATGCATCCACAACTCAGAAGTTATATGTTCCTTGAGTTGTCTCCTTTTCAGATGTTTTATGACCTTCGACTATCAGTTGATAGTCAGGAGTAGTTGTGCATTCGTGTTTATCGATGCCTTTTACTCTTGTGATCCGTCCATTCATTCTATCTCGGAATGACTAGGAGAACCAAACTCCAGTACCTTATCCATATCCGGGATTTGGTCAAAGAAGTTGTACTCCGCAGATGAAGAATGCTAATCCAGCTTCTAAACTGTTCTATCCTGGAGTATTACCATATTTTTGTCAAGAATGTCATGAGAATTGCACTATCTCTTATGAACTCTTGATACAATGATACTTCTCGCCATTATCGTTCATTCCTCGGTCTTCGTGTTATTATAACCGGAATGCTGACAAGTGAATTGTGATGTGTGAAATCAATACTACTAGCAACTTCGTTGCTTGGTAGTTAAAGGACAACAATTTTATTCTTAGTGTGTTGGTTACTGAATCACCATTTCTAAGATTGATCGTGCTACCTAGTCCACTTTCTTGGTGCACTCCTTGATTGATGAGTTAGGATTTTGTCAAGTCCTTTCTCATGTGATCATATCGTCTTGCCTTGAAAAGCAAGATTGTTCTCGAGCTTAGTAACATATCGGTGGTTCATGATTTTCCGAATATCTTCTCGGAAGTATTACCGGGTTGTTCCCTGACTGTTATGTTGAGTTCGTGATCAAGTTGGTTTCTTATAAACCACCACTTCTCCAAGAATCTGTGTTGGGTACCCCGAACTAGTTGGTTAAGCTAAACAACAACTTGGAGAGTTGGAGGATAAAAGCTTAACCCACATAGCTCACTCCAAAGGGATATCTTGTGTGTGTATTGAAGATAGATGATATCTTCTCCAATTGATCCCCGTGATCATTTGTGGATTTATTATCTTGTCCAAAACTTTGATTTGAGTGTGGGCTATCCTCGAATCAAATCAGAACCAACGATATTCGTAACGTTGTCTTACTCGTGGTTGATCCCTCGAGCATACACCATTACATCTATTGGTCTGACCAATACTATCACTTGTTCACATAATTATGGAATTCCATCTCCATGGAAACCTGGATGAATTGTTGTTGAGCCCATCAGCAACATTGTTATCTTCTCCATGATCTATGTTGAACATCCAGTGAGTATTGGAAACTTTCATAAGCATTATCTTCATGACCCGTTCGTGAAGCATAGATACGGAAGAAAGAAGTGACTTCCTCTAATTCATGTGCATTTGATGCAAGTTGCCGCCGTGAATTCGAGAAAGTTAGTTTTGCTTCCTGTGGAATCATCCCAAGTCAGTCATGCATACGTGCGAAGTATTCTGTGGTTTGGAGACTTGCAACCTTCACTCTATATGTATCCCTGGCACACCAAGCCACTGATTGATTTGTTCAAGGAGAAGAAGTTTCTTCTTAAGAGCTAGACTTACGCAAGGACTTCGATATCCTTGATGATGGTTCCCAACTGAACTTGGTAGTGTTTCATCATAAGACTGCTATGTGGTCATGCTTGTCTTGGACAACGTGTTCACAGGTTTGCAGCAGAACCAGCTCATGTTTTGGAGCTTGCTATCGTAGTTCACTCCCCGAGAATCTCGCAACGCCATCTCGTCGATTTGTGTTGTAAACTTTCATTTTTCCTCTTGGACTCGATGAGTCTGGAATATCCTGACACCAACCAGAACTGAATCTCAGGCAGATATGATGGTTGGTGCATTTCCCAAGAACTATAATTTGGTCTCTCGATAACCGGTAAAGTGGATGTCGTGGCCAACACACCCAGCCGGAAGACCTGTTGTTGTAGAATCTTGATTGAAGAAATTGGCCACCTCCCCATAAGGACTTCGTAGGATTTACTCCTTAGTTCTTCCTTATGGATTCTTGTGCTTCCGAAGTCCGACCTTTACTTGATGTTCAAGATACCAAACATATCAATGAATCGTTTACGCTAACACATAAAGGAGAACATTAGAAGCGGAGTGCTAAATGTCTCCCGGTCGATTATCCAAATTCTGCTCCTGACATCGCTAATGTGAAATCTGAGAAAGTGTTATCTTCCTTTGCATCTGCATCGTCCATCATTATTCATCATGGTAGTATGTGGTGTTGCCAGAATCCTTGACACGGATATTGGTGAAACCTTGGTGAATATGGGAATGCTCAAGTTCTTGAGAGCACGCACAAACACTAGGTGTTATCACCGGCACTCACCGGGATTGCTCCCAGTGCTCTTGGTTATGCTATAACCCCTCAAGAGTAGATTTACTCTCTACTGTTGGGATTCTTCCCAGTTACCAGAATCATTCCCAGCATTTGCATTTTGTTCCCAGCTTGCACCGCCAATGTGCCAATTCTCCATAGGTTACCGTTCTCAATCATTGTTGTTCAGGATCATCCTCAAAAGCGGACTTACCATGGGTCCCATCCATTTCCGATGATAACCAAATCATCCCTTGTGTTGTCTTTAACAAGGTAGTCCACACCATCCATTCTGGCCGAGAATGTCATTCTCTCGAACTCCATCAAACGATCGATTATGTTGCCTTAGGCTGGTATAGGGAATTTCAATGATCTCTATATCAAAAGTAATTCTTTTTGCCACTTAAGGGGATAACTCTACGAGTCATCTTCTTGAAGGTGCCCCGTCTGGTGGTATCGATCACCATCTTCTTAGGTGTGGAATTATTGCCACTAGGTGAACCTTCATCGTTTGTTTCACTCCATTCCCCTGGAGGTGTATTCCGTGTCTCATCTCAAGAGATGTTTCAACGTCTCACTCCATAAGCTGATCTTGAATTGTTCGATCTTTCGGAAGATCAATTTTGTAGGGTTTCTCTCATCGTCACCGTTTGGACAAAGACCTCAAAAGCAAGGGTTTCAAGATCTACATGATGCAATGAATCAACAATTTCGAGGAGGAAAAACTAGATCGAGAAGATTGTGTTAGATAGTGTCCCCTCTGATTTCTTATCTCACGTCCTGAATCTCGGGATGAGATTTTTTTTTAGTGGGGGTGAGTTGTCACATCCCCAGTTTCACCTTGCCCTAAGATAGCTTTTGTCTGTTGCATCATATTTCAATTTCTCAGAAACCTGAAATGGGGATGCTTAAACCCTAGCACTAAATGAATTTAACTAGGGTTAAATTTAAATCTTTTTCAATGAACCCAAAATGCTCTTTGGAAAAGTTCATCATTTTTGGATTGATTAAAAACCTCTGCCAAAAATGTTGCTCATATTTCTAGGACCATTCTGGATTTTTGAACTAAATCATATCTTATTTGCATTTGGGCATTTAAATTTTGTATATTATTTTAAATGCTCAAATAATCCCAACTGAAATGTTCCATGTTGGTTATACGCTAAACAGTGGGCATGAGCAGTTTGGTGAGTTTTGAAAGTGCCTAAGCATTTTTAGAAAAACCACAAAGTTACAAAGGAAATAGATATTAGAAAACAGAAACATAAATAGAAAAGGAGAAGGCTTACCTGTCCAGCCTGGCCGGCCCGGTACTGTGCGGCCCAGCCCACGTGGCCTCCTCTGTCGTCTACCTCGTGCCAGAAGGCACGAGGGCGTGTGCCCGCGGCGCGCCAGCACGCGCACGGCCACCAACGGCCACCTCCTGCTTGCCGCCTCGCCCTGGACGTCTCTGGCGTCTCCACGCACCCCCCCGGACCCCCCTCACTCTCTTCGGTGCCTTTCCCCCTCCTCTACTCTCTCTCCCTCCCGCGTCCGAGCGGAGCTCGTCGCCGCCGTCCGTCGTAGCCGCAGCCACCGCCTCCCCCTCGTCCCCTCGACATGTCTACGAGCTCCGCCACGGACCCGTGAATCTGCACGCCCACGCACGCGAGCTCGGGAGCCTCTGGGCGTCTTCCCCGACCTCGTTTTGAAGCTCCGGCCGCCGGAGATCCTCCTCGACGCCCTGCTCTGCTCCGAGCTTCCCCCGAGCCCACGCCGGCGCCTCTGCACCCACCGTGAGCTCCTCCGTCGTTTGCCCCTCCTCCCCTTGCTTCCTGACCACCGTAGCCACTGCTTCGACTGGAGCCGAAGCTCGCCGCCGCTCGGGCTGGTCACCGGCGCCACTCCGGTGACCTTTTGGTCACACCACCTAGTCCAACGAGTTCGCGGGCACTCGTAGAGGCCGTAGGCGCAAACCGCAGCCCCTCCCGAGCACCGTTTCGATGAACCCGACGCCACCAGAGTTTCAGCCGCCACGGACCTCGTCGCCGGCGATAACTCCGGCCACCCCAGCCTCCGCCAACGCCACCGTTGGATGCGCCACTCCGTCCTCTTCCCATAGCTGCTCTCTGCGCGCCAAAAGACCCCCTGTAGGTGAAACCCGACGCGCTCCGCCGCGTCTAGCCTCGCCGGCGGCTAAACGCCGGCGGGTTGACCGCTTTGACCGGTGAGATTTGACCCCGTCTGTCCAGAGGTTTGACCCCTCTCTCAATGACAGGTGGACCCAGGTCCCTAACTAATTACGGTTTAGGTTTAGTTTAGTGTTTTTAATCTCTGTTAGTTAGATTGGACACTGACATGTGGGCCCTGGGCCCACTGACAGTTTAGTTAGTATTAACTTAAGGCTAACTAACCCTGTTAGTTAGATGTGTCACTGACACGTGGGGCCCAGACTCTGTTAATCTCTAGTTTAGTTTTAAAACGTTTAGTTAGCCCTGAGAGACTGACCAGTGGGACCCACTGGTCAGGTTTGACCCGAACAGCCCTGTTGACCTGCTGACGTCAGCATGTGGTCATGCTGACGCAGTAAAGTGTTTCTGGATTTTAAAATAAATCTTAAATGATTTATTTATTTCAGAAAATAGCCAAAACTTGTAAAAATCATATAAAATCAATCGTAGCTCAGATGAAAATAATTTATATATGAAAATTGATCAGAAAAATTCAAGGAATCTGTTTATGGCATCTTCATGCATGTTTGAACAAGTTAAATCTGCTGATCAGGTCAAATCAATTTAATGGCATTTAAATAATCACATATGAAGTTTGAATTTGAACCTTTGGTTCAAACCAACTTCATTTAACATGGTTGCTAGTTGCATTAGCTCAATCAACAGCATATTGCCATGTCATGTTCATGCATCATATTTTTGCATTGCATTGATTGTGTTCTCTCTTGTTTGCCGGTGCTTGTCCCCTTTCAGTAGACATGTTCCGACGATGAGTTCGATGACACCGATGAAGACTCATTGTTATCTTTAGAAGTGCCAGGCAAGCAAAACCCCATTGAGCATTCCGATACAATCCCACTCTCTCGCTCTTGCTCTCTATTACTGCATTAGGACAACAACGCTTCAACTGTTACTTGCTGCGGTAGTTGAACCCCTTTCCACTACATGACCCGTCATTGCCACAGTAAATAGTTGAAACCCACTAGTATGAGTAGGAGTTGTTTGAGCCATGTTGTGCCTACTCATTGATGCTTTTTGGTTATGCCTGCTATTGCTTAGAGTTGTGTCAGGTCTGATTCATCGGGGATGAATTGGAATGTGATGAACATGTCCTACTGTGTGTGAGCTAAGTGTGTGAACACGATTTGGTAAAGGTAGCGATGAGAGGCCATGTAGGAGTACATGGTGGGTTGTCTCATTGCAGCCGTCCTTAGGAACTGAGTTCTGTGTTGGTTGATCCATGACCAGTTACTACCATGCATTGGGCCCGAAACCAATGGACCCTCTCGACTTATTAATCAACATGATCTCTGTCCAGGAGTTGCAACTAGTTTCTGGTGTTTGTAGTTTACTGGAGGTCGTGCACAGCGCTGACCCTCGGGGTGGGCTGTGACATGGCAGGTACGTGGCACGGTGTACCGATTGCCCGTTTGGTGATGCGGGAACCCTGTACACATCGTTTGGGGCCGTGAGCGACACCCCGGCCGGATCTCCCCACGGATGGAACCCAAATAGGCGATAAACCTGGACGAGAGACTTGTGTGGTTAGTCAGGTCATGGCCGACACCCTCGCTGGGCCTCCGCTTGAAGGTTGCCGAGTACATGTCGTGTAAGCGGCGGTAAGTGGTGAGAGCGTGTGTGAAGAAGTACACCCCTGCAGGGTTAAATATAATCTATTCGAATAGCCGTGTCCGCGGAAGTGGACTTCTGGGTTACCTATTACAGTTCATAGACAAGTGAAAGTGGATACTCTAAAACACGCAAGATAAGCGTGAGTGCTATGGATGGCCTTCTCGTAGGGAGACGGGAGCGGATCCATAGTGGTGTATTGATTGGTGAATATGTGGACTCGTGTGCGCCACCTCAAAAAAAGTTACTTGCAGTCGTAGTTCAGAATAGCCATCGAGTCAAAGCTGGCTTGCTGCAGTCAAACTCCACCGCCCTTTGTTGATACCGATGCATATGTAGCTAGTTCTGATGTAAGTCTTGCTGAGTACCTTTGTACTCACGTTTGCTTAATTTATGTTTTGCAGAGAGACCTCAGTCTCGCTAGTGGTTCCGCGTGGACTTCGACGTTTAGCTTGTTACCTCAGCTACGATCTTGTACCCTTGGGAGGGTCTTGTAGATAGTCAGACTTCTTAGTCTTTTTCATTTGTAGATGTCTGTACTCAGACATGTAATGCTTCCGTTGCCTGTATGCTCTAAATGTTCGGTCATGTGACCTCTGTTTGTAATAAATGCTATGATGGCTCTTCTGGGCCTTATCTATATAAGTTGTTGAGTTATGTTGTGATGCCATGTTGTACATCACATACTTGCATGTTATGCGTACGTGTAATGTGTATTGCTATGTGTGGGATCCGACACCTAGTTGTTTACCTTTGGTAGCCTATCTTACAGGGAAATGTCTCCTAGTGCTTCCACTGAGCCTTGGTAGCTTGCTACTGCTCCGGAACACTTAGGCTGGCCGGCATGTGTCCTTCTTCGTTCCTGTGTCTGTCCCTTAGGGGAAATGTCACGCGTTGTTCCTTTAAGTCCTTGTAGCTTGCTACGACTTGGGTTCATACTTTGATGACCGACACGTTCGTTGCTGGGTCATGTATGCCTGTCTCTGTAATTTAGTGCCACTTTTGGTTTATAACTGGTCATGTCGGCCCGGGTTCTCTGTCATATGGATGCTAGCGACACCATCATATACGTGTGCCAAAATGCGCAAACGGTCCCGGGCCAGGTAAGGTGGCACCCGTGGAATACCGTGCGTGAGGCCGCAAAGTGATATGGTGTGTTACAGGCTAGACCTGTGTGACTTAGGATCGGGGTCCTGACAGTATGTAGTTCAGGATCTTTAGCGATCACCTCTTTTGCGACCGTTTGCGTAGCTTCTCATCTTATTCTGGTACTCGTAAGTTAGCCACCATATTATGCTTAGCCGCTGCTGCAGCCTTACCACTTTACCTCTTCCTACCCATAAAGCTTTGCTAGTCTTGTTACCCATGGGTATGGGATTGCTGAGTCCTCGTGGCTCACAGATACTACAACACCAGATGCAGGTTCAGCCGAGTTTGATGCAGGAGCTGGTTCTACACTGGGAGTTCGATGAAGAGAGTGGCCGTTTGCTTGTGACGTTTCGACGATCAGTAGTGATTTCTACTAGGATTCGATCCTGACCTGTGGTTTTATGTTGTTTTGGTATCTTTCTTTGGATCTTCACCCGTAGTCGGGTTGTGATGTTTTGAATGATGTATTGCTTATGTATTGTATTGTGTGAAGTGGCGAGTGTAAGCCAACTATCTCCTTTTGCAATTTAATCCCTCTTTTACATGAGTCGTGCAAAGATACCAAACTTGAGATCATTCTAGGATGGGCTTATACCTTTAAGTCGTGCCTCGACACGTAGGAGGTATAGTCCCATCCTGGGCATTACAAGTTGGTATTCAGAGCCTTCTCCGACCTAGAAGCCCCCACTGATTGATCGAATCGTTGACGGTTGAGTCTAGGCACACACTGAAAATGTTTTGAGTCATATATTTATATCGGAGAGTAGGATTTCTGTTTGCTTCTCATCCCCTTTCACTCTGGTGAGGACTCCTGACGTTTACTCTTGTCTCTTCTACTTTCAAAAATTGCACCAAATTTTTTTTAGGATCTCGCGAGTATTGTTTGGATTGTTTTGATGTCTTTGTGACGAGAACATTGTTCTCGATGCCTCCTATCATTAGGGGTTGTGGCAGTGTCCCGGGGAGTTGAGCTCCGAGGTGTTGTCGTCACAAATCCATCGCGACAGTACTAGAATACTTAAGACGGCCGACATCGAAAAACTCTCCTATGCGGTTAGTGGCAAGATAACCCCGACATCACCCAGTACTGGGGAGGTAGTTCGAGAGTATTGCCATAGCTTGTATAGTCGATGCTTTTTGAAGGTCCGAGGTAAACAGTTTCCGAGAAAGACTGGTTATGTGTTGAAGGATGGATACACCTGGATGTAGGTTTAGAGTTGATTGCGCGGTGCTTCCCGTGTATCCCCAACACCTGATTGCATAACTGGAAACTTTCGGAAATCTATAGGTGGGTTGATCCAGTAGTTCTAGGCATTCTTCCAACGGATGCTCGATATGAAGTTCGGGGTTCTACATTGAGTGAAGTGGTTTTATGGACTTGTTCTGATCGGGAGTTGCATCTTAAAGGTTCCTTGGCTATGCTGATCCGGGGATTGCAAAACCCTTTTGTAACATGTTCCATGAGCTTTCAGCACGAATATGTCGGAAGGAAGCTTCTATCTTGTATTTGTTCTTCTGCACCTTGTTCCTTTTTATTTATCTTTTGTTCTCCAAGTGGCTTCTCGACAAGTTGATGTACCTGCGGAATTCATTCGTTCAATTCTCTGCGGATGATGTTGTCAAGATGATGCTGCGACATATCTACCCTTTGTTTTTGTTTTGATTCTGGTATTCGAGTTGCTTCGATGTCAAATGTTGATTCCATACCTTTCATAATCGGTGTTCTCATATTTCTATGGGAGTGCTAGTCCTTCTTAATCATCAAGATGGTTATGTTAAATTCTTTTTCAACCGGTGTCCATCTTGTTCGTCTCAAGTTGTCTTTGTTTCCCCACCCTCCCACCCTTCTTCGTCTCGGAGCCAGAAATTCTAAATGAAATATCCGTTTTATTCATGTGATGTTTCTTCATTCTTTTCCTTCAATGTTCTTATCCGGTGATTTATCGTGAAGATGCTCAAGACCTCCAAGTTCATCATTCTTTTGTTCTCATAATTCTGCCGGTGGATGTAACTCAAGATTTCGGTGTTGATCTTATCCTTTTCCTCATTTCACAATGCTTTCTTATTCCGGTGCACCAATTAATCATTCTCCTCTTCCTATTCATATCCGGAGTGCTGAAGATTCATAATTTCATTCTTAATCCGTTCAAAATATTTTTTGAGGATTATCATCTTATTCAAGCCATTTAATTCAACCGGTGTTATATCTCTTAAGCTATCTTTTCCAACGATGATTTTCTTTGAGTGGGCCCTAACCCATAGGTCTTTTCCCAGGATCTTACCAGACTCTTCTTTTTCCGGAGTTATACTCACATTCTTTTCAAGTGTGACGTAAGAATGATTCCCATCAGTCACATGCCTTCTCCAAGATCGCTTTCAAATTCTTTTTCATCATTGGTTCAACCTTTTAATTCTTCATTCCGGAGTGCTCAACAATTCTTATGGCATTTCTCGTCTTCACTCTCAACATTTGGAGACCGGAGAAGTGTTTCTCTTAAATCTTGGCCCGTTCTCTTAAAGATTTGTGGTTCTAGCTTCATACCATCCTCATAAGTGTTCCGTTTGTGAGGAATTCTTTTCATTGTGATCCTCCGAAAGCCATCATTTCAGAAGATTCATTCGTTCTCAGTTTTCAACTTCGTCCTCCAAATATTCTTCATTGATGTCTTTTCGTTCGTCTCCATATTTTTACGGTGGTTCATTCAAGCTTACCCTTCCGTTGTTATCGTTTTAATTCATTTGTTCTTTTCATAATCCTACCGGTGCTTCGTTGAATAATTATCCGAGCTTGTGCTAGATCTCTCTTTAATTCTTTCCAAGGAGAATAAGTAGTATGCCAAATCCTTTGGTTGTCATCAATTTAAATTGGTGAAGGATATGCATAACATAAACCTTATTCTAGTTTCTTCCAAGAGGTTAAATCCCTTCGAAGCTTGTTCATCATATCATATCATTGGTTAAACCTCAAGTTTCATATTCTCGGTTCTAAGCTGTTCAACTTGTTTTCCGGAGCTTCAAGTTATTTCAATTATATCATTTCAAAGCTGCATCTAATTCATCGCAGGCCTTCAATCTTATTCTTTTCATCTTTCACTTCTCATGCTTTCATTACCGGAGTTCTCTTGGTGGTTCATCATGTTCTAATTCATCCTCGAAGTTTTCATCAACATTCTTGTTGGAGCTCAAGCATTCTTCATCATGCATTCCAATTGCAATTCTGCTCCCTTATCTTTTGAGGTGGTGTTATGTCATTCTTGACAATTCTGTCATGCTTCATGATTCACGAGTTTCAAGAATGAGATATTTAAACCCATCATTTTCTTTGTTCAGGAGATCTTTTCAACCCTTCAATTTATTCGTTGGAGTTATCTTGGGTTGTATTTCACCAAAAAGCCTTCCTAAGGATTGTTGCTAATTATGGTGCTTATAAATGACCCAAGTTCTTCATTTTTCATTCCGGTGAGATAAGTTTTTCATCTCCTTGTTGATCTCAATCCATTTAAACGTTTCCGTTAGTGGCTCGTTGTCACCTCTTAATTTTGAGATGTTTTCCATAAGTCCACTATGAGCTTATTCTTTTCGTTGTTGAATTTCCAACAACTCCGTTCAACCCTTCTTCGTAAGGATGCTCTTTCAAATTCAATTTTGAGAGAAGTTGTCATATTTTCACCGTTCATTTCGTTCATGGATCTTTATTCTATTCTTTCATTCCGGAGGCCTTGTGATATTGCTCTCTTCAAACCATCATCTCGTTTTATCGAGATCTTGTTCTTTCCCTTGCTTATCATTTAACCGGAGTGTTGTATTCTTCATTCTAGTTCCGTCATCTTATCTAGCCTTTTCTCTCTTTTCAACCGGAGTGCTGTCTGAGTCTTTCTTACCCCTTGTGCCATTATTTTAATTGTTTCGGAGGCAATAGGTTGTTGTTTTCATCAAGTATCATCTCAACTTGGCAAGTTCTTGTTAATTCCTTCCATTTTCAGACGGTGTGCTGTCCAAATTCTGTCATTCTTATTCCTTGGCTCTAACGTTGCGGTTTCTTATTCTTTTGGTCCGTGAGCTCTTATTTCATGTCTTTCAACCTACAAGGTTCGCATAATGCTCCTTGTTCCCCGTTTCTAACGGAGTGCTCACAACTTCGTTCATCTCCGTTGTTTTCTTCTTTCTTTTGGTCAACCTCTCAGGTTCTTTGGTTTTCACTCGTTTGTCAAAGAAGCAACTTTGTTTTACCTCTTCATCTTCCGTTTTTACCCGTTGATATCTCTAGGATCTCGGGTCGAGATCCTCTGTTAGTGTGGGAGAGTTGTGACGCCCGAGACCGACGTCCCAGAAGATTCCCGAAGATTCCAGATGTTCAGGGTTCCCCCTTGTGTTTCATTTGTGATTGTGTTATTTATTTTGCATTGCATCATGTCATCATGTCATGTCATATTTCTTTTGCATCTCAACCAAATAAATCGTGTGGACCTTCGGTCCATTTAAATCGAGGGAAGGTGACTTCTCTTTATAACATATAAAAGCCTCTCAATATTTAGGGAGCTATATTTATTAATTATTCCATTGCTTCGGAATCACCATAACACACTTGCATAATTTTCCCCATGTCTTTTCACTTCGAGTTTCACCTTCAAAATCTTGCCAATAATTATTTTCCGTTATTTTCGAGGCTCCTCCAGTTATCTAGACTCTTTTCAAACTCCTTGAGGTAAGCTATTTATTTTAGTTTGCACTTCCCTTTTTGTGGGAACTATTTTTGTGAGGTTGGAATTATTCCGTAAAGCCTTACAAAAAATGTACATCGTTTTATTCTTATTCTTTGCCTCTTTTCTTTTTATTTTTGGCTCTCTCCTTATTTGTTTTTTCTGCTAAGAAATAAGAAGAAGGAGAGCAGCCCAGCAGCCTCTTGGCCCAGCCGGCCTCCCTAGGCCTTCCCTCCAGCCTCTCAGGCCTCCCACCAGCCCAGCCGGCCCATCCTGGCCACCCTAGCCCGACAACTCCCGCAACCCTAGCGATCCGATCCCATCGCTCCCGCAGCTTCTCCCCATTCTTTCCCTCAGCGCCGCCGCCGATTCCCTCGCTCCTCCTCGCAGCATCTCTCCCTCGAGCATCTCATCCTCTCGCCTGGAGCCCGAGCCCATCGCTCCTCTGCCGATTCCACGGCGCCGTCGCCCTCCTCTACGGCTCCCAGCAGCCGCGCCCGAGCTCTTCTTCGCGCGCCTCGCCAAGGCCTCGCCTGGCTCCCACCGAGGCCGTCTCCTCGCCCTGCCTCCGCGCTCGAGGACCTGCAGCGCCTCCTCTCCAGGCGAGCGCCAAGCGCCCGCGACGCCCGAGCCCCGCCGGCCCCGTCGCCAAGAGCCAGCTCCGCGCCGTGTGTGCTCCTCTCCAGGAGGATCTCCGCGCCTCACCGTCCAGCAAGGCCAGGAGCGCCCTGCGCTGAGCAACCGACCATCTCTGCGCCTCTCGTCCAGCGCCGTGGCCCCGCGCCCATCGATCTCCAGCCCGAGCTCCATCTCCAGCGCGCCGTCCTGCTGCCTCCAGCGCCCCTCCAGCGGCTACTACCAGGGTGCCGTGTCCTCGCCTCGTCTCCAAGTCCCGTGCCGTTCCTTGCTGTCCAGCGCCAAGATGCACCCGTCCTTTCCAGCAACGGATCCAGTGCCCGCGGACTCTTCCCCGTGCTGCCCTTTTTGTTAGCTCCTGTGTTTTTTTTGTGTTGCGTTGCCTTGTATTGTTGAATTGACAGATGACCCGAACGAGTACACAGCGACCCGACCAAGTACCTCTTCGAAACAAGTACCTCTACGTATGCACCCGAACATCTACGGAAATGAGTACCTCTACGCTCGACGACCCCCGTGTACGACTACCGACGCCCGGAAACACCAAGTACCACTACCGTCGCCCCGTGTACGACGACCGACTCGACAAGTACCACTACTTCCACTACCGTCGCCGGAAGCGCCAAGTACCACGACTACTTGTTGGCGACCTCGTGGACGACAAGTACATCTACGAACGGGAACAACTACACGACGTTGCAAGTACCACGACACGTAACGTGAACTTCTACCGTCGTCGAAGACCCGTGAACAACTACTTCCTCTTCGGAAACGAGAACGACTCCTTCCTCTACGATCTCGAACCGCCCCGAAACGTTGGTTCCGAAGGTATAACCCCGAGACGTGACCCGTGTGATGTTGTGTTGTATGAAATGTTTCCCGTGTGTGCTTCGTGCCCGTGTCGCCTTTTGTCATGTTCCTCGGTTGCCTCGTCACCGACTCGTGGGAACCCGGTAACGGGATCGCCCCATCTTTCATCTCGTTTCGATCGCTCACGCCATCTTTCCTTTTGCACCGGACTCTCAACGAGTTACCGGCACCGATATGATGCCGTTGCATCATTTTCGGATCATTGCTGTGGCCCCCTTTCCTTCCACCACGGTGACAATACTTCATATCTCTCTTGTTAACCTTTTAATAAAAATTTGCATAAACTTGATCATGTCATCCGCATCACATTAACAACATTGATATGTTCAACTGTTGTTTGCTTAAAAATTACTAAACATGCTCATGGGGATTTTTCCGGACTATGTTGTTGTTATTTTTCCGGCCTCATTTAAAATGTCTTAATAGGTAGTTTATTTTTGCTTCACCTCTTGCCATGTTAACCAACTTTTAACCTTGTCTTGTAAATAAACGAGAGTCAATTAAATAATTAATGTGGTGTTTCGTCAATATGCAACTCGTTGCATATTGAGCTCCACTTAACTTGCAGTTTTGTTTGTGCACTTTGCCATGCCATGCATATTTAAACCGGACATGCATCATACTTGGATGTGCATCGTATGCCATGTTTAAGCTTGTGTGTTTACCGTGTTGTTTACTTCTTTCCGGTTGCTTCTCTTGTTAGCTTCGGTTTCGTTCCGGAGTTGTGAGGATTCGCTCGACTGTTGCTCCGTCTACTTCATGGATCCGTTCTTCTCCCTTGTGGAATCCCAGGCAAGATGATCATACCCTTGGATACCTTTACTACCATTGCCATGCTTAGTTGTCTCGATGCTATCGTTACATGTCGCGCTACCCATTTTTATGTCAGCCCTCTCCTTGTTGCCATGAAACCTCTAACCTTGACACCTTCCTAGCAAAACCACTGTTTGGCTATGTTACTCGCTTGCTCAGCCCCTCTTATAGCGTTGTTAGTTGCAGGTGAAGATGAAGTCCGTTCCAGGAGGGAACTTGTTGTTGGAATATCACAATATCTATTAATATATATTAACACACCTATATACTGGGCATGGGTGGAAGGCTTGGCCTTTTGCTCGGTGTTTTGTTCCACTCATGCCACCTTAGGCGCCGATAAACCGGCATTATGTTCCTTGATTTTGCGTTCCTTACACGATGGGTGGATGGGGACCCCTTGACAGTTCGACTTTGAATAAAACTCCTCCAGCAAGGCCCAACATTGGTTTTAATTTGCTCATAATAACAACTTAATTAAATAATTAAATTTGCATAGGGAGTTAGCGCTACCCGTGGTTTCTTAATTCTACATAGCAGGGGGGGCTAGTGTTGATGGTGTTGGTCCCAAATAGAGTCGTGTGCGGTGCCACCCAGTCACCTGGGGTCTTCAGTTACTGTACGCTGTGCTCATCCGGTCGTGGCCTGAGACAAGATACGCGCGGCTACTATCAGGGTGTCGGCACGCCGGGAGGTCTTGCTGGACTTGTTTTACCATTGTCGAAATGACTTGTGCTACCGGAAAGCCGAGCCTGATCGGATTTTCCCTAAGATAAGGGGTGATGATATTATATTTATCACTTCAGCTAATCGTGAGAGCTTGTGATGGGCTAAGTTGGAACACCCCTGCAGGGTTATGATCTTTCGAAAGCTGTGCCCGCGGTTATGTGGCAGATCGGAATTTGTTAATGTCCGGTTGTAGAAAACTTGACAGAGGATCCGAAGTAAAACACACAACTGTGTGAGTAACCGTGACTGTCTCTTTTCATTTTGAGAAGAGAACACGGTGGGGTTATGTTTGACCGTATGTAGTTCAGGATCTTTAGCGATCACCTCTTTTGCGACCGTTTGCGTAGCTTCTCATCTTATTCTGGTACTCGTAAGTTAGCCACCATATTATGCTTAGCTGCTGCTGCAGCCTTACCACTTTACCTCTTCCTACCCATAAAGCTTTTCTAGTCTTGTTACCCATGGTTATGGGATTGCTGAGTCCTCGTGGCTCACAGATACTACAACACCAGATGCAGGTTCAGCCGAGTTTGATGCAGGAGCTGGTTCTACACTGGGAGTTCGATGAAGAGAGTGGCCGTTTGCTTGTGACGTTACGACGAACAGTAGTGGTTTCTACTAGGATTCGATCCTGACCTGTGGCTTTATGTTGTTTTGGTATCTTTCTTTGGATCTTCACCCGTAGTCGGGTTGTGATGTTTTGAATGATGTATTGCTTATGTATTGTATTGTGTGAAGTGGCGAGTGTAAGCCAACTATCTCCTTTTGCAATTTAATCCCTCTTTTACATGAGTCGTGCAAAGATACCAAACTTGAGATCATTCTAGGATGGGCTTATACCTTTAAGTCGTGCCTCGACACGTAGGAGGTATAGTCCCATCCTGGGCATTACACTCAAGGCCGCACAATCGCGTCAAAAGAGCTACTATGACGGCAAGCACCATGACTTGGCTTTCGACATTGGAGACCATGTCTATCTTCGTGTTTCTCCCATGAAGGGCACTCAGAGGTTCAGTATCAAGGGCAAGCTTGCTCCAAGATACGTTGGCCCTTTCAAGATTCTTGGCAAGAGAGGCGATCTAGCCTACCAACTCGAGCTTCCCTCCAACTTTGCAAATGTTCATGATGTGTTTCACGTGTCTCAACTCCGCAAGTGCTCCAAGACGCCTGAACGCACCATTCCGTTCGAAGAGATTGATCTTCAACAAGACTTGTCTTATCGCGAGCACCCTGTTGCAATTCTTGAAGAAACTGACCGCAAGACCCGCAACAAGTCCATCAAATTCTTGAAAGTGAAGTGGTCACAACATACCGACCGAGAAACTACGTGGGAACGAGAAGATCACCTTCGTTCCGAGTATCCCTCCTTCTTCCAGTCCTAGATCTCGGGACGAGATCTTTTTGTAGTGGAGGAGAGTTTGTAACACCCCATATGTGATACCTTCCATTTATGGCACTATATGAAATGTTGACTTCATCAATTCCATTCTGGGCTCTTCCTTCATTTCGGGTATCTTCGTTTTGTCTTGTGTGTGTGTGCATTTCATCCATGTCATGTTATCATGTGCATTGCATTGCATTCATGTTGTCACATGCACCCGGTCATGCTCGTCTCTTCAAGTTGTCCGTTTCGAGTTCCGACACTCACACACGTGCCTGTGGCACCCCCGAGTCCTTCTTTCGTATGTGGACATGAAACGTTCTCGGGATGAGGTGAGACTTTTCGTGCGTTGTTGTTTTAGTACATGTGGGCCGCCAGTCAAGTTTCATCACGTTTGGAGTTCGTTTGATACTCCAACGGATAACCTAGTGGGCTAAAAGCTCCTCTTCCTTTTGGCCCAAGACCCCCTCCACAACAGCCCACTAACCCAGCACAACCACTCGCATCCTCTCGGTCGTCGGATCGCGATTGTGTGGGCGAAAACCGCACCCCATTTGGACCTTCCTAGCTGTAGAGAATGATTTGGTGCATCGATAATTGATTGATAGTGCACTAGGCACATATATATAGGTACAAGGGGTGCGACCGGTGTCTTGTCTCCCAAGATACATGTAAATACAGAGGGAGAGAGACACACCAGGTACGGCATACAAAACCCAGACCTACGTACATGTACACATGTTCAACCCCCCCCCCCCCGCAGTCGAAGCGTCGCCGGTGACGCAGAGACTGGACCGAAAGCCCTCAAACGTCGAGGTAGGTAGTCCCTTCGTCATGAGATCGGCGAACTGCTGATCGGTGGGCACATGGAGAACTCGAACACGACCAAGTGCGACGTGCTCCCTGACGAAGTGGATGTCGAGCTCAATATGCTTCGTCCGCCGGTGATGGACAGGGTTTGCGGCGAGATAGACCGGGGAGATCTTGTCACAGTAAACAAGCGTCGCCTTGGTGACCTCGCATAGCAACTCCTGAAGTAGATGTCATAGCCAAGAGCACCCCGCGACGGCGTTGGCCACAACCCTGTACTCAGCCTTGGCGCTCGATCATGAGACCGTGGGTTGTTGTTTAGACGACCACGAAATCAGAGAGGGCCCAAGTTAGACGCAGTAGCCGGAAGTGGAGCATCGAGTGTCGGGACACCCAGCCCAGTCGGCGTCGGAGTAGGCGACAAGGCTGGTGTCAAGTGATGCCGTTAGAGTGAGACCCATAGTTGTGGTGCCACGTATATACCGAATAATACGTTTCACCAGAGCCCAATGTGTATCACGAGGAGCATGCATATGAAGGCACACCTGTTGGACAGCGTACTGAATGTCCGGACGCGTCAGTGTCAGGTACTGAAGCGTACCGACGATGGAGCGGTAGAAGCGAGCAACGGACGCCGGAGAGCCCTCGACGGCGGACACCTTAGCCTTCATGTCGACGGGCGTGGGAGCAGGCTTGCAGTTAAGCACGCACGCTCTCTCCAGAAGCTCATAGGCGTACTTCTGCAGATGCAGGAAGAAGCCAGTGGCCCGGCGCACAACCTCGATGCCGAGGAAGTAGTAGAGAGCCCCCAAGTCCTTGAGGGCGGACTCGGTGCCGAGGCGAGCTGTGATCTGCTAAAGGAGCGCTGGCGAGGAGGCAGTCAGGATGATGTCGTTGACGTACAGGAGGAGGTACGTGGTGGCGGAACCCTGATGATAAACAAACAGGGAGGCATCGGACCGTGTGGACCGGAACCCCTGCTGCTGAAGGAAGGCCGCGATCCGCTAGTACCAGGCCCGAGGTGCCTGCTTCAACCCATAAAGAGAGCGGGAGAGCAAGCACACGTGGTCCGAATAGTCGGTGTCGACGAAACCAGTAGGCTGTTGACAGAACACCTGCTCGTCGAGATGGCCATGCAGAAAAGCATTAGACACATCGAGCTGGCGGACTGGCCAGGCGCGAGTGACAGCAAGCTGGAGGACGGCGTGAATCGTGCCCGGTTTGACAACCGGGGCGAAGGTGTCAGTGAAGTCCATGCCGGCGCGCTAGCGAAAGCCGCGCCCCACCAAACGCGCCTTGTAGCGCTCGAGAGAGCCGTCCGGACGAGTCTTGTGGCGGAAGACCCACTTGCCAGTGATGACATTGGCACGGGGAGGCCGCGGGACAAGCTGCCACGTATGGTTGCGCTGCAGGGCGTCGAACTCGTCACGCATCGCAGCAAGCCAGTTCGGATCCCGAAGGGCTGCGCGAGCAGAGGTGGGGAGTGGAGACGGTGCCGAGGTAAATGCAGCACACGTGTACTCGTCAGATGTGTAGCGCGTGCTAGGACGCAGTGTCCCAGTCCGAGCCTGAGTGACCACACCAGTGAGGGGTGCTGCCGTGACGACGGGGGCGGTCGAGGGACCCACCAAGGGGGCCGTGACGGGGGCCGGTGCCGCGGCGGGGGCAGCCGAGGGGGCCTCGGCGAGGGCCGCAACGGGGGTCGGGGCCGCGGTGGGGGCTGCCGAGGGGGCCGCGGCGGGGGCCGCCGGGGGAGCCGCCGAGGGGGCCGCCGGCGGAGCCGCCGAGCGCGCCGCGGTGGGGGCTGCCGGCGGAGCCGCCGAGGCAGCCTCGGCGTCAGGGGCGGCAGAGGAGGCCACGACGGGAGGCACGGAGGGTGCCACGGCGACGGGGGCTGCCGGCGCGGGGAGCGCGGGCAAGGCCGAGCCTAGAGCGCGGCCGGACGGTTCGCCAGAGGTGGAGGCAGGGGCGAACCGGGCCAGGGGAGACGACGAGGGTGATGGTACCTGCTGAAACGGGAACACCAGCTAATCAAAGTACACATTTCGTGATGTGAAAACGCGGTGGGACACTGGATCGTAGCATCGGTAACCTTTGGTGTTGGGTGCATAACAAAGGAAGATACACGGAAGTGACCGAGAAGCGAGTTTGTGAGGAAAAGTGGACACGGTGCTAGGATAACAGAGACACCCGAAGATGCGAAGGCCGTCATAAGATGGAACCGCACCGAAGAGGAGCTGGTGAGGAGTGTAGTTCCAGCGTGAGCGACACGGGTTAATGTTAATAAGGAGGCTGGCGGTCGTGAGCGCGTCCGGCTAGAACCGAGGAGGCACATAGGAGTGGAATAGCAACGTGAGGACACAGTCGTTAAGAGTGCGAATGACGCGCTCTGCGCGACCATTCTGTTGGGACGTGTAGGGACAAGTGAGGCAAAAGATGGTGCCATGCAATGCAAGAAGATTGCGGATGGCGACGTTGTCAAACTCCTTGCCGTTGTCAGTTTGTAAAGCGAGAATAGGACGACCGAACTGTGTGGTGACATGTGAATAAAAGGCTATGAGTGTGGCAAGAACATCGGACTTGCGACAGAGAGGGAAGGTCCACACATAATGAGTAAAGTCATCCAATATCACCAGATAGTATAAAAAGCTCGTGTTGCTTGCAACCGGGGACGTCCAAACATCACTATGCAATAACTGAAACGGAAAGGTGGAAATATTTGTAGACTCGGTAAAGGGTAGACGAACGTGCTTGCCAAGATGGCAAGCCTCACAAGTGTGGTTTTCAACCTTATTACATGAGAAAGAAAAACTCTGAAGAATCTGACGCATCACGGTGGAGTTGGGATGACCGAGGTGGGCGTGCCAAAGATCGACACTAGCGGCGAAGGCGGCGGGGCGACGAGTGGAGGTGGCGCCGGAGGGATGCACTGGATAAAGCTCGTCCGGGCTATCACATCGGTGTACAACCATCCGTGTACGGGCATCCTTCATAGAAAACCCGATATTGTCAAATTCAACAATGATAGGATTGTCACGAGTAAGGCGACGAACAGAAACTAGATTGGTGACTAAGTTAGGAGACATAAGAACATTATATATGTTAACAGGAGTAGAAGAAGAAGGAAAAGACATATGACCGACAAGTGTAATGGGTAGAGAGGAACCGTTACCAACGGTGATGCGAGTATGAGTATGAATAGGAGTGCCAGACATGAGGTTACCGGGATGAGCAGTCATGTGAGCGGTGGCGCCCGAGTCCATGTACCAGTCACCACCGCCACCGTAGGAACTAGGTGACGGGGCGGAGTGTAGGGCAGCGAGGAAGGCCGGGTCCCACTGTGGCGGCACCTGAGAAGCGTAAGACCCGCCATAGGCCGGCGCGGGAGCGGCGCCGAAGGACGGTACGGCTGTGGCGCCATAGGCACGCGCGGCCCCATAAGCAGGCGCTGGCAGTGACGCGGCACCATAGCCGCTGTAGGGCGCAGCATTCTGCGCGGCGAAGAGAGGTTGGTGGCTCATCGGACGGGGCCCGAGGATGCTCGGCGCGGGAGCCCGAGGGATCGGCATGGAGTACGCATGGACGACGACGGTCCACGGGTTGGTGGCGTACGTCCATGGAGGGGTGACCTGCTGCTGCTGCTGACGAGCCCCCCGCCCCCGACGCCTATTGCTGCTTGCGGCCGCCCCCTCGACGGTTGCCGCGATGCCCGCCACCGGGCTGCTGGGGGCAGCGGGAGGAGCGGGGGGCGTGGGCGACAGGGGGGAATAGCCCAGAGGCGCGGGAGGCGGCGGCTGCTGGCATGGCGAGGGTGGGGCGGCTGGTGGTGGGGCGCCACGGGAGGTGCCGGCGGCGAGGGCGTGATGCTGCACACGCCTCTTGACTACCTTCATCCGGCGCTCCTCCAACCGCAAGTATGCCACGAACTTGGGGAAGGAGGGTTCCGGCATCAAGGTGAGGTTGGAGGCGGCGTTGCCGAAGTCCTCGTTGAGGCCGGCGGTGAGAGTGCTGAGGAGGAGGTCGTCATCAACCTTGGCGCCAATGTCGCGAAGCTCATCCGCCAACGTCTTCAGGCGGCAGCAGTAGTAATCAATGGATTGGTCATCCTGGTGACAGTCAAAAAAATCCTGCTGCAAAAAAACGCGGCGCTGAAGCTTATTGTCGGTGAAGAGGCCGTTCAGCTTGACCCACAGGGTGCGAGCGTCGTCGCCAGCACTCAAGACCATGTGGAACAAGTCCTTGGAGATGGTGGTGAAGAACCACCGGATGATGGTGGCGTCGATGGCGATCCACTCGGCGTCGTCCACCATGTCGCGAGAGTCGACGGTGCCGTCCGCATGATCCATGAGGCTGTTCTCGCGGAAGAGCAACGTGAAGTACGTCTTCCACGAGAAGTACGTGGAGTTGGAGGCGTCGAGAACGACAGGGACGCGTGTGTGGATGTTGATGTCACGGATCTCAGCGGGGTCGACCGCGAAGGGGTTGGAGGAGGCGGACGACATGGTGGCGGCGCGGCGGGGTAAGGCGGCGTGGCGGCGGAGAGAGGTGGCGGCGGCTGTGGCGTGGGGCAGCGGCGCCGGAGACGGTAGATCACGGGGGCGGCGGCAGCCCGAGGCGGCGGCGGCTGGGAGAAGCGGAGCGGCGGGAGGGCGGCGCGGCGGGGAGAGGAGTGGCGGCGGCGGCGGTAGGTCGCAGCGGCGGCGGCCCGAGGCGGCGGCGGCTAGGGTTAGCGGAAGCGGGAGGATCGACTTGCGATAGATACCATGTAGAGAATGATTTGGTGCATCGATAATTGATTGCTCGTGCACTAGGCACATATATATAGGTACAAGGGGTGCGACCGGTGTCTTGTCTTCCAAGATACAAGTAAATACAAAGGGAGAGAGACACACCAGGTACGGCATACAAAACCCAGACCTACGTACATGTACACATGTTCAACACTAGCTCCTAGAATCAATAAATATGCCCTTTCCCCCGAATTTTTGGGCAAAACCCTAGTCTCCTCCCTCCTCAAGCCGTCGGACACGTCCCGCCACCGCTGCCGCCTCGTCTCCGCGCCGTCGCCGACCGTTCTCCGGCGAGCCGCCGCCGCCGCCGTCTCGTCCTGATCCGGCCGGATCGGGACCAGATCCACCAAGCCGTCGTTCCAAACGCCTCGCCCCGAGCCGGATCTCCTCGTCCAGCACGCCTCCGTCCCGAGTTGACTTTCTCGGAGGTGAAATTTCCACTAAGTCCCCGTATTCCGTAAATTTGTTGCCTCCTTTGTCATGTGATAACTTCGTGCTCATAGCTCTGTTTTGCACGTATGATATGTCGAAATATTCATCTCATCGTGCTCTACATGTTAGTATCAGTTTCATGCATGCTAGAGTTCATCTTGTTGCCTTAATATTCATGGCAAGAGTGCATGTTGTTGTAACTTGTTGCCTGTGTAATTTTGTTGCCATGTTCGTGAGCTAGTAACTTTGCGCATGTTTGTCTGAATGGAGTGAATGATATGTCCAGATCTTCGTTATGAAATGATCTACATGATGGTTGTTGTATCATTCATGTTAGGTGTCATATTGCCATGTTTATCTCCGTTGCAAAAGTGCATTTGGCTGATAAGTTTATGCACTTGTTATGAGATCATGTTTTATCTTGTTTGTGCTTATTCATCCATGTGTCATATGAGCTAGGTGTCAACATGAGTTTTGCTCTTGGGTATGTGCCCTACATGATAGATTTATTTTTATGCCATGATATATCTTGATATGAGTGCAACAAGCTTGTTAACATGTCATCGGGTTTACAAATTTCTGCTAAGTGTGAATCTGGTAAATTTTATGCCATGTATCCATGATGTCACCATCTTTGTTGTGCATGTTTAGAGTTGTCCAGTGGGTGTTCCTTGATGTATATGTTATGATCTAGTTATTCATGCACTTGTTTTCCATGAGGCCATGCTGTATATTATTTTTATGAGGCCCTCAAGTTGCTATAAATTTTATCTGTCAGCATGCCTAGATTTTGCTAAGTCTGGATAAACTTTTGCACTTTTGCCATGGTGTTTGGGGCATGTTCTAGTATATTGTAGAAGTAGCCATGTGGTTATTCTTGAAGAGCATGTTATGTATGTTGTTGCCATGCCTTTTGTTTGCATGACGGCTTGTTGTAACTTGTTGTTTTCATGCTCTCAAGAGGCTATAAAATGTATCTGTCGGCATGTTATCAACAAGTTCAGTTTTGCCACGAATGTAGCTAGTGTTCTAAGCATCCTATAAGCATTTTCTTGCTTTGTGTAGTTTCTCAAATATGTGTTCTTGCTGTTGGTTACCTTATCTTGCCATGCTATGCTTTCAGTTGAGTTGCACAAGCTTGTAAACATGCCTATTCGTTGTAATTCTGCCATGCCTTGTAATTTTCGCTAAGTCTGAGAATTCTTTAAATTTATTGCAACTTGCCATGCTTGTTTAATTGTGTTCCAGCAAGGTTTTGGGCGTTTTCTAAGTTCATGCTTGTTAAGTATCATGTCTATTTCACATCCATGCCATTTGACTCCATGTTTGGGTGATGTAGCATAATTAGCTCTTGCTCCAAAGATGCCATGTTGCTGTAAACTGCAGTTTTGCGTGAATATTGTTTTGCTTGCCATTTGCAAACCGTGCATCCGTTTCCGGTGATCTTTATATCGATTTCAACCGCAATCTTGCCCTCTATCCAGTGGCTTGCTTGGTTTTCCCAGATGAGGCCATTTCCATCATCATCTCCTTAGGCTCAAGAGCTTCCTCATGCATACGCACATCATACACGCATCTCTTGATATGACTTGCATCATGTTATTTGTGCGCTGCACCGTGTTTGATATTGTGCCGCTGTTGTGTTCTTGTGATGGGTAGAGCCGGGAGATGATTCGGAATTCGAGGTTACTACCGAGGCTGACATTGAGGAGCAAGGTTACGATCCGTCTGTGGAATCAACAGGCAAGATGACCATTCTCATATATCACTTCTATCTTTGCCTATGCTAGATGTCTCGCTCTTTAGATATTGCCTCGATGCCTATTCATGTTTGTCATCCCTCCTATTGTTGCCATGAAACTCTCTAACCACCTTCCCAGAAACCGTTGTTTGGCTAAGTACGCATCGCTCAACCCCTCTTATAGTGTTGTTAGTTTAGGTGAAGTTTTGAAGAAGTTGCTCCATGATGTAGTTGTTTTGGGGATATCACAATATATTACCTCTTAAACTAATTCACCTATATATTGGTAATGGGTTGAAGGCTAAGCCTCTTGCTTGGTTTTTTGTTCCACTCATGCCGCCCTAGGAACCGATAAATCGATGTTATGTTCCTTGATTTTGCATCCCTAACACGGTTGGATAGAGGCAAAGGTGTCCCGTCTTTCTATGAGATGGTGGCTATCGTTTTGGAGGAAGTCAACTTTGACGATCCGACTACGAACATGCGAGGACGTCGCGCGTTAGCAATCGCTAAACCAACTCCGAGAGGTTATTGACCATGCCGGAGCACGATCAACCTGACCACGAAGGTTTGTTTCCTGCAGGCAAACGAAGAACAAGTAAGAAACTGAGATTGCAATCTGGATATTGCAAATTCAAGAGGAAAGCTTTATTGATCAAGTGGGGTTCTCTAACGTCTTTGTCTGGTTGTTGAACACAAATGAAGTATGCGAAGTTGCAGGTATGGCGAACTTTAATCTAAACAAAACCCCAAAGAGAAAGCTACTAGATGGATCTACTTATATAGGAGCAAGGGGTGGCGGCCAAGGAGGTGGAAGGACGTCCCAAGGCAGCCTAAAACTAACCCTAGGTCGTACAAGACTCATGGGCCCAAGTGGAGGTGATGCAACACCTTTGGACTTATAGTTTGACTCGGATTCTGATGTAGCGTCAGATTGTTTCATCGGTATATCAGCGCTCCGGACGAATTTGAAGGTGAATCCAATTGGGTTGGAAAGTGTACGAAATCTAGTTTCCAACAAAAAAAGAATCACCCAATTCAGAGTCCGTATGAAGGAGTTGTTGCCGTTTTGAGTCAGGTATGTCTGTGTAGTCCGAATCTGGATGCAGAAAGTGAGAGACTTGGACTCTATCTTCTCTTGGCCCAAAAGTGATGTGAGAGAACTTTTTGAACAACACCTAAACTTCTCTTTTTCCCTTATCTTCATATGTGGATTGTACAAATGTCCCATACACCTGGAATTAGACATGGCACAAAAGTCTGTGAAGTATTTTTGTCCTGGATGACATAAATAAATTGTTGCATAGTTTGCATTAGAAATCACCTCACAAATATACATGTATGCAATATTTTTTGGTCGTATCCAAGGTAGTCATGTCCTCATCATCCTCCCTTTCTTTAAAATAAAGCCGTCCTCGGCGTTGCTTAATCTGAAATTTGGGTAAGAAAATAGACAAGGTGTACATGTTGCATATGTATATGTCATCCATTTTTACTTCCCTTAATTTTTGCACATATGACACATGTATAGATGAGTAACTTTCATAGTTCATAAAATATAAAGCCAAAATATTATCACAAGAATTAGAAGGCATGAAAATATTGCAACTCAGTTTGCACAAATAAGTGAAGCTCTTATTCATATCAAAAGATTGACAATGTTCATCATTAAACCATCCCAACATTGGTGAATAAACCTTACTTGCATGAAATTCACAGGCTACAATATGCTTAAATAAGCAAACATGCAATAAGTCATTTGACATAGAATCGTCACCAAGATTAGAGGTCATATCAAAATGATTAAACATTGGCATAATTATTTTCAAATGTATTTTATCCAAATCTGATTTATTCTCCGATTCACATGATTCTTTTGCATTAACAGTTAATTCAATGGGTGCACTTAAAATTGTTGGTATTTCAGTTGTTTGATCACATGACGCATTCATGACAGTAACATGATTATCTAAACTAGGTGATGTGCTCAAATCAACAGGTAATTCAATACATGATGTATTCAAGTTAACTAGATATGCATCATCCTCATGTGAAGTTATATCATCATTGATTTTATTGTTACCTTGTCGCAAAGACGTAGCTGATGTAGGTACGAACGATGAAAATGTACCATACACTTTAGATGATGTCACGCTCACAATCAGAGGTCTGGCTGCTCTAGTAGGTGCAATGGTGGAGGAACCAACCAGTGGTGGTGAGCATGAACTGGAATAGTAGTTGTTGTAGTCACACAATGCATCCTCCTATATTTGTCTCTCAAAGGTACAAGCATGAACATACATACCAGTAATGCAACGAGGAATATACTGAAATCTTGTGCGAATATCATGGTTCAAACCACCAACAAATCTATTTAGTGTATCATCCTCCGATTCTTCTATGTCACAATGATGCATATAAGATTTGAACTCTTGGTAGTAAGCATGAACAGTGTTACTGCCTTGTTTTAATTGTTCCAATTTGCGAAGCAATTCACGGCGATAGTAAGGAGGAAAAAATGTTTTCTCATTACAGCCTTCAAATCTTTCCAAGTTATGGGTGGGTTATCAATATTTTTCTTACAATGCACACTCCACCAAACAGAAGCAAAACCAGTAAATACTCTAGTGGCAGCTCGTACTCTTTCCAGTTCAGAGAAATGATGGTGACTAAAAACTTTTTCTATTTCAAGCTCCCAAGCTAGATAAATAGCAGGATTAAGTCTACCCTCAAATGACGGTAAAGAAATAACCCGACCATGTGCTTGTGTGTGTTGCCACACGTCTCGTGATGGTGAAGATGTATCCGTCGTCCAAGAACTTATGTCTCCGGTACTTGTCATGATTAGTAGAAACAAGACACAAAATTCGAGAATAATGTTCCGATGAACTACTAGGATGTGGTGGTAAAGAGCTCACAGTAAAGAAAATATCAATATCTTACAAGTTCTTACCGTGGAGCAGGTGGTGATAGGCAACCTACAGTGTCAAATAACTCTAAAGATTGAGTAAAGCTATTGCCAGGTGAATGTAAATATGCACCGTGTAGAAATATGTGGAGCTGGGTTGGCTATATATGGTAGCAAAAGATTAGCAATAATCAATTCAGAGATGCAATGTTGAATAAACGCTCAACGACGGTACTGTGTTGGTCCTAGGCTAGACCGGACTAGAGCCGCGAGCCTAGAACACTAATGAGATCACGATGTAGCACAACTAGCATCAATAAAGGATACGAAGTAGCTCTGGATAGCAAGATATAAGTGAAGATCACAACGGTAGTAAAGATAATGATGAAAACAACTGCCAAGCAGAATATACAACAACTCTCTCTCCAACTTTCTTTTTCTTCTTTTTCTTTTTCTTTTTTCTCACACTTTTTTTCTTTTTCTTTCTCTCCTCTTTGGTTTTACTTTTTTTCTCTGTCTTTTTTTTCTTTCTCCCTCTTTCCAAGACAAACTAGATAAGATGCAGATTGGATCAAGCAAAGATGCGAACGACTTCAAGTATGATTGTGACAATGAACGATGGGTACCACGAGGTGGAAATGGATGGATGAGGTGGTGGACAACGGAAGGGATAACGATGCAGCGGCGACGTGACTAATGTGAACAGAACTCGAAACTCTAACAAACTAGACACTAAGACCAGCAACTCGACACGATGATGCAACCGATAATTCAATAATGCAAACAATGAAAAGAAAATTGCAAAGGCTCGGACTGGCTAGGAAAAAGGATGAATAGATCTAACTTTTATTGTGGCTTTTCCTTGGACAATAGCTAAGAAAATAAATCTAATCTAGGAATAACTGCAAATTCTCACCGAGCAACCTAAAAACTGATACCACTTGATAGAGGCAAAGGTGTCCCGTCTTTTGATGAGATGGTGGCTATCGTTTTGGAGGAAGACGACTTTGACGATCCGACTACGAACGTGCGAGGACGACGCGCCTTAGCAATCGCTAAACCAACTCCGAGAGGTTATTGACCACGCCGGAGCATGATCAAACTGACCACGAAGGTGTGTTTCCTGCGGGCAAACGACGAACAAGCAAGAAACTGAGATTGCAATCTATATATTGTGAATTCAAGAGGAAATCTTTATTGATCAAGTGGGGTTCTCTGACGTCTTTGTCTGGTCGTTGAACACAAACGAAGTACGCGAAGTTACAGCTATGGCGAACTTTAATCTAAACAAAAACCCAAAGAAAAAGCTACTAGATGGATCTACTTATATAGGAGCAAGGGGTGGCGGCCAAGGAGGTGGAAGGACGTCCCAAGGCAGCCTAAAACTAACCCTAGGTCGTACAAGGCTCATGGGCCCAGTGGAGGTGATGCAACACCTTTGGACTTGTTGTTTGACTCGGATTCTGCTGCAGCGTCAGATTTTTTCATCGGTATCTCAACGCTCCGGACGAATTGTAAGGTGAATCCAATTGGGTTGGAAATTATACGAAATCTAGTTTCCAACAAAAAAAGAATCACCCAATTCGGAGTCCGTATGAAGGAGTTCTTGCCGTTTTGAGTCAGGTAAGTCTGTGCAGTCCAAATCTGGATGCACAACGTGAGAGACTTGGATTCTATCTTCTCTTGGCCCAAAAGTGACGTGAGAGAACTTTTTGAACAGCACCTAATCTTTTCTTTTTCCCTTATCTTCATATGTGGATTGTACAAATGTCCCATACACCTGGAATTAGACATGGCACAAAAGTCTGTGAAGTATTTTTGTCCTGGATGACATAAATAAATTGTTGCATAGTTTGCATTAGAAATCACCTCACAAATATACATGTATGCAATATTTTTGGTCGTATCCAAGGTAGTCATGTCCTCATCACGGTTGGGGTTTATGGGCCCACCTTCATAATTCGCTCTGTTTAAAGCTTTTGCAGCAAGGCCCAACCTTGGTTTTACCTTTTGCCATAACTAAATAACTTGCATAGGGACTTTCCGGACCCCGAGGACTTAATTTTACAACCCCGGCCAGTGCTCCTCATGAGTGTTGGTCCAAACCTGTCAACCGCCGGTGGCCGCCAGGGGCAACTCTGGTATTTGGCCTACCGGAAGTTTGGACAATCCGATCGTGGCCTGAGACGGGATACGCACGGCTCTTATCAGGGTGTTGGCACGTCGGGAGGTCTTGCTGGATTAGTTTTACCTTTGTCGAAATATCTTGAGCACGGGATTCCGAGAATACTCGGGTCTTCCCACTTTGGAGTTGCGACTCCGCAGATCGTGAGCTTGTGATGGGCTAAGTTCGGACACCCCTGCAGGGTTTGAACTTTCGAAAGCCGTGCCCGCGCTTATGTGGCAGATGGGAATTTGTTAATATCCGGTTGTAGATAACTTGACACCATGTTCATGAATACACTACCTGCGTGAGTAACCGTGATGGTCTCTTTCCGAAGGGCTTCGGGAAGTGAACACGGTGGGGTTATGTTTGATCGTGAGTAGCTAGGATCACTTCTTGATCAACTTGGCGATCGTTGGCACTTATTCTCTTCTCGCTCTAAACTCGTAAGCTAGTGCTTAGTGCTACTGCAACCTTGTTTATAGCCTTTTCGCACCTATGGCTTTGGTAGCTTTGATGCCCGGGAACGGGATTGCTGAGTCCTCTGTGGCTCACAGATTCTACACACACCAGATGCAGGTACCACAGAAACCGAAGCAGGAGATGGTTCAGAACTTTAGTGGGAGTTTGATGAAGAGCGTGGACGTTACTATGTGTTTTATCCCGATGATCATTAGTGGCTCTTACTATGATAATCCGGGCTTGTGTTATTTATGGTATCTTTTCGTTTGGATTTCGTTCGTGGCCGGACTCTAATGGTATTTGGATGTTGTATGCTATTGTATTCACTTGTGTGACGTGGCGAGTGTAAGCCAACTATCATTTTACACTTTCATCCCTGATTTAACATGAGTTGTGCAAAGATACCATACTTGAGATCATTATAGTGTGCGCTTAAGTCTTTAAGTCGTGCCTCGACACGTGGGAGACATAGTCGCATACTGGGCATAACACGGTTGGGGTTTATGGGCCCCCTTGATAATTCGCTCTGCTTAAAGCTTTTCCAGCAAGGCCCAACCTTGGTTTCACCTTTTGCCATAACTAAATGACTTGCATAGGGACTTTCCGGACCCCGAGGACTTAATTTTACAACCCGGGCCAGTGCTCCTCATGAGTGTTGGTCCAAACCTGTCAACCGCCGGTGGCCGCCAGGGGCAACTCTGGTATTTGGCCTACCGGAAGTTTGGACAATCCAACCATGGCCTCAGACAGGATACGCGCGGCTCTTATCAGGGTGTCGGCACGTCGGGAGGCTTTGCTGGATTAGTTTTACCTTTGTCGAAATATCTTGAGCACGGGATTCCGAGAATACTTGGGTCTTCCCACTTTGGAGTTGCGACTCCGCAGATCATGAGCTTGTGATGGGCTAAGTTGGGACACCCCTGCAGGGTTTGATCTTTCGAAAGTCGTGCCCGCAGTCATGTGGCAGATGAGAATTTGTTAATATCCGGTTGTAGATAACTTGACACCATGTTCATGAATACACTACCTGCGTGAGTAACCGTGATGGTCTCTTCCCGAAGGGCTTCGGGAAGTGAACACGGTGGGGTTATGTTTTATCGTGAGTAACTAGGATCACTTCTTGATCAACTTGGCGATCATTGGCACTTGTTCTCTTCTCGCTCTAAACTCGTAAGCTAGTGCATAGTGCTGATGCAACCTTGTTTATAGCCTTTCCACACCTAAGGCTTTGGTAGCTTTGATACCCAGTAACGGGATTGTTGAGTCCTCTGTTGCTCACAGATTCAACACACACCAGATGCAGGTACCACTGAAACCGAAGCAGGAGACGGTTCAGAACTTCAGTGGGAGTTCGATGAAGAGCGTGGACGTTACTATGTGTTTTATCCCGACGATCAGTAGTGGATTCTACTAGGGGCGATCCGGGCATGTGTTAATTATGGTATCTTTTCGTTTGAATTTCGTCCGTAGCCGGACTCTGATGTTATTTGAATGATGTATGCTATTGTATTCACTCGTGTGACGTGGCGAGTGTAAGCCAACTATCATTTGACATGAGTATGCGTTTATGTCCTTAAGTCGTGCCTCGACACGTGGGGGGCATAGCCGCATACTGGGCATTGCAAGTTGGTATTCAGAGCCTTCTCCGACCTAGGAGCCCCCTGATTGATCGAATCGTTGACGGTTGAGTCTAGGCACACACACACAAAAATGTTTTTAGTCCTATATATATATCGAAGAGTAGGATTTCTTTTTACTCCTCATCCCTTCATCACTCTGGTGAGGACTCCTGACGTTGTTCTATCTCTTCTACTCTCAAAAATTCACTAATTTTTTTAGGATCACGCGAGTATTGTTTGGCTTGTTCCGATATCTTTGTGACGAGAACATTGTTCTCGATGCCTCCTGTCATTTAGGGGTTGTGGTAGTGTCCCGGGGAGTTGAGCTCCGAGGTATTGTCGTCACAAATGTATCGCAGCGGTTCTAGAATACTTAAGACGGCCGACATCAAAAACTCTTCTATGCGGTTAGTGGCGAGATAACCCCCACGTCACCCAGTACTGGGGAGGTAGTTCTGGAGTATTGCCACAGCTAGTATAGCGGATGCATTTCGAAGGTCCGAGGTAAATAGTTTCCGAGGATGACTGGTTATGTGTTGACTGATGGATACAACTGGATGTAGGTTTAGAGTTGAGTGTGCGGTGCTTCCCTTGTATCCCCAACACCAGATTGCATAACCGGAAAACTTCGGAAATTAATAGGTGGGTTCTTCAAGTAGCTCCTAGGCATTCTTCCAACGAGTGCATGGCATGAGGTTTGGGGTTCAACATCGAATGAAGAGGTTTCATGGGCGTTGTTCCAATTGGGAGTTGCATCTTAAATGGTCCTTGGCTATGCTGATCCGGGAATTGCAACACCCTTTGTAACACGTTCCATGGGCATTCAGCACGAACATGTGGGACAAAGCTTCTATCGTGTATTTGTTCCATCTGCACCTTGTTGTTTTTATTTTATCTTTTGTTCTCCCAAGTGGCTTCTCGGGAAGATTGATGTACCATTTAACTACGGAGTTCATTTGTTCATTTTGTTCGAATGTTCGTTATGAAGATTTATGTTGCAAATTTTTAGCCATTGATTCAGCTTATCTTTTGCATCAATGGCTAACGGTTGTCATCATATTCAGGATGGCTCCCAAGAGGGTTCCCAACCCTAACCAAGAGGGTGAAGAAGAGCGTCCTCCTTCCCCTCCTCCTCCGTCTGAGGCATGGAGAGGAATTATGCAAGAAACCAACCAGAACACTCAGATGCTCGTGCAAATGATGCAGAACTTTCAAGCCAACCTAGCAAATCAAGGCTATCATGGGAACCAAGGCCAAGGCAATCTATTCAATCAACCTCACTTTGCGACACTGAACCAATTCCTGGCAAACCAACCGAAGTCGTTCAATTACTATGTGGACCCGCTGGATGCTGAAGATTGGATCACAGACATCAAAAAGCACTTTGAATGCAGTAACGTGAGGCCTGAGGATTATATCAAGTTTGCCACTTTCCAACTCAAAGATCAAGTGGCTGGGTGGAAATCAGGGCTTTGAGTTCCTCGGACGTTGCTTCAGCTTCAGAATTACATTCGAACTTTTCAGACTTCTTCATCAGTCGGTAGAGAGGCAATGCCTTCTCACCAAGACGACAGATGAATCAACTCAATGTGGCCAAACAACTAGTAAGCTTTTGAACGTCGTGTATACGCATGGGGCGTTTCATTCGGAGGATGGCGCTGACCTTTTCTTGATTAGGAACGATCCCTCGTTCGGAAATGAGGAAACCGAGTAACTTGCTGCCCGGGACTCTGAATGTGCACTTTGACGGGTTGAGCTTGATATCATAACTTCTGAGGTTTGCGAATGTTTCAGCGAGGTCGGTAAGTAGGTCGGAACCTTTACGTGACTTGACCATGATGTCATCCATGTACGCTTCCACATTCCGACTGATTTGCTTAAGCAGACACTTTTGGATCATGCGCATGAAAGTCGCGCTGGCATTCTTGAGACCAAAAGGCATGGTAACATAACAAAAACACCCGAATGGGGTGATGAAGGTTGTCTTTATTTCATCGGGCCCAAACAGTCGGATTTGATGGTACCCGTAATATGCATCCAGAAAAGACAAATGCTCACACCATGCAGTCGGGTCGACAATTTGATCGATGCCGGGGAGAGGGAAATGATCTTTCGGGCAGGCCTGATTGGTATGTTTGAAATCGATGCACATGCGAAGTGACTTGTCCTTCTTGGGGACCATAACTACATTGATGTGCCACTCAGAGTGGTAAATCTCGCGGATGAACTCAACTGCCAGAAGCCGACCCACCTCCTCACCAATTTCTTTCAACTTCTCCACAGCAGACCGCCGGAGATGTTCCTTAACAGGTTTCACTTTCGGGTCGACCCGCAAACGGTGCTCAGCCAGTCCCCTGGGTACACCTGGCATGTCGGATGGTTTCCATGCGAAGATGTCCCAGTTCTCACGGAGGAACTGGATGAACGCTTCTTCCTATTTGCTCTCGAGTGTGGTTGAGATGTGAGTCGGATCAGTGGGATGAATATGCACAGGCTTCGTCTCTCCCGCTGACTGGAACGCTGACTCGGAAGCAAGCTTCTTAGCACGCAACAAATCACTCGGATCCACATTCTTCTGGTATTCTTCCATCTCTACTCCTGCCATCTGCTCCTCAGCAATTTTTGAACCTTTTTGGAAGCATTCTTCTGCCTTCTGCTGATCCCAAGTGACATTGATCATCCCTTTGGGTCCTGGCATCTTTAATTTGAGGTATACATAACATGGTCGAGCCATGAAACGGGCGTAGGCGGGCCTGTCCAGAATTGCATGGTAAGCACTATGGAAGTACACCACCTCGAATGTCAACTTTTCTTTGCGGCAGTGAGTCGAGTCACCGAAAACCACATCAAGGGTGATCTGACCAAGTGAGTCGGCCTTCTTCCCGGGGATGACTCCATGAAATCTCATCTTACTCTCACTCAGCTTGGACATCGGAATGCCCATTCTCCGGAGGGTTTTAGCGTACAGGATATTCAGACCACTACCGCCATCCATCAAAACTTTAGTCAACCGCGTACCGCCGACAACTGGGTCGACCACCAACGCTTGCCACCCGGGAGTAGCAATGTGTGCATGGTGGTCGGATTGGTCGAATGTAATGGGGTCTTATACCAATTTAGGTACGTCCTTGTTGCCGGAGCAACCATGTTGACTTCTTTGTTGATAACTTTCAGTCGACTCTAGCTTTCAACATCGGCGGAAATCATCAAGGTGGACTTGATCTAGGGTTAACCTCCATCCCCTTATTTTTCCTTAGTCTCCTCTGATTCTTTATCCTTCTCGGCGGGCTGGTCCTTCTGTAAGTTCTGAATCAGTGGTTGACATTTTCGAGTGGTATGTTTGGGGTAAACCAAATTCCCCTCTTCATCCTTCTTCGTGTGAATAGGACACGGTGAATCAAGCACGCGATTCCCTACTTGGTCTTTCACTTTCTTGGGGATCCAAGGGCCTTTAGGTTTCCCTTTACCCTTCCCCTGGGTAACAACTGCAGCCTCTCCGAGAACTACAGGCTCTGCTTTATGCTTCCACTTCCGATTGGAATTCTAATCATCTTGGCCGACTGGTTTCTTGCCACTACGGAGTCGATCTGATTCTTCTTCGTTAGCATACCGACCGGCTATCTCCATCATCCGAGTCAAAGATATATCTCCTGTCCGATCGAACTTCAGGTTGAGATATCTGTACCGTACGCCCTCTTTGAAGGAATAGACTGCTTGATGCTCGGACACGTTCTCGGCCCTATGATGCAAAGTGGTCCACCTCTGGATGCAATCCCTCAAGGTCTCATGCGGGTTCTGAACACAATGTTGTAACTCTATCAGTCCGGCGGGCCGCTTGCAGGTGCCCTCGAAAGTCCTGACGAACACTCGGGCCAACTCCTCCCAGCTGAAAATGCTCCCATGGGCCAACTGATTTAGTCAAGCTCTGGCCGAGCCACCCAACATCAGGGGGAGGTGCTTCATAGCCACATCATCATTGCCACCACCAATCTGCATAGCCACTCTGTAATCTCCTAGCCATGTATCTGGCTTTGAATCGCCGGTGAACTTGCTCACTCCCGCTGCCAATCTGAAGTTGGGGGGAATCTCGGCGGCCCTGATGGCATTGCTGAAACACTCGGGCCCAGAGACAGACGCTCTGCTGCCACTTGGACGGTCTCTGCCTTGTCCTTCTCTGTACGCTCGGTTCCTGTCGACCAGGCCTTGTACAAGAATCGATCTTGCATCGAAGCCGGGTCTTCGGGGATCCACGGGGATCCTTCGCTCATCGTCACGCGTACGCCTACCGTCTTGTCACCGGGGCAAGTACGATCCGCTTCCCGGAGGAGGCGTAGCACTCGGCGGCGTTCATTGTGACCGAGTCAACGATCATACTGATCATCGTTCCAACCTAGGTGTTGCTCTTGACGGGGCCCACGACCCTCACGCCGCGGAGGCGATCTTGGGCTATGGGTTGACCAGACGGTGTCCGCCGCCACCGATCTGTTGTGAGTCATGTTGCACGACTGGTAAACGGGCGCATTCTACTCTCTAGCTGTCCAGAGCAGCGCTCGAATCTGCTGCATGCCTCTCCCAGCCTCCGACTGAGACGGCTGGATCGAATCTGCGATGCTGGCCGCAACTGCGAGGTTATGGATCGGTGTTCGGAATACCTAAGGTTCGCGCGGGAACAGCTGCCGCGGCCGTCGACTGGATTCAGGAATCAATCGACGGGCTCGATCGTCGAGCGAACGCTGAAGGTTTTCCAGCCGCGCGCGCTCGGCCATGGTGGCAAGGCGCGTGGCCTCCAGAGGTCGAGCTTCTGGAGTATCTCCCAAGATGGGGGTGTAGAGTGCACCTTCGTTGTGGCGGCAGAGCTCGTCCCTTTGCTCGGCAGTGAGGGGCTCGGGTATGTACTCGTCGTGGTCATACGACTAACCATCGTCGCTGCAGCCGTTCCCGCCGCGAGTGTACCCCGGTGGACTGCGCCGTGAGTCGACCATGAGGTCCTCTGTTGCGGGGTCACTACTCCCGCACTCAGAAAGCGTGCCTACGGAACCAGTGGACCGGCTTGTAGTGGTACTCGTTGAGCTCGATGGCCGCTACTTGGGGCTGGCCATTTGGCGGGCCACCGCGTGCTTCACCCACCACTGGAGCCGCGACCGACCGGATCGCTTGCGGTGGTGAGCAGCGGGGACAACTCACAACGAAGGAGCCGACCGAACTGAGTCGACGCCTGCCGGAGAAGGACGCCACAGGCAATAGCACGGAAGTGCGCTGCTCTGCAGACGGGTAGTGCCTCGACGTCGAAGGGGGCCTCCTGGAGCCAAGCGGAGTCAACGACGATGAAGATGAGCGCGCCGAGTCGGATCTCGTGGCCCAACGCCAGACCGCCGCTGGAAACCATGATGATGGAGATCGGGGAAAAACTTGCAACCTGACCGGAAGTCGCTAAGACACCTGCCCGATGGTGGGCGCCAACTGTCGTGGTACTAAGTCTGTTAGTAAGAATAGGGGGTACGTAAGAGGAGGCAAGATCCTAGCTACGGTGAGATTGTACACAAGGCGTTTACGAGTTCAGGCCCTTCTCGAAGGAAGTAACAGCCCTACGTCTCGGTGCCCGGAGGCGGTCGACTGGAATATATATATATATATATATATATATATATATATATATATATATATATATATATAGGGTGGGTCTATTCTCATAACACCCCTTAAGACCTTATTCTCCTAACAAAAGGACTTATTCTCATAACACCCCTCCCCCTCCACTCCCCGCCTCCTAGCGCCAGTGCCCCGACGCCGGCGTCCTCCCCCACCCCTCCCCGCCTCCTTGCGCGGGAGCGCCCCGGCGGCC